>JAPFFP010000094.1:15282102-15310897 GCA_026153255.1 Solanum medicagineum | reverse complement strand
AATTGTTAAGTATAAATTTGTTACGCATTTGGTTTAGAAATTATTAAAGATGAACTAGAAGCCTAGAATTAGGGAAAGAAAATTGCAATCAAAAAATTTCCTTCAGGAGGATTGATCCCACGACCTTGAGGTACCTAGGCTTCACCACCCATTTTCCAACCAACAAGCTAAATCCAACCGTTGTTCACTAGGTGCTTATTCATTAATTATATAAATTTAGCAGTTTAATATACAAATACACATTTCATGTTGGGGTCAATGGGTGCTCGAGCACCCACAAAGTACTATGTGGGCCTGCCCCTGACTTTCTTGAGATGTGGAACATAATAGGAAGGCCTTGCTTAAAGTATCAATTCTGAAGAGCAAAAATGGAGTTATATCGAGAGTCAGGTGGTCTTAAGTGTTGTATGAAGCAAAATAGCACCTTTCGATAGTTTTAGGTAAATATTAAATAGCTTCTTTGGTGATTGGGTTCATTTATGTATTGTTTCCCGCTCTCATTTTTATCTAGTTATGGAAAAAACCACCCGAGCATCCTTTTGTGATGTTTCAGGTGGATGATGCTGGTGGTGGCTCTGGCTCCCCTTAAAATGATGTACACTGAATAAATGAACTTCAAAATTATTAAAAATTAAGGGGACCTTCGACCATGAAAATTATGAGTATTTGAAAAAGTAGTTTTTATTTTCCAAAGTGAAAAGTGATATTTGAAAATTGAGTTATGTTTGGCCATGAATATCAATTGGAGTTGTTTTTGAACTTTTGTGAGTAATTTGGAGTGAAAAAAGTGAAAACAACTTTTAGGTGTTTTTCAAATTCCTGGAAAAAGTGAAAACAGTTGAATTCCTTTATTTTCAGGAATTTTATGTCGAAACGTGCTTTCCGGAGTTCAGCTCCGGTAAAAAGTAAACATTTCATGGCCAAACGCCCTTGTTGAGCTAAATTTATGTCAAAGGAGCTCTCTCTTATATCTTGAGAAATTTGTTGTTGCATGATGTTTTGCTTCTTATTTATTTGTTGTGTTTGTCTTTCTGCAAGTAGCATGATATTATCCTGAATTGAAGAACATGTCTTATGACTCAGGCAACTAGGATGAGAGCTTCAGAAATGAAGAGTAGATGCTCAGCGGCTTTGAACAGCTTAAACATTAGCAAAAATCGATACACTGATGTTCTGCCATGTATGCAGATCAGTTTCTATTAATTCTTCATTTGACTTTGAAGTTGTTATAACCTGTGAATAATTATATCAAGCTTCATTCTTCTCAGTTGACAATAACAGGGTTGTTTTGGACCCACCAGCTAGAGGATATATAAATGCAAGCTTCATTAAGGTAGTCTTCTACATCCATCACTTGGAATTAGTTAAAGCAGCTACTTCTTCTCCATACCCTATTGGAATATGTCAAGCTCTCTTCCACCAATCTGCTTCATTAGCATTACAATGCTCCTTTTTGCTGTAGATATCCGAAACCGTGTCTCAGTTTATTGCAACACAAGGTCCGCTAGCGCACACTTTTGAAGACTTCTGGGAAATGATAATCCAGCATCACTGTCCTGTGATTGTGATGCTTACACAATTGGTTGACAATTACAAGGTATTCAACTGTTTAAATTACTAGGTAAACATTGTAATGTTAACAATGAAAAGATATCCTTGTTCTGTCATCTGACAGAAGAAAAATGAGATTTTTCTTGACAAGGGTTCTGATCCAAAATCTGCTACCTAGGTAAATCCAACTTTTCTGACTTTTTCATCTCTTAGTTTGCATCCTCTGTTGTGATTGGATCTAGCATTTTCATACTTTCAGAAAGGTGCAAGTGAATCGTTGATACATTTTTGCTTGAGATATGTTGCCCCCTTTTTACGTACTCTTCTATATTTTGAGTGGTGAACTAGGGTGGGGGAAAGAAACAGTAGAGAAAGAAAATCGTAGCCTTCTCTTCTTGCTTGGCAATCCTTATTTCACGCCCCTGTGTATAATAATGCACACAGAAGGGAACAAACAGGTTGGTATTTTCAATATACATGCTACTATATCTTCTCCAAAGAAAAAGGGTATTAAATAAAATCCTCATTTCTACCTTCATTCCTTCATGTTATCCTTTCTGGCCCTAACTCAAGCCATAGGTGGTAGGTTTAAGGCCTATTGTAATTTGATATGTCATAACTGTCAATCTTTCAGAGTAGGATATGTTTCTCCTACAGACTACTTCGAAGCTTGGGCATTTTTTGGAGGAGTTGGTATAAGTAGACTGAGTGCGGTGGTTAAGGATATTATGTGGTCACTAGCTTGTGACATTGTGAGGAATATAAAGCTTGTAGGTGAATAAGTTTTGCAGAAAATCAGCTTCTGTTGGGAAAGGTTCCAAATGCAGTTCATATTCCTTCATGGGAAAAAGCTATAGATTACCCTTCTAATAAGCTTTTCAGATTGTTTACTTATTTTTGTGTTTTTTCTCTACTTTCAAAACTGTTCTACTTGGACTTTGTTGGTTATTTGAACTGCAGAAGGATTAGCAAAGTCTAACGTGCAAAGGCTTGGCAGCTTTTCTAGGATTGGAGTTTAGACTTAATAGGTTCTTCTTTCCCTCTTTATCTTCCTAAAACCTTAGTAGCTGAGAAACAGTTTCCCGTGCCGAATGGGAAAAGGGGGAAGATAAGAGACCTTGTTTCATGACCTTTATTCTGGATTATATTTAACTCTTCACACAAATAGAGAGGCTACTAGTCCTTACCTTTCAATCGCATTGTAAAACATGTTAACCTCTGAACGAATTTAAGCATTTATTCTAGTTGGTTTTTACTTCATAAGTGATTAAGCTGGTAATTGTGTCTTTTTTATTATCTCATCTTTCCCTCTTTATGAAAACCGCAATGCAGATTGTCAAGTGTGGGGATTATTTTCAGACAGATGGTGGTCCCAGAAGATTTGGCAATATATGTATTGTTACAAAGTGGATAAAGACAACTCAGACTTCATTGATTTTGCGATGTCTGGAGGTGAACTATATTGAGGTTAGTAAATTATTCTCTGTCTGTGTTGTACATATGGAAAAGAGCATGAAGAATCTTATTATGTTGTACATGGATATGGAACCTGCTGAAGACTATTTCCTTTATTCATTTGATGGAGAGGGAGAGTTGCTGATAATTGATATACATGTTTTGATTTCTGCACCATTTTACCTATCCAGACTAATACTTTTCTTCTCCAGTAATATGAGTCTTTGGCTTTATAATACCCTTCTGTAAAGCTCTATGATGTTGCATAGCTCTTTTTGCATAAGTTCTCCCAAGATTTGGGTTCTATTATATAAGAGCTAGAATAAGAAGGAACTGCAGCATATGGGGAACATTTTGCGATATCAGATGATGATTTCCATCAGTATTTTGCTTTAACAATCAATTGGATAGTATTGTGCCATTCTTGTTTTGTTGTCTCCTTTTGTATATAATCGATGCAACTCCATCTCTAGCTTCAGACGATGGCCATTTTTGTTTTAAAACCAAACATTTTTGGATATAGGTTTGATTTTTAAACCAAACAGGAAGACTGATTGGCTTGGAAACCATCCAGATTTGACTTAGGAGACCTGCCATTTGTCTGGTTTCAAGGCCTTGCTTTAGTTGTAGCAAGACTTTTAAAGTAATCATACTATCATAGATAACAATTATCTATGCTAATTAAACAGCATTGTCTGGTGGTTCCTCACCCCTCCTTCACTATTTTCAGAGTCCCATATCGAAGCACTTTATTCTTGCTGTAGAATCCTTTCTGCCTGCATTCTTGGTCCTTCTTTTACATTCTTCAATGCCTGGGGAAACTGTTTGAGATAGATGAACCCCTTTTCCCCTCTTCCTTACTTGAGGACAGCTTGAATGTTAGTTATTTTTGTTTTATCTTTGTGTTTTTTAATTACTTTTATAGCTGCACGCACACCACCCTCACTTGTGGGATTATGCTAGGTATGTTGTGTTTATAGTAGATCTGGTTTTTCTCTTGCCATGTTATAGGTGGCAATAGACTACTTGGTAGGAATTACACACTTGATTCTGTGAAAAGGATTCACAATCGGTACTACAGTTGTTGCGGCAACCTGTTATTGATCTCTATCAAGCTATTCTGGCGTTTTTGTTGTTGGGAGTAAAGAAAACTTAAGTCTTTCCCTTTGCAGTAGAAATGCTTTATTTCATATTATGATATCAGAAATGTGAGTTCTTCAACCTTGTACTTTCAGTGGAATTACCTTTTGGTGTAATTGTGACCCAATTCTCCCAGTCATTGCCATCCTTATATATAGTTAACTTTAACTTCTTGCCCATATTATGAGGAGATGGCAAATGTGTGATCTTTTCTCCTTGCTATTTTGCCAGTCAAAAGAACCACCTTTGTGTGTTTTACACATTCAATATCCCGACTGGCCTGACCATGGAGTTCCAAAGGACACTCTTGCTGTTCGTGAAATACTGAAACGAACATCTACTGTCCCACCCAGTCTTGGACCAATAGTGGTGCACTGCAGGTTTTTGTCAATCATCATCCTTGTTGATGTTCCTTTTAGAGATTCTGCAATTGATCCTTTCTAAAACCTGACATCTCATTCTCTTACACAGTGCAGGTATTGGTAGGACTGGAACGTACTGTGCAATCCATAATACCATCCAAAGAATCCTGGTTGGAGATATGTCTGCTCTAGATCTTGTTAACACGATAACCATTTTTAGGTCTCAGCGAATTGGGATGGTCCAAACCATGGTACGGCAGCTTCTCTTTGTTATTGAAATTGATAATACAACTAATATTACACAAGCAGATACCCGGTGGAATAGCTGAGGTGTGCGAAAGCTGGTCCGAATACCACCTTCATAAAAAAATTATACAAGTGTTTAGTTGCAGATGCAATAATTCTGGTTAGTTAAAGTGGCATCTTTAACAGGTGACACCTCTATAAAAAAGATAGCAGGTGCCATGTATATTTCCGTTGAAATTTAGCCGATGTCTTGTTTATTACATAGCTCAATATTTTGTAAAAGAAAACCTATTGTTTTCACCCTTTCAGTGTACCTTCTAAGAGCAGGTCCACAAAATCTTTTTATCTCAATATCCTTCTGTCCTTGTTTTTTCTTTCAAGAGCAAGTTAAACATCTTGCATTTTTTCAGCTATGCACTCTTTTTCACTTTTGGTGTTTGTTACCCTTACCCTCAGTCTTAAGTTGTTTGTACTTTCCAAAAATATTGTTGCTTCTGTGTCGGATCATAAATGTGTTATTTTTGAAGGATCCTACACACACCCGATGACATTTTTGAAGAGTACGACAACATAACCCAGGGTTGTTTGGTTGGGAACAATTTATCCCTGGATTAGTTATCCTGAGATTAGCTATCCTGGGATAAGTTATCCCACCATGTATATGGAATAACTTATCCCATCACTAGTGTTAATGGTGGGATAAGTTACCCAAACTTGACAATCAAATAAGATACTAAAATTTTATTCCTTCACTATTTTCTTATCCCATGATTATTTATTTTAACTCTTAACCAAACAACCCCCGTTAGTATCTATACTACTGTGTTTCAACATTCTTAAATAATCTTTCTTAGATTCTCAAGTTCTTAATGCACGGAATGTCTGTATTAAACTACTATTGTATATTACAGGAGCAGTACCTTTTCTGCTATGATGCCATTATCGATGAACTCGAAGACCTTGTTTCAGATAACCATTGAAGAAGAGAGTTCATAGCGGTAATTTTCAATTTTTCACTGTCAGGAAGTCCAAGTTATTATTGAAGCAATTACTCGCACTAGTTTGATTTCACCCATCTTTTCCTCCTCTTTTACTAAATTAGTTTTCTAACCATTTAAAGTGTTGTATTCCAACTTGGTCCATGCAACTGGTTCTTCCTTGCTGCAATCATACCTGTCCTTGCTTACAAATAAGAAATGGAACAATAATTTTTGCTGAAGAAGCAAATCAGTCGCGTCCACTTGAGATTCTTACTGCTCTTACTGGGTAGGAATAAGCACAAACGTGCAAAATATCGTATGTGTATTCCTCTTAGTAAGTAATATATGCTTTTAGAGATGGAAAGAAAATGGAATTGAACTTGTGGTTTGTTTCTCAACATCGTTTGGAATATGCAAGATTTGTTTGACCTCAAATTTATCAGCCTCTCTAATGATATCCTACTTATTGTTCGTTCAATGTGTTGATGATTTACAGCAACTTTCTTGCAATGGTTTATGTGAAAGACCTTGCATAATAATAGGGGAGCAAGAGTGGCGGATTTGTTAAACTTTGAGCTTTGTCAAATTATGTGCTTAAAAGAAGTGGGACCTTCAAACACAAGTCTGGAGAATGAACCTCTTTTTTTTAGACTCTACTCGTAAATTGGATGTATTCTCGTACCTTTTAATTTTGTAATAGTGCACATCACTTTAGAGAAGTGAGTGTTGTTGCTCCTCCTTTCAAGTCTGCATAGATGACGTCGATTTTTATATGGTCTTCTTTTTTCTTTTTGCGCTTTTCACTTGTGAAAACACTGGCAACTTGATATCTTGGTTGGAGTGTTTACTTGGCATATTTGTTTTCAACTTTAAGTTCATGTAGTTCAATTAGACAATATTTCAATTCCCTTAACAAGTATAGTATTTTAGAATGTATTCATTCAATTAATTTATTATTTATTCCATGTAAGATGTATTAGGAAGGAAATATTCTTAACAGAAATTTCTTATGTAAATTCTTGACTTCAAATTAACGAAAAAAAGAATCTTATCTGTTTTTTATTCCATTGCATTCCTCAATTATAATTACATCAGTTCGAAATTGATACGAAGTCCCTTAAAATTGTCCTCATTGAACACTTTTATTGTTCAACATAAATATCTGTTAGACATTTTTCACTGACATGAGAAGAAAGGTGTAATACACTAATATTCAGGCGTCTGAGAGAGGTATTTGTAGCTTTATATATATCCTTTCTTCTTTACTCGAATTTCTTTCGATAGCAACACAATTTCCGTCGTCGGCGTTGGTATCACCACCCCCACCATCTACCCTTCTCTTTTCTTTCTTTTCTTCAACCACTCTCCCTCTCCCTTGCCACTATCGTTTTCATCTGAAAAATACCATTACCATTTCCTCCTCCATTTTTTAAAAATCTGACAATCATTATCATCTTATTACCAACAAAAAAATAGTAGTCTATTTTTCCCTTCCTCTTCTCTTTTTGAAAAATATATATCTAAATTCAAATAAGTCAGTTCTAAGATAAAAATGAATCACCTCTTTAACTTTTGAAAAAATTAAATCCAAATAAAAATCTTTGGATTAAGAGGATTGACAAGTTACAACAACGACGATGGTGGACGAACGACATTTTAAATAAAGAATTTATACCTTTCACTTCCTGACCCAAGCTCCAACTTGCTTGTCTTCTTTGGTTCAATTTTATGATTAAGACATAATATTGACTATGATTGAAGCTGGAAATAGAATTTCACCAAAGGAAACAAAGTTTGTCGAATCGAGTCTTTTAACTCATCAAAGTTGAAGACGAGCATAGTAGTCAAATTAAGACATTTCTTCAATTCATGAGACGAATGAATCCATCAGTATTATCAACACAGGCGATTAACTCCTAAGCATCACATGAGTCATCAAATCTGTAGGTCGATGGCAGTTTTCCTTGCTTTTTTTTTTCCTTCTAAAAATGCCACATGTATATTATTAATTTGTCATGTCGGGAGGACAAGTGTATCACACACATTTTTTACTTGATTGTCAAAAAAGCATTCAAATGGTTCAAATTTGAATTGGTAGGAGTTAAGTACTGGTCTTAGTTGAGGAGTCTAAGCGAAATATACGATTTTAACAACTGTTTGCAGAGTTGATCATTCGAACCTTTCAATTCTCAGACCTGTGAATGAGGATATTTTCGAAACTCACACACAAAAAAAAAGTGAGTTAGACAAAAATAAAAGCAACTTGAACAAGAAAGAAGTGACTTGGACAAAAAAATTGAAGTGAGTTGGACAAAAAAAAAACAAAATAACTTAGACAAATCTTTTTTATCGATAATCTTAGACCGATCAATCGAATATTGATTAATACGTAATCGAATTTTATTAGTATATTGTTGATATTCTCATCTTATTAGTATATTCTTGATATTCTCATTTTGTTAGTGTATTCCAGTCTCAAATGCAATAATTTGATATTTTATACGTTCACTATATTATTTCAAAATATTTTATAATACTTGTCTAATAATTTATCATTTTATGTCTACTAAATTATTTCACATTTAATACTTTTTGATCTGTACATTGTGGTCAACTATAGAAATTATTTCATATTTAATGTTTTTTAATCCATATATAATGATCAACTTTTGTTAGATAGCGAAGTTACTATGAAATCATGGTAAATATTTTTTTATTAAATAGCAATAAACTATACCCTAAATTATCGACCCGACCCGACCCCGCTCAAAAGATTAGGAAGATCACATGGCTCAAAACCCTTCCCTTCCAGTATAATTCCCCCCACCTTTTTGCCTGGACGCAGCTTCAATAAAAATACTTTTTTAGAACTATTATATTAAGTTGAAACAAGGAAATCAAAACCCCAACTTCTCTCTTTTGATATTCTGCAGCGGCGAAAATGGCGAACCCGGAGGAGGCCGTGGATTTCGAGCCAGAGGAAGACGATCTGATGGACGAAGACGTTGACGCTTCGTCACCTAGGGCACCGATACCTAAGCTGAAATCAGCCATTACGGGCGGCGGTTCTTCTGCTTCCAAGAAAATCAAAGGCCGTGGTTTCCGTGAAGAGACTGCTGAGGCTGAAAGGAATGCTCGCCTTTCTGCTAGATTTGATTCTCTTGACTCCGAAGGTGGCCCTGGACCTGAACGATGTTAGTTTCTCCTTCTCCTCATCTTTTATACAATGCGAAGACGTTGCGATTTCCTTTTTTTATTCAAATTAGGGGAAAGGGTTGCAGTAGGTTGACAATTCGTCTAATGTAACTAATTAGAGTTTTTTTTTTTAAAAAAAAAAATTGGTTTGGGATTTGTACTAAGGAGATGTTTTAGTCTGGTTAGAGGCTTTTATTTAGACAATATCTAGGTTTAGAATGCCTTAATTTTAACAGGTTAAGAAATATTTGTACCCTTCGGGGTGGCCTTGTGGTTTGGGCTTGGGGCTTCCATGTTGGAGGTCCCAAGTTCAATACCCGAGGTGACTCTTGCTTTCCAAATGGCTGTTTTTGCATTAATTGCTACTTCATTAATCTTATTGATTAGCGTACCTCCTGTATTTGCTTCTCCTCCTGATGGCTGGTCAAGTAACAAAAATGTTGTATTTTCTGGTACATCTTTATGGATTGGATTAGTCTTTCTAGTGGGTATCCTTAATTCTCTTATCTCTTGAACCTATTCGTCCCCAAAACCAAAATGACCCCCCTAATATTTCTCTGTTTTGAGACACATTAAATTTGAATCTAAGTCCCCAAAGAAAATGCAAATCAAATAAAGAAAACAAAAAAAATTAGAGGGGGGTCAAACTTCTTGAATAAAAAGAATACAATTAACAAAATAATTGGAATAGTTCCGAAGAGATATGTGTTCTGGCACTGCACAAATAAGATTCTGTTATATATCATATATTGCCACCGAAAGCAAGGGTTTGCCCTCTTGGTCAAGCTCGTCGCATCGGGCTTGCCTGGTATGGGTTACCTCTCCTATATGGTTTGCAAGCTAATTGCATAGGAGGAGCACCCAAAAGGGTAGCGGCTGCGAGTTCCCCTTCTCAGCCTGTTGTAACAACGAACAAAAACTCCACATACCGGAAAAGAAATTTACCTTATTCCTAGAACGGAATATAGACAGCGGTACAACAGGAGGCTCGAGAGACCTCGAGCGTAATATACGCTACCATCGGAGAGACTTTAGCCACATCTTAACCCGAATGAGGTGATCGAGAAAGTCATAGATAAAAGGTGAAGACATATTTGTTCCTAGTTATTTTTGGTATTTATGTTTGAATAATGGAAAAACGCCGCATTTTGATAACCTGCTTACTGTAATGACCCTCGAAGGAGTGTGTTTGGTTTGATTTACAGACTTGAATCTAGAATCTAACTTTATAAGGCTAAAATTGAATATTTAGGTGGTCACACTGTTGTCTGTTGGAATTTTTCCCAAGGAGCTGCTATGGTTTCATTGAGTGTATTGCCTATGGTTTCTGTTTTTAAGGTTTCATGTAAATTGCATAAGTGTGCAGAAATTGAAAAGTAAATGAAGAAGTTAGGAACCACTTCTAGTAGAAGTTGATTTTGTCATCTCTGTGTGAAGAAAAGTGACTAGAGAAAGGAACACTGTGAACTATTGCTTGTACTTCAACTTTTTAGGACCTTTATGGGAAATAAAAAGTGGGACAACTTGAAGCTTATCCCGTGGGGTCTTCATTTTCAAAAAGAGTGGAAAGATCATGAAATAAGGATACTTGTTTATATTTAATCTACATATCAGTGCTGTTAGGTCTCTTCCTCTTGCCATTGTGCTTACAAGCCTCGAGCTTCATGTTCTTTACTTGTTTACATTGTCGATGTGCTAACTAGTTGGATTGGGTTCTAGTTATTACTTTATTTAATAAGCACTTAATGTCAGTTTCAAAAAAATAAGCACTTAATAGT
Source organism: Solanum medicagineum (assembly GCA_026153255.1). NCBI lineage: Eukaryota > Viridiplantae > Streptophyta > Magnoliopsida > Solanales > Solanaceae > Solanum > Solanum medicagineum. The sequence continues at coordinate 15,300,190 of JAPFFP010000094.1, read as the reverse complement.
CGCTGTTGATTTATCACTTGGTGGTAGTTGCTTAGCTTTTAGGAGAGAGCTGGCTTTGTACAGCTAATCCCACTTACCTTCAATGACTCAACTTGGTCTCCAGCACTAGTAGTGAGAAACTGGACAACAAAATCTAATTTGCTGATTTCAGTCGGAAATATCAGTTGTTTGATTGCTAGGTCACCAGCACTTAAGTTATATGTAATTTGTGCTGGGTATCTGAGATTTTTTCCGGTTTATGCAATTGTAATGTACTAAACATCCTAAAATATCTGATAGATGATGATTCCGACATGGATTGTGTTGCCTTCTTTTTCAACTTTTGAGGTTACCACTAAGATTATAAAGGTTTAAATAAATAGTAGAGAGCTAATGAGGGGAACATTCTGCAGCCATTGAAGGATGGATTATTTTAGTCACTGGAGTTAATGAGGAGGCACAAGAAGATGATCTTCATAATGCATTTGGTGAGTTTGGGGAGATCAAGAATTTGCATTTGAATCTGGATCGTCGTTCTGGATATGTTAAGGTGAACTGGCTCTTTTCTTCTCGGAATGTGTAGCTGCTTCTTTGGGGTCTGGGTTTTCATTTTTGGCTGTTGGACATATGATTTTATATGAATTGCATTCCCATTGTATCCTTTAATCTAATAAACTTTCCTATCAAAATATTTTGGATGATGACAAAATTGTTTTGATCAAGAAAATTCTGTTGAAAATTATAAGTGATGGAGATTCCTGGTTCCACATAACCATGCAGGAGCATTTCCTTGATGAATTTGTTATGGAAATAAAATGGAGTAAAACAAGATCAATGTAGTGTAATTATGATAATTTTGATCAAGAAAATTTTGTTGAAAATTATAAGTGACAGACAATCCTTGTTCCATTCATCTATGTAAGAGCGTTTCCTTGATGAATTTGTGATGGAAATAAAATGGATTAACACAAGATCAATGTCGTGTCATTTATGAGCGACTTATGATAGATACCTCCTTTTGTTTTAATGAAGTTTCTGCATTTGTCTTAGTTTGGAGTGGTATCATTTTTATAAAGTTTTCCAATTTGACAGGGTTATGCACTTATTGAGTATGAAAACTTTGAAGAAGCAGAGAGAGCTATCAATGAAATGGACGCGAATGAGCTGCTTACTCAGACTATACATGTCGATTGGGCATTCAGCAAAGGACCTTTTAGAAGGAGAAATGCTAGGAGGAGGTATCTTCTTGGTTATAATCCAGTTAATGAAATTTTGTGCGTAGAATAGCTGTGAAAAAATGTTGCCTGAATCAAGGATACACTTTTTCACTTTTAATCATTTTTTATGGAATGTTGACAAATGTTCCTCCAGGAGCATGGGTTTACCTTCTTCTTGAGAAGAAGTCGGAACCTCAGAACTATTTGCAGAGATTGGAATAACTGCTTTTTAAACATTTGCAACTGGTTAGATGTTCTGACCTAATTGTCTTCTTGTGAACTCTTGGGGTTAAGTATTTTGCAAAAGCAAATGTGAACCAGGTGCAATATAGCTTCACAAAGTGTCAAACTTGATGAGCCCAAATTATCTGTAAAATTCTCTATGCTATTTGCTTATCCTTGATTACACCAAAAACTGTAAGGCGTTAAGCTGACTATAATGCATGTCGCTAAAATATAGTATAGCCTTCAGCTCCGTAGGAGTGGAATGCCCCTCTCATATGCTTTTTGTTGATAGAAGTTATCAACCCATTTTCTGTATCCATGATTCAGCTGTCAGTTGTGTGTGTGTGGAATCAAATGGCAACCACCTAATATGCTATAACTACCTTTTGTTTAAACAGCTGGCAGCTGGATAGCTTGTGGATAGATATTATCTTGATTTTTTGCTTCACCTTGTGGTCTTTGACATTATACTAGCTTTTAACTTCTATCTTGACCATTACTCTGTGGAGTAATGGACACTTCGCCTGTTTTATGAGGGTACGGATAGTTGTTTGACTTGTTTTTTTTTACTGTTAATCTTATTTTGGTCAAATCCTAGCTGAGATCATTGAACTAGGATTTCCCATTGATCATACTATAGGCAAAAATGGATAACTTATCCCTCAGCACATAACTAGAGAAGTTCCAAAATTGCCAAACAGAAGTTTGAGTGGGATTAGCTCGATAATTAAAACCAGTGCTAATTAGCCTTATCAGTAGACAGACTGCAAACTCATGTCAAGACTTCTCGTCCAGTTCATTTGTCAAGTTTGCCAGCAATTTAGAAGCTGTTTGTTTTGCAATATACATATGATTGCTGTCGTTTTATGAACTTGTGTAGTGATGGATTAGGTTTTCATTAACAATCATTATGGTCACAAAATGATCGTTTGAAGTTTATGCACTTCCTTCTGTCCCCGTGGATAGGTGTCCCTAGAGCAGTTTGAGGTTTTATTTAGCTTTTGAAGAGAAGTGGGAAGGTGGTGGAATTGGTGGAAAGAACACTAGGAATGTGCCTCTGTGGGGTATGGGTTTCCATTTATTGTCAAATATAGGATAGGCACTTCACATTATACATTCGAAAATAAACATGTCTTGTCGGGGATTTTTCTTTTTGCCAAAAAGGGAGCTAGATACCATATGGAGAACTCACACGTAACCTATAGATTGGATTCTATGACAGCAGTAATATAAGTCGCACATCTGTTTGCTGGAAGTTTATTAACCTCTGTTTAGTTGTTACAAATGAGCAGGGTCTCCATGTTTCCATGCAGTATTAAAGGTGTTTCTAATGTATCCTTTTAAAGAACAGAGGATGCTTCACTTTGTCTTTGCTATGCTCAAATATGTCATGACTCTGCTAGTAATTGTTGAAGCTACAGACGAATAATTGGGTTGCTTAGACATATCAGTTTGTAAATACCAACTTTAGTTGTTGGTGCCCCCCTCCATACTGTTAGAAAAATAGTTAAATAGGAATAGTTGGAGAGAAATAATATAGATGAGGGAATTATCTAGCGTGCCCTTTTGAGCTGGTAGGAAGATTATTGATTATTTTATTCTTTTTGAAAAGTGAAAGGTTAGAAGATAGTGACTTACGAGTGCCTTGTTGCTCTATTAATTCAATTTTCACTTTTCAATTAGAGGAAAGTTTATCCTTGTCCTTTGGGATACTTCCCTTTTATATGATAAATATTCATCTTTTTACTATACTATATATCTTCATTTCTTATTCCAAAAATAAAGAATGAAATTCCTATCCGACTACATTAGTGTAAAATCTATGTTTAAATGTTTGGAACATCTATAAGGTTTTTGCATTGAAGAACTATTGATTAATATGTAGCTCTCATCTTTGCAGGTCACCACGTGGTCATCGTTCTAGAAGTCCCAGGAGGAGATTCTAATTGTACGCACACCTTTTTTCAAGGATTGTGTCGCTGGCTTCTAGAGATCAGACTCTATGAATTCCTGGCCTATGCTGTAATTTCATGTGTACGATTGTCGCTTTGCCAGTTTTTGTTTAACTTTCTGTTCCGTTAGCTTATCTCTAAGTGAATGCATCTCGAGTTTGTCTGGTGGTGTGCACTTCCTCTGGCCTCTGAAGATTTAGATTCTTTTTTTTTTTTTTTCTTTTTGAGAATATTTGGAACTTTCCAATTGTCATCTGAATTTGGTTATGGTTATCTAGAAGGCGGCATTGTGAGTTTATTATCATGTAACATTTGTGGGGCAATTTGATGTGGTTCTGTATTGTGTACAAGTGAAAATTGGCTACAACATACCTTTTGAGTACCTATCTTTTGAAGCATCAAATTATATAATTGCATCATGTTTAGCAGAAAGATGAAATATTCACGCACTATCATCATTTATTCAAAAAAGAAAACCCTCCATAGTTAAGTAGTTAGTACGAGGTAAGTAAATGCACATATGTAACTTGTTATAATGAGAATTAAGTTTTGTGCAACTCCTCGTATTTGTGTCCCCAAAACTGTAGTGCATGCCCTTCAAACTGCAGTGTAAGCATTTTTCAGGCAAAAAGGGTTGGAGCTCTAGGAAGGTGCATCAAGATAAGTTCTTTTTCATATGACCCTTGTTAAAGAGTAGTATATGTGTAATAGCTTTGCACGTGATATTGTTTATTTTGGACTTAGCACCGTATGGTTTTAAAATTCGTCACTAGTAGACATGATTTATTTACTTATACATTCAATATCTCTCATGTATTTTGTTGATGTGGGATTTTTGTATGAGATTTCATCTAGATTTAGCAGTGAAGGTTTGTCTTGTCTCATGGAAATTTGCTTAAACTCAGTTGAAATCTAGCTCACATCGACAAGGTTGACACAGAAGTGGCTTTGAGACCATTTATAACAACTCAGCCCACTCCAAGATTTTGTCTAGACCCATATTTAGATTTGCGTCGCTCCATCGGAATTCGCCTCAGTTGAATTCTGACTTATGTCGATGAGGTTGACACAAAAATAACTTTAAGACCCTCTGTAACAGTCTAGCCCGCACTAACATTTTTCTTATATTTTATCTATGTGAAATTTTTTATCATAAGATGAATTATTATAATATGTTTTTGTATAAAGTTTATTTGGAGTATCAAGACTTTAGAATAATGAGTGAGAGCAAGCCCCGAGTTGCACTGAAATTATAAAAATCGAAGTTATAATATTATAATGATGGGCATATGGTAATAATGGCTTCTTTTACTCTCTTTGAGGTAATTAATAATTACCTTGGGAGGGTTTGACCATTGAAAAGACAAAAGCAAAGCAAGTGCAGGATGACGTCTGGCTTGTACACCGTTTGGGTTTGGTGTGGACGTGGTGGTTGAGTGGTGGGGTGAGGGCAATTATTTTATTTTATATTTCCCCACATTTATTAAATACATAAATGTGTATAACATTTTATTAAAATTTTACTTATCCATTTCATATTTACTTAATCTGTAATCCCACTATTTTATATTAAATTAATTGTTAGAGAAACTTTTTATGTTTCAAAATAAGTGAATTGTTCACTTTTTAAGAGATGTATTAGAAATTTTTTCCAATTTAGTCTTCATTAATTAAGTTTCTAAATATGAAAAATAAATGATGCATTAAATAAGTATGTGGAGTTTGAAAAAGGTAAAAATGAAAAAACATGATTAAATTTTATTTTATTTTTCTTAATATATTTTGAGTTACCCAACAATTCACTTAATATGAAACATCAGGAGTATTGATTTAGTAAACACAATCTTTTAAAAAAAATTATGAATAAAAATATATTTTATTAATAGTAATATTTTGAGATTTAAGTTTGACTACTATTCTGTTTTATATAATTGTATATTTAATTTTAATAATAAAAAGAAAAACTATTATTGATTCTTTTTATTTTTTTTAAAATTAGACTAATAAATAAAATATTTATTTGAATATAGGGGCCTAAAATAGTATAAAAATGAGGAAGGTTAAGAAAACAATTACATTTTGTGAATTGTGATCATAACTCATAAGTGACAATTACTAACAAAATCACAAGAACGTGGTGCAGCGAATGAGACTGCTCCTTTCTTAATCAGATAATTTGAGTTCGAGTTTTGAGAATGAAAAAATTCTTGATAGAAGTGCTTCCTTCCAATAGAGTCATGCACGACATAAATTCAGATATGATGGAATTTCAATATGGATATCAAACAAACATAAATTACTTAATATGACTTAAATACCATATTAAGAAAATAATTCTTTGATTTAAAAGTTGAACACTACATATTAGTACAAAGTCATTCAGCATCATATAAAAAATATATTGAGATTATGATAAAATTGTATTCCTATAAAAAAATTAATATAAAAAAGTTCAGTGTTGTTCCTCTAACTCAATTTGTTGTTAAATATTACAAAAACACTTTGACGACGAGAGCAAAGTTGTTTGTCTTTCAAGAACATAGATAACTCTCTGTGTGTGTGAGAGAGAGAAACTTTGCCTACTCTATTGTGTCTGAGTCAGACTTCGGGGTCTCTTTGCTTACTTCCTCGCCATTATTCTTGACCCAGCTTCCCCTTCCCTACTTTATACTCCATTAAACCAAAAAAACTACTAATCACTTGTTAACCCCTTCATTCTCCCCTTAATCAAGTGTATTTTGTTGCTGTTAAAAAAGGGGTTATTAGAATCTGTTGCGTCTTTGTTCAGATCCAAGTCATCACCTTTTCTTTTTATTCTCCTTTGTATCTTACTTGGTAAGCTTACTTTGCCGCTTCAATATACAGCTGTTTATCTGTTTTATTCAGTATGTGACTGTGTCGGTCTCTTTTCCTTGTTTTCTTGCTGACTGATGAGGTAAAGTTATGATTTTTTTGACCCTTTTGGCGTGTTTTGACTTACTTCTTTAGAGTTAATGAAGAGGTGGATCTTGGGTTTTTGTATCAGTAGGTTCCCTTTTAATTTGTGGGAGTCAGTGCAAGCTTAGTATAGATTCTTGAAATTATCTATCTTTATTTGTAGTTTTAAGTCAAGAAGAGTGGATGCCTCTGTAGTTCTATATGAGCTGTAGTGTTTCTTGTGGCAACATGCTGGTGGTATTTGAATTTTTTTGCTAATAATATTGTACATTCTCCCATTTGGAGGCCATCAGTTATTTTGTATATCCTACAAATTGGTTTTTTGCATTGCTTATTCATTGTCAATTTATTGAGATAAAGATACATGCTTTTTGATATTTTGTTCTTATCCTATGGTTTGTGGTTTGTGTCAATAGAATTAGAGAGTATCTATGCTCTTGAGTTGATAGTTTATTTGGCCGTGCAGCTGAATTCAACGATTTGCTTGGTTTAGCTTAGACCCTTTTGAGTGCAGAATCGTCAAGCAGGTTTGTTGATATCGGTCCTCTGATGCGAAAGTTTCTCAAGGTATTCAATTTTTGATGGAAACCTCAAGTTTGAAGTAGGTTGAAGAATTAAACGATAATGGGTGGCCTTTGCTCTAGAAGAGCCACCAGTGAGAATACAACTGGTCGTTCCATACCACATGTTAACGGTCACTTCAACTATGGTGCTGGAACAGTTTATCAGTCGAATAGATTGCCCACACAGTCAAACAATGATTCTGTGCAATCTCCACTGGGGGAAAGCACAGAAAAGCAACCAAGTGAACCAGTATTCTCCTTTCCAGAGATGAATGCAGTTTCCCATGGTGTTGGTATGGATGATATCGATGATGGAATTCCTCGATTGTCTCGGGCTTTATCAAATAAAACCAGATCAACAAGGTCAAAGCAAGTCACCATGGCAAAAGTGAGTAGTCTCCTATTTGTTGTTATTTACTTTGGCTATGACCTGATGCTTCTGTCTTTTTCCTATTACTATGTATTTCAATTTCACTGTCTTGGCAATGGCCAAGTATTGGATAGGTTGTAAAAAAATGAAGATACAAAGGCAAATAAATAATTTATAAAAGAAAACCAGTTGAATAATTAAAAAGGAAAATAAAGAGAGGAAATAAAACAAGTGAGAATAATACAGAGGATATTATAACTCTCTTGGCAATCCAACGAAATATTAAACGACCGCACAAGGTTTGTGTTTCTTCCTTTCTAAATGGTCTCTTCCCTCCACCACCCTCCTCTAGAATTTCTTGATTGTGGGAAATCTTTATTTTTGAATTTGTCCTTCTAAGGCACCTCAAAGATGATATTGACAATTTAGTCACTTTTGCAAGTTGTACCTACAAGTCCGTGCTAACCTATCTCATCCATTAGCACTAACTCTGACTTGTATATACTGATACGACGTCCTGATATAGGTTCAGACCGTATTAAGGTTTAACCAAGTATTGACTGGTCCATGCCAAATCCCACCAAGATTAATTTTTTTTCTTTTGATAACCGGGAAATCTGGTTTTGGCCCGCCCTTTGGACCAACCAAAGCCTTCTAAACTTGATGGATAATGGGCCTACCCCTCTACCCTTCTCTACGTAAATACCGGGCTTTGCCTTGCATGGCGTGGGGATTGAATCTGGGACCTCAGCCACAAATCCTCCATCCTTTGCCACTTGAGCCCCACCACGATTAGTATATCAGTAACGAACAATAAATGAGATATGTTCATGCTTCCTCCACTTTCATTACTACCTAGAGTCCCTTTATGAAACCAACATTCACCTTATGTTCCTTTAGTCTATTGAGGGCTTCCGTGAAGAACAAAAAAAAAGCAGCGGTAATGTGTCCCCTTGCCTAATCCCTCTTAAGCTCCCCAAGAATTCAGAGTGTGGCACTTGTAAGAATCGAAGGAAATAGTGTGTCTTATCATGATGAAACTCTCTTTTAAATCTATTATTTTGTTCTCTCTATCAGTTCCACTAATGTTATATCACATATTTGACCACTTGCTATTCCCCTCAAATAAAGTCTCTTTCGTCTTCTTTATACTTCTTCAGTAAAGATGCTGCAATACTAACTTCATTTATGAGCATGTAGATACCCCAAAGTTGAATTTGAAAGTCAGGCTAAAATGCTCTGTTGAATCTTTGGTTTACTCTCTCTATCAGTTTCATTCATGTTCCACTCTATCAGATATTTGACTGTTTTCTTCCCCTTAAATGCAATCCCAGTCGTCATCTTTCCTTGTAGATGTTAACAAAAGATGCTGCAATACTTCTTTAAGCTTACTTGGTATTGATGGTGGTATAATTTTCACATAGGTAGAAGATTTTCTTGGACAACTTTTGGCAATAATATTTGTGGTATTCAGTATTAATTTCCTAAAGATGAAGATTAATGGTTATATTTCTAAATATTACTCCTTGTTCTTATTTGTGTGGCGGTGTTTGGCCAGCCACAGAGATTAAGAAATAATAAAGGAAGACATTAAGGGTTAAATGAGAATTTTGAAGTTAAATTGTTACTAAATAGATAAGTGTCATTCTTTTTGGAATTGACAAAAAAGTATAAGATGTCACAAAAATTGGGACCGAGGGGTAATATTTAATAGTTTCATATTTGCTTGACAGGTTTCAGAAGTGAGTTCACTTTTGGGCAGAGCTGGTACAGCGGGGCTTGGCAAGGCAGTAGATGTTTTGGACACTCTAGGTAGCAGCATGACAAATTTGAACCTAAGTGGTGGCTTTGCATCCAGCATGGCAACCAAGGGAAATAAAATTTCCATTTTGGCATTTGAAGTTGCAAATACAATTGTCAAGGGTGCCAATCTTATGTATTCCCTTTCAAACGAGAACATTAAGCATTTGAAGGAAGTGGTTCTCCCTTCTGAAGGTGTGCAGCTGTTGATATCAAAGGATATGGATGAGCTCTTCAGAATTGCTGCAGCAGACAAAAGGTGTCAAAGAGTCTGAAATAACTTTTGCGTGATCATGCATATATCACATGCTGCTTTCAATTTCTTTTGGTGCAAGAGTGAGATACTTGTTGTAATTTGACAGGGATGAACTGAAAATATTCTCTTGTGAAGTGGTTCGCTTTGGAAATAGTTGCAAAGATCCGCAATGGCACAACTTAGACCGTTACTTTGAGAAGTATTTATAACTAACTTTAGTCCAGTTCTGCTGCTTTGTTATTACCACTTCAAAAATGAATATTCTCGTTATCTGTAGTTCATTCCATTATGTTTAGGTTGGAATCAGAATTGACACCTCATAAACAATTAAAAGAAGAGGCTGAGACTGTGATGCTGCACTTAATGACCTGGGTACAGTATACAGCTGTAAGTTCTAACTTACCATCTACACTTCTTGACCTACTTTTTCCCTATTTGTTTCATTATTTTCTTTATTTCCATTAAGTTATGCTCCCTCCGTCCCAATTTACCTGAAGTCTTTGACTGGGCTCAGAGGTTAAGAGGAAGAAAAAAAAACTTTTCAAACTTGTGATTTAGAATAAACCATAGAATTTTTATGGCTATCAATCATTTCATTAATGAAGATTGAAGTTACATAGTTACTAAATATGAAAATATATCATTCTTTTTGGACCGACTAAAAAGGAAAGAGCGTCACATATGGGACAGAGGAATAATTTCTATTAATGTGAAGTATTCTGTTATATAATATATATACAGAAGTAGAGTATCTCATAAACATAATTCTCTATGAAGAGCAACAATTCATTATCTCATAGGATTTCCAATTTTTTCAAAAAAGTCCTCTTGATTTGTACGCTGAGTATCTCAGCTCTTCAAATGCTATTTGGTTTTGTTCTTTCTGTTTGGGCCATAAAACTAGAGGATCCCTCTTGAATATCGACCCCAAGTTGCTTATTTATAACCCTATCAAACATCATTCATTAATTCCCAATATATTACAAGTTCTGCACCATAATTGGTCTACCACTAGATAGTTTAGCATCACTTCCTCCTGAATGTCCACCCAAGTTATGATCCTTAGATTAGCTTAAAGATTTGTGGACATTTTTCAGCAACTCCAGTAGTTGGAGTAGATTATATGAATCCTCTTTATCAATTCCTCTTTTATTATGATCCAATTCATTCTATTAAATATTTCTCTTTTGAGACATATTATGGATTTTCTATGACTAGAAGTTTATCCAAATCTCACCTTTATCAATACAGGGATATACACATTTTTAGCTAGAAAACAAAAACTCCTAGTAAAGTTTGGACCTAAATTCGTGTTAGAACAAGCAAGCTTAGTCCTAACTTCTTGTTATTGTCTATATGAGTATGTTGTTCAGTTGGTTCTGTTTTAGCTAAGACCATGTTGATTCTGAGTAGGTCTTTTTGGACAATTTCTTACCAAGTAGCATACCTAGTTCTCTTTTGTTACCGTCAATCGTTGTATTATCGTAAATTGTAGACAAGTACCTGGTTCGAGTAAATTGTAATTATTATGCTCTTTGCAGGAACTGTACCATGAATTGCATGCATTGGACAGAATTGAACAAGATTGTCGACGTAAAGCCCAAGAAGAGGATACTTCAAATTCTACTCAGAGAGGTCATCTATCCACAGATATTCACATTTTGCTCCTCTAATTATTTTTTTATGAGCTATTTTAAATCAGCATATCTGAGTTAGGTCTAAGTTTAGATAAACTATTCCTATAAAATGAACTGCTTCCAGTTTCTCATATCGACTTAAGTACCAGCATGTTCGGAATTGTGGGCCTAGATGGAGCACTCCTGCTTGGGATTTCCATGAGGTAGCTTAATGAAGAAATCTTGACTGTGGGGGGTTCCTTGCTCTTGGTCGGCCTCCCGCCGCAGACTCTAGCTACTATTGTTTGTCCTCTATCTATATATTCTGAACATGGCTTAAGACCTGGTTGGCTCAAGTCAACTTTTAAGTCTAGTGCTGCCATTGAAGTCCTCCAACACCTTCATTTGCAATGGAGAAGCAAGCTCTATGAAGGAATGTCGTAGCTGGAGAATATTGGGAATTGATTAGATTTAGAAAACATCGTTATTAAATACTAATTCCAACCAAATGGACTTGTTCTGGAGGAAACTAGCTTACAGATATGTAGGTGTCTTCCTGATTCTAAACAGCATTGAGGACCTAGTTTTCTGGAGTGGTTACTTTTTAGCTTTTTGTTTCTCCTTGTGCAAGGGGGTTCTGTTGGTGAAGATTATTCCATACTTTTAGTTGGTGTAAAGATTGTTTGTCTAACATCATGTGATTTTGTCAAGGACACAAGACTTTAGTCTTGCATTTCTTCTTTTACTTTTATCTTTTGTATCTGTTTTCTTCCTACTGATGCTTATATTCTTGTTCTAATATTTCTTTTTAATGTATAAATATGCAGGAGATGGCCTAGCAATTCTGAGAGCAGACTTGAAAAGTCAAAAGAAACATGTTAAAAGTCTGAAAAAGAAGTCTCTCTGGTCCAAGATATTGGAAGAGGTAGCAAGTCAGTCCTGCTTTATCTTTTACTTTGTTCTTGATTTTGATACTGGTAATGTGGGTTCTTCTTTCTACTTACTGCACAAGACGGGTGATCTGTTTAAGATAAATTGCCGAGGTTTCTTTCAAATTTCAATTGACTTTACTAACATCTGCTTTGCCATAATTGAAGGTGATGGAAAAGCTGGTGGACATTGTCCACTTCCTCCATTTGGAGATCCATGCTGCATTTGGCAGCACTGGTAATGGATTTGAAACTTCAAGTTAACTTTTTATCATGATTCTTGGATCTTTGTTGTCTGTCTATTCGTGATCGACTTAAGGTTTTCCATTTTGCATAACGTGTCAATTGTTCGATTAGATTTAAGTGTAAACAACAATTTGTTTCTAAATTATAGACTAGAAATTAAAATGTCTTGCTACTCACTAGGTGAGTGAAGATCTGTTTTACCAACTGCTACCTATCAATTTTATCTGTTACATACAGACGGTTACTGTTTCTGTTGCATGTGTGGTGATCAAGGGAAATCATAATCTAATGTGAACTATGATTTATCGGACTTTATTACACAACTAAAAGAATCAAAAGTCGTCATGGCAGAACAATCCGTGCTTGTATACTATTACCTATTCTTATATTACAGTTTATAATGCTGATTCATTTATTCCTATAAGGAAGGGTATGTCTTTTGTTATATAAGGCAGGAACAAACAAAATCATCGAATCAGTTAATTATCTTTTTAACTCATATTCTATAGGTGCTGAGCATTGAGTTAAATCATATCTTTTGTGTGTTTATTTTGTCTTTGAGTGACTGAATTGTACAATCTTTCACCTGATTGCTGTAGTTTTTCCTAACCTTGCAGACGGGGACCGGCCAATAAAAAACAACCATCAGAGATTAGGATCTGCTGGTCTTGCATTACATTATGCAAATATCATAACTCAGATTGATACACTTGTAAGCATCTCATGCATATACAATTATTATAGAAGCAGCATTTTTGACACCTTCATTTAATCTTTTGTCTTCACTGATATCCTTTATGGAATGTGGAATGAAGTCGATATCTTTCCTCCATTAAGCTAAAATACTGTTTTTGTTTCTCGTCATGAATATATCAAACATTTATCTTCCTTGTTAACCATCATCTTAATCCCAATAGATATGCTCTCTTCAGTCATCTCTTTACTTCTGTAAAACTGTATGCTCTAATATCTGTCCGGAATCACAATAAAGAATGGAGGTCTATCAATTGGACCAAAAACAAATGCAGCAAGAACTGCCACGGTGAAATATTCAAATTGCCATCATCTTTGTGAATTTCATATCATCATTAGAATTTAAAATCGATAACTAGAACTCCAAGATCAGGCGAATTGTTCATATGAAGATAGCAGTACTTAATGTCACGATTCACTATAGAAGGCATTTGAACGCTTACTCAATTGCCTTCATGGTTTTCATTATCTCACTTACCATTAATCGTGTAATTCTTTTTGCAGATCTCAAATCATTAGTAGGTGGCTTATTATATATTAATTTGAGCACTTTTCTCTTTTGACTTGAATTTGATGTTTGACTTCATTTTTTTTTCTTTTTAAAAAAACATGTTATCTTTTCTATGTTACCCATCCCAAACTTTATGGTCCTCATGTATAACTTGTAATCTTTTATTGTTGCGCAAACTTTATGGTCCTCGTGTATAGCTGGCTTATATTCCTCATGTTGGGATCTTGGGGACCTGTAAATATTTGGAAGTCAATTGTTACTCACTTAGCTGGATCATATATTAGTTCAAATGAGATTTCGGGTTAATCCAGCCATAGTTGTGGTGCCAAAGCTATTTTTATGAAGAGCTATATTTCTCCTAAAAAAATATTCTCACTAGACGATGACAATAACAACATATCCAGTGGAATTCCACAAGTGAGGTCTGGGGAGGGTAGAATATATGCAGATCTTTCCACTATCTCATGGAGGTAGAGAGGCTTTTTTCGAAAGATCCTCGGCTCAAGTGCCACAAATCTTGATATAAAGAGGAAGACGGAATTTTCTAAACAAACCAGATAAGCTGTATGATAATTTTTATGAGATGCTTACTCTCTATGCTAGACGGACCCTTTCAAAATCCCTGCGGCATTCGTGTCGAAACGACATGGGTGTGGGTGTGGGATCCATATATGATTTGGTCAACTTATCTTGGGTACTTTGATCACATTCTAGACCGAGAAGTATAGATTGAATGGGTGTATATGTATATATGATCCTATTGATTCAATCTTTATGCTTGGCACTAAACTCTTGTTTCGAGTGAAAGGGAGAGTAGTGGCTCGCACTGCATTCACCCGTAAATTTCCCTCTACAGGGCAGGGTGTGGAAAGCACTATGGTGTGGAAAGCACTATAAGTTAGTTGACTTCTCGACCAAAGGTGGTCTAGCTCAACCTCTAAGTAGGAATAGATTCTATGTGTTGTGATCTAGTAAGGATAAGGGGCACTTCTAGCATTGAAAATCGTTGTTCTTATTGAATAGTTCAAATAACTAGTTGATCATACCTATTTTTTTCAAGTATAACCTCCCCTTATGAGAAGTGTTGTGAAAGGCGATTGCCTTGTCGTCGATGGTGAGAAGCGAGCCGAGGCGACCATGCATTGACTTTTAGGTTTGTGGCGAGGCGATCTTCAAAAGGTGACATCAATGCAACAATGGCAAGAAAGGCGTGAGGCGTCAAAGGCAAGAAAGGCGTTGTTTTTTGTATTTTCTTAAAAGAAGTGACTAATTTAGGGTGTTTTAAAAGTTAAAAGGTAATTTTAGGGTTTCCTTTCCAAAGTTGCACAATTGCGCTCTCAGACTTAGACTGTGACTATAGCCAAATGACCCGACTAGACTTCTCCACCCACCAGACATATATAGAGACTCCAAAGTCCAACCAATACGCATTTTGTCTTTTCTTCTCCAGATTTAATTTTCCTGTGTTTCTTTTTTCTCCTTCTTCAGACTTTAGAGTTACTTTTAATTCTGTTTTTTTTCCTTACTATTGACTTTGGTTTTGTGTTATTCTCATTCAAGTTCTAGACTTTTGGTATCTACTATCTATTTTCAGTTTTTGAATTGAAATATTTGCTAATATGTTATTGCGGTTGAGATTTTGATTATTTACATATGCAATTAAATATTTTAATTTTTGGTATTAATTGATGTCGTACTTCAAAAAGGCAAACGTCTTGCCGCTCGCATTGCCTTGTGGCAAGGCAGACCCTTGGCATCTTTTGTCGCCTTTTGCCATCCAAAGCACTGCCCGAAGGAGAGAGGACTGGCCATCCTTCTCATCCCCTTAAGGAAGTAGTGCGTAGTGAAAGAATTCTATCGTTCAACCAAAGGGGACAGGTTAGCAACTTCAAGATAACCTGAGCAGTAAAAGAAAAGTAGGGTTCAGGCCAATCGATCCTATCTTGGTTATACGGTTGGGTCCTAAACCAAAAAAGGCATTTGAAAGTAGAGCAAGCATTAGTTGCATAACAAAAAGAACCTTCATCGTCATTAATATCTTTGCTCGTGGCAATTTTGAGCTCTCGGAAGAATGGATGACGACATCTTTGATATACGGGAGAAGGTGGTCTATTAATCTTCTCCAACATGATGATCATAGTGACAGAGTGGCGAAACTAGGTTTTGAATAAAAAAGTAGCGAGCAGGGAAGCCAAAAGCTATGACGTTGGAATTCGCTATTGGAGAATTTCAGAACACTTATTAGCAGTGTTGTGAAAGGCGATTGCCTTGTCGCTAATGGCGAGAGGTGAAGCAAGACGACCCTTCATCGCCTTTTAGATTTGTGGCGATGCGATCTTCATAAGGTGACACCATGCGACTAAGGCGAGAAAGGCATCGCCTTTTGTATTTTCTTAAAAAAAAAGGCGACCAATTTAAGATTTTAGAAGTTAAAAAGTAATTTTAGGGTTTTCTTTTCAAATTTGCATTGTTGCACTCTTAGACTTAGACTACGACTCCAAACAATCGACTCAACTAGACTTCTCCAATGACCAGCCAGACATTTTCGGCATCTCCAAAGTCCGAACCAACACACATTTCTTTTTTTAATTGCTTCCCTGTTTCTTTGTCAGATTTCTTCTTCCTGTATTTCTCTTCTTTCTTCTTCTTTAGAGTTACTTCTACCTCTGTTTTTTTCTCGCTATTTTGAGTTTGTTCTTTCTTTTTCTCGTTCAAGTTCTAGACTTTTAGTATCTACTATCTATTTTCGGGTTTTGAATTGAAATATTTGCTAATATGTTATTGATATTGAGATTTTATCTATATGACTATATATGCAATTTAATATTTTTACATTTTTGGTATGAATTGGCGCTGCACTTCAAAAAGGCGAGCACCTCGCCACTTGCCTCGCCTTGTGGCAAGGTAGACCCTTGTCGCCTTTTGTCACCTTTCGCCATCCAAAACACTGCGTATTAGAGAGTGCTCCAATGGCGCCATCTAATGGGAAACAATTTTCACATTCGGCTCAAAGAGCACTTTTTTTGTTTAGAATTCCTCATACCCTTTTGTGTGAATTCCCTAGCTGCGAATTTCGAACTTGTGAAGCGCTATCTATTCCATCTCTCAAGCCTGGAGAAACCCCCCTACCTGTTGGACTCCATATATCTTTTGAGTTTTGACTCTATATATGTGGGCACCTGATCCCTGGCTACAACATTCTTTTCTATGACATCTAAAATCTCTACCTCTGCTAATACTTCACGTGTTTCTATTTATAGTTCATTCTTATGGATATATATTTATATTTTTCTATTACGTGAGATAAGAAAAGAATATTGGTATTTACAAGGAAATAAATAAAATTTGTTTAAGTTCAATAACTTAACTAGTAATTAACATTTATTGGCCATATCCCTGCACCCGTATCCAAACTTGGATTCATACCCTGAATCGTAAAATTTATGTGATAAATAATCCGATCTTTAGGTCCGCACTTGTGTTTGAGCAGCATAGCAGTTCCTCTAGTACCCTAATTTTAGGGCATTTTTCAATTTTTGCTCTCTTTATTTAGTCAGTAGACGTGCTATGGATCATACTTCTTACAGTCTCACAATCTTGCTGAAATTGTAACAAATTGGTATTCTGGATTAGTAAGGTTGTTGAATCGTGTAAAAATTATGTGATTTGTTGGCATATCTAATCAGCAACAGAAACTGAGTTCATATTTTATATGATCAGGTCACGCGATCAGGTTCGGTGCCCCCAAATACAAGAGATGCTTTATACCAAGGGTTGCCACCAAGCATCAAGTCATCTTTGCGATTCAAATTGCAATCCTTCCAGCTCAAGGAAGAGGTACTTTTATTTTGTCTTTTAAGGTGTTTTTTGTGCGGTATCTGCAAGTTTCTGCCTTCTAGGTCGTTGATGTTAGTAATACATGGGATTCTTTATTGGTGTAGTTAACGGTGCAACAAATCAAGGCTGAAATGGAGAAAACACTGCAGTGGCTTGTTCCCATGGCAACCAACACAACCAAGTAAAACATACAATCCCTAGCAATACATTCTTCAATTGCTACAGTTTTCCGATGATTCTCCATATCTTTCTTTGTCAAAGAGGATTTTCTGGTCAGTTATATTATATCAGTGGGTACTCTAAAAGTAATTCTAATTTGAGTTTTCTCGAGGCTTCGGTATTCCGATAGGTGAGAGGTGTGAAGCCAGATCATACTAAAGACAATGAATTTGTTCAGAAAATGATAGATTTCATTATTAATTGGGATTTGGAGGTTATCCTTCTTTTCTCGTGATTTTCATGAGCTAAATGGAGCTATGTTAAATAAGGGCAATTGTATGAAGTGCTATATTGTTTGCCCATATAATATATTTGAATTTAGGATAAAAATAAAAATTATGCAGAAGAAAGAAAGCAAAAGAGCATCTTGTTTTTGCTTTTTGGTTTTGATGGTGAAAGAACTTAAAAAAAGTTGCTTCATATTAGATTCATGATGTACTTATGTGTAGGTTCTGTGGCTAAGATACGAGCGTAGTACCTTGTCTTATCAGTGTAATATCCTTATTTTTCTCCTTCGTAACTCAGGCCTTGGCCTTCCATTTTGTGTGAAAAGAAATGTGTGTTATTAAATTATTTACTTCGTCTCCTATTTTCTGATGAAGATCCACTCAGCCTGTCCTCTTATTTTGCAGGGCCCACCATGGCTTTGGATGGGTTGGAGAATGGGCAAATACAGGG
>JAPFFP010000094.1:15260477-15277400 GCA_026153255.1 Solanum medicagineum | reverse complement strand
TGATTGAGAGATTCTCTTCTATCTCTAGTCCAATATCATCAGTATCTTTTTTCAATGTTAGTTTTCTTCTTCTTCCTCTTTATGTTTCGTTTAGTATTATAAGGGACACAGTTCAGAACTTTGATATATGGTTGTATTATCATCTGATATGCTCAGTATCTATCCTGATTTTCTTGCGAAAGTAACTAAGGAGAAGTTCTCTTGATGAGGTCTATTTGTACCTAAAAGCAAATCAATAAAAATATTCCGATATGAATCAAGGATTATCTAGGAAATATAGCTTCCTCTCAACCTCTATAGAAGGGGGCTTTTAGACGATTAGTGCATTTATTCTTGACTTGGGATTATAGACTTGCAAGTACCTAGTCGAGCTAGATATAACATTTTAAGCAGTCAAAAAGAGCAATGCACGCTAAGGAAAGGCGTCATTTATTCACAAAAAGAACTGACATAATAAGAAAACTAGACAGCATTAAACCAAAGACAAATTAATTGAGCTATTCCAGTTCAGCAGAACCTATATTTGTCCAGCCTTCGGGGGGTAATTACATGAACCTGACAATAGAAAAGAGAATGCATTTTCTTGGTCCTCAAATGGTGGTCGAGGAAACTCTTGGAGTTTGTTAAGCTTGCTAGTTTCAAAGTTCAAAGATGAGAAATAACTGCCAGGATTATCTGTAGTCCCTTTTACATTCATAGTATTTTGAAGTCCACTGCCATTCTGAACATTTACCTCAAATCCTATCTTGCCAGCCTCTTTAGTTGCCTCACTGCTTTGGCCTTGATCAGATGTCCCAGAAAAACCTTTGGTTTCATCTAGAGGAATTGCAGGAGTGTGTCCTTGGAAAAGGGAAATGTGCCCGAAGAGCTTATCTTTCCTGGAAAAAGTTGTTCCACAAGAACAAAGCCATTTATCTTTACCACAATGTTTCTCATGTGTTCTAAGATCTGCAATAACTGAAAATTTCTTTCTATTGCACCTACTACAAGCATATCTTTTTTCACAGTGAGTTCTTCTGTAATGGTTTTTCACACATAAGATAGTCTTCAGTGGCTGAAAATTTTTGTGCTCTTTATTGCGCTTGCAACCAACACAAGGACAGGAATACCTTTTAATAAGTGTCGTCCCAGAGCTGGAATCCTTCGGAGGCTTTGCAAGAGCAGCTAAAGTTTTGTATTCATCCCCATGACCTCTCATGTGCATCCGCAAATTGGCATCTCTCTTAAATCCCTTCCCACATATTGTGCAAAAGTGAGTATGAGGTGCAAGAATTTCCTCTTTCTCCAGCTGCAGAATCTCATAGGAACCAGGAGGAAGGTTCTCTTCCTCATGGGGTTCGTCTTCATCTTTAGCCTCATGCTCATCAACAGAACAATCGGCCATTGCATTTTCAACATGGTTGGGCTGATCTTTTTCCTTAGTCACATTAGCACTACATGTCAGAGCACCAACATTAGTACCTGTTTCAGAAGGAACTGAGATACCACCAAACTGCTCGAGTTGCCTGGTAGTTGGATTTACGGAGGGAAGTGTATGATGCTTCACGGTTGGAAGAAGACTCCCTGCAGTTGATATCAATTGAACAATAATAGAGGTAAGATCAGTTGTTATTAGCTGCTGTTGCTGAATCGAAAGGTCACTTCCCTGAATCCCAGCTAAACTTCTGTGGTCAACAATTATGTGCACCAGCTCCCGGAGTTGATGAATCTTTTGTTCAAGAAAAGACATTTTCTTAAGCATACCTCTTGGATCCCATTCTTGTATTCTGGTAGAATCATGATTTTGGCACCTTTGGTTAACGTGTTGTTCCATGCGAGATGCGCTTTCAGATGGTTGATTAAGATTATTTCGAATTTGTTGCTCAATCCTAGTCTGCTGATCCAGAAATGAGTATAGTTAGTATTCAAGAAAATAGGCCTTTTAAACTCTCTAATCATAACCCCAAATAAAGATATTTATACACTTTTTAAGTGCTTTGAAATTTAAAGAAACTAAGAGAGATGTGCCTAAAATGGTCCATTAAATGTTCGAGCCAAGAGTAGAGGAGAGATGTTCACAATTACGCCTCGTATCTTCTAATGAAATTCCTAACCAAATTCATTGAATCCTACATTTAATTTCTCTTGTAGAAGCTAAATTCCAAAGACTAAATGATAGCATCACCATCTAACATCCTATCCCCACCTTCAGACCAACCTCCAACAGAAAGGTAAATTGCTTCTAAATTATCAACTAAGTACATTGCTTTCACTAAAGCATCACAAGATCCAAGTACAACATCATCATATCCAAGTGTAGTCCCACAAAGTGGGATTTGAGGAGAATCAAGTGTACTTACCCTACCTTAGAGACAGAGAAATTACTTTTGATAAACTCTCGGCTCACGAAAAAATAATCCAAAACAAGAACTAAGCAATAAATAGTACTTACTCCATAGAACAGATACTACAAAAAGACTATACAATATTCGAGGTTTAAGAAACAATAGACAATATCAAAAATCAAAAGGACAAGATACTATAAAAGCAATACTACAAATACTAATCCAAGATCCAAGTTACATAAACTTAATAAATCCACCCATAGATGAAATCCAATGAAGAAAAGAAGCAAAAGTATGGAAAACAAACCAGATTAAAGATGCTTCTTTTCCTTGCTATTCTAACTGAATACAAAGGGGTTAGTTAAGCAGCAGAACTATCCAGTTTTAACATCCATGAGGATAGCAATAATAAATGCTTATTCTGGAAAGGGACTATGGTGGATTAATGGATCTCAGTTGTGGAGTGTTCATATTTTTTTAGCACGAGTGATTTTTTTAGCAAGGATATTTAATAATTAAAATATATTAAAATATTTATATTTAACTTATATATTTAAAAAATTCCATAAAAAATATTTATCTGACCATCATTGAATGAATATAGTCTAATGGATCCCACTCACTTTGATGGTAGTAAAAGTGAGCCATCAACAACTTTGGCTTTTTGAGTATTGAAGTATTAAAATTGGAATTTGGGTCAACTGTCAAATCAAGAATTACTGTTAAAAAGTGCCCACTCATTCAGACATGCTGTCTCTCCCTGCCACTACTACATGCATGAACATTGCACACCTTTCCAGGAAATTAGTAGTCTTATCCAATTTATATTTTGCATGTTACTTGAGAATATAATGACTAATATAAATATTTTTATCACAATAACTATATTAACTAATGTATAATTTATAGATTATGAAAAATAATTAATGTTGAATATAGAATAGGAAAAATATGAGATGTCCGTCACGTCAAAGTAGATTCTTAGAAATATTGTTTGAATTTTTTTCTGTAGATTATTATTATTTTAATTATTATTTAATTATACCTATAATATTAACTTTTAAAATATATGAAAATAAGTGAAAAAATAATGACTTCTAGTTATGAAAAGACTCATGAATCTTCCTTATTTGATAGATTTCTACTTTTTCCTTATTTGAATGAAGAAAATATCCTAACTAAGAAAAATTTTAATTTATCATGAGCTTTTACTTTTAAAATAGTAAACAAATAAAAATGAATGAAAGTATAATTAAACACTTTCCTCCATATCAGTTTATTTTTTTAATTTAATAAAATATCGAAATATTACTATTTAATTTTGTGAATTATTTTAAACATTCTATTGTAAATGGAAAGACAGTAAAATTAAATAAAAGTATACTTTTTTAAAAAGAAATTAGACAAAAAAGTTTATTGGGTCAAAATTGTTTAATCAAAATAATTCATTATAATTAATCACATAAAATGATCATTTGATCACTTTCAATTTAAAGTGCAATACTTTTTCACTACTGCTTTTGCTTTTTGATTTTGTCTTCTTCCTTTTAATGGCTTTTTCCTTCCTTGTTCTTCTGCAATATATAATTTATTGTATCAATAATGTATATAACTATATACACATCTTTGATATATAATAATTATACATCATGTATATATCATATATACATATCCATATTATATATACCTATGAATATTTTATCAAAAATGTTTATTGCAGGTATATAGTGCTAAGTAAACTCTTTTTCTAATTATATTTAAAAAGATACTGCTCTCACTTTTTATATTTACTAATCCTTTATCCACTAGTTTAAGGTTTCATTTAATTTAAAGTTAGAAAATTCAAGTCTTTCTCATCGTGTAAAATAAAATAAAGGGAATATTATAGTACCAGTTTGGAATATACTTAAATCATCAATAATAGTATTATTTAGATAAATAATTCATCCAAATAGTAGTCTAATAGTCAATGAAATGGAAGATGGTGGCAGATATTTAGTAAAATTAATTTGAATAAGAAAGGAGCTTTTTGCTAGGAATTAAGGTTCGTTTTTTCTGGGTCAAATTTTTCTGGCTCTGGAAAATATTTTGGATTTTTGTGCATTCCAAAATGTCTGTCCAATATAAATATTAATTAATTAAAAAAAATTAAAAGTAGCTGACCATTTGAATATGAGTTTAAATTTTGTGCATTCGTCAGCGTATAAAATTTTCTACACTATCAGATAATTTTAAAGATAAATATATAGTAACTTGATTAAGTAATTAATAATATATTTTTTAAATATATAATTATAATAGGGCAAAATATAACTAAGGAAAGTGGAAATTATCTTCCTAGTCACTTTTATTTCCTTTTCTAACTCAGAATTTTTTTTCATGAATTTTTCTTTATATCATATGAATTCAGAAATAGTTCTTTAATGCAACACAAATAATTTGTTAATTGCCTTGTTTCTTCTTCTGACATTATATTAGTCATAATCGGAACAAACAAGCAGAAGATCACTTCAAAAAAAGCAACAATTATTTTTTGGCTCATAGTATTGATATATTTCAAATAGCCCGAAAGATCTAGAAAATTGATAATAGTATAATCACTAATACGGATACAATCATTATCCTTAAAAAAATTAAAAATAGCTTGAAAACATGATGTAACTGAAAATGATTGAAAGATTAATATAACGGAAGAAGGTGCAAAAATAAAAAAAATAGAATAAGAAGATAATATTGATACAAAAGATGTAACGCCAATTGGGTTCAAGTTCATTGATAAAATTAAATTATTTCTCTATTCACCATTTGAAATTTCAAGAGATTGATAAAAGAATTAATGAAACAATAAATAATATAATTTATGAGACAAGAACTAATTGAGAGATTGTACAAACTGAGAGATTGAGGACGACAAGAAACTTTGAAGAGGAAAGAGAGAAGAGGGGAAAAAAAATATAATTTCCATAATAGAAATTAATTAGAAATAAGTTGATAACCTACTATAACATGTCAATCTTACCTGATAGTGTATAAAAATGATACACCGACCATACATAAAATTTAAACTCTTCGAATATTATCTCGAAAAGGAAGTAATAAAGTACCTTCCATCCCTTTGGAATAGTAAATCCACCAAATGTGAAGTCAGTAATTGCTTCTCTAAAAGCACCTTGAGCTGGTGGGCTTAATCTTATTGCTTCACATGCTACATTCCATGAATACTTCATTTTCTGGATATCATCCCAATTTAGCAACTCTCCTTCAACTTTACACTTTGCAATTTCCATTTGTTCTATTCTAAATACACACACACGCACACAAAAAGGATATATAAGTCCTTAGAACGTATATTCATCGTCAGTATAAAAACAATGTATGTTCATATAACTTAATCTGTTATAACAAGTTACTTACTATTTGTTCAAGATTACTGATCACTTTACTATAAAATTACCAACTGAACGAAAAAATCGGTTGGTAAGGTGATAAAAAGTTAGTTGGTAAATTTGGTTACCAACTGATTTCCAAGTGATTAGGATCCCTTGGGAATCTAAATCCGTTAAAATTACCTATACTATATCTTAAATGATCCGAATAAATTATTTTTAGAGATAAGTATCAAAACATATCTGAAAAAAGCCACATCACACGCACTCCATGGACAAAATATTCTACCTTGACAAAAAAATAATCCCACAAATGGGGTCTGAGGAGGGAAAAATGTACGTAGACCTTAAATTACCTCATGAGTAAGTGCATAAAACTAATTAAATTCATAAGTACAATTAAGTCTAAAACCATAAAGAATTAGTACCTTTATAAACCTCATTAAAGATTTTGGGAAGATATTTCAAGACAAAAGTAATATCTGCACTTGTAGTATCATAGCTTGCAACAAGTAACCCTACAATATTATTGCAAATTTCTGCATCATTCATAAACTCTCCATTTTCATCACTAAAACTCATAAGTCGAGACAATAAGTCATTACTATAATTGTTTTTCTCATTCTTCCTCTCCTCAATAATCTTCATAAGCTCTTCACGCACCATTTTTCCTCCTTTTATCGCGCGATTACAAGGCGTGCCAGGCAAATTAATTGGCACGGAGAACATCCCGGACGTGACAAGAATGAAAGGGTCCGATAACTTTTTAACGTGTCGAAAATCTTCAATCGATAGGAATAATTTGCAAGCTAAGGTGAAAGTATATTTTTTGACTAGAGGGTAAATTTTGACTTCTTTGAAAGGGATCCATTCTTCATTCAAGTGATCACGAGCCATGGAATCCATAAAAGGGATGAACTGTTTGAGATTTTCAGGTTTTAGAATCTCATGAAGAAATGTACGATTTATGAGAGAGGTTTTTCTGATAGAATTTTGAGATTGAGTTGGACACATGAGTAGTTTGGTAAGAGACTATGGCCACCATGTGGTAACAAGCTTGTTTTCATTCGAAAACAGGAACTTGTTACCACTTGAACCACAGAAAATCGCGATTTTTTCGCCTAGGAGGGAGGTTTTAAAGAGTTGTGATGAGTGTTTTTCCATTCTTTCATGGATGAATTTCTTTGGGGATGATGAGTAAGCCATGTCCATGTTTTCTCCAATAATTGGCCATCCATTTGAGCCTGGTGGAAGATTTGTGTGTTGGTTGGAGTAAGTGCCTTTGAGAATGAACAAGATGAGATAGAGAGAAATATAAAGAACTACAAATCCTAGTGAATAAAAAATAAAGGGGTCCATTGTTTAGTTCTATTTCTTGAGATAGTGTTGGGTGTGTTAAAGAAAATTATTTTTTAATTTTTCATATATAGTTGATTAATATTTTGGAAACATAGTCCCTTTTGTCTCCTAATTTTTACACTAAAATGGTGTTGCGACTTATTCCCTTTAATAGTTGCCACAACATTATAGCAGCTACAAGATCAATCATTATGTCTTGATTTTTGTTTTATTTTTGAGTGTTATCTAAATTTATTTTATTTAATTAAAAATATAAAAATTAAAATTTTAAATAGCATTTTGGAGATGATCATAATCTTCTCACTTTATCTTAATTGTAGGAGTATTTTTCAAAGTTACCCACAACCTTAGCCAAATATCACTCGCATGTTTAACAACTAATATGAACATAAAACTCCTAAATATTTTGTCCACAACTTTATTTATGTGCTAGGAAAATTATTTGTTTTTCCTTATTTTGTCCTTAAATTACGTGAAATTGAACAAAAAAATATCACCGATAATAGTTTGATCCAAAAATATTTATATCATAAATGATATAGTTTTTAAGTTATTTTTATTCTTTCACATGAAGTATTAATAGTGTTTCAGTTTGCAAGTGCACTTTTGACCCTCTCCCAAACTTTCTCCTAATTTTAAAGTTGATTTTGTCCATAATTTAGAGTATGATATGTGATGAAAAACAAGAAAAGAGGAACTAAATGTAGATTAATAGATATTGTAACAAGCTACCCAATACTTTTTCTTTTTTCCAATTTTTAGAAATGTTCTTCTGAACATCTTTTTATCAAATGCCAATGTGTCTAATGGTTTGTATGTATGAGTTGGGTATTATCAGAATAATCTCAATTATGATAAGAAAATCAGGGCAAACAATTGACAAGATTTTTTAATTATTTGATGTTTGTTGGTCGGTCAGAATTTTCAGATTAAAAATGTCAGGTCAAAATTTTTCGAACGATGATCATTTATATCTTTTAAAATTTTCATTTTTGGTAGAATTCATTCTCATAAGGCGAATTTGTTATCCGGTTGAATAAATTAAAGGATTAATTTCAGATATATATCATAAATTAATTAGCTTACAACAAATATAGTAATATTTTACTTACATATAAAGTAGTCAAAAATCATTGGAAGCATATAGTAACGATATAATATAACTTGTCAAAAGTCATAAAAAATATACATTGACTATACAATATAGATTACTTATTCATTAGCTATACACTAAATATACATTATGATACATTCAAAAAAAAAAACCCGAAGATAGTTAGACTATACATGAAATATATACTTACTATACAACAATTGACATTTTGGTCAAATGACCATCTATTGTAATTATCCCTAAATTAAAAGCCCACTTGGCTGAATTAGGTTTGTGTCACGCCCCAGAGGGTACCCTAGGCGTAACTGGCACTCAGAGATTATTGCTAGCCCCGAGCGAACCACCTGGCCTTATCATATCCAAATCATAGATTAGCGGAAGACATCAAAATTAGAAATCAGATAACAGCGGGCTATGCCATCCCATCACATCTACGTCAGGTATAAGGGTCATAGGCTACGAGACTAGTCATCAATGTCCATCAGATAATATAGTATTAAAGGAACTCAGTTTAGAAAGGGGAAAGACCCCAACATCAAAACATCATCTTTTTGTGTCTATGATGCCTCTATCTCTATGAGTCAAGGGAAGGTACCATGACATGCCATGGCTACCACAAACTCAGAATAACTTATAACATAAGAAAATGAAATAAAAGACATCCTCCGAATGCAGGGGAGGACTCACCAAGTCTCTGGGGCTAGGAATCTCTAAACCTCAACGAATCGTCTACTGAAGTCCTCTGTCTACAGAATCTACATCATGAAACGATGTTGCGCTAAATGGCGTCAGTACATGGAATGTATGGTATGTAAACGGGCTAAAAGTAAACACTAAAGGCAGAATAATATGGAATAACATTAACTCATCAAATACCCATCTCATATCAGAATAAGGAATAGACACAATCACATCAACATCAATCAAGACTCATACCATCACATCGACATCAGAGTACCATCAAGATGGATCCTATCTGGGAGTTTCTCTAACAGACAATAATCACCTATGAGCCGGTGATGATACAACGAAGCGATATTATTGCCACATCCGTCCAGCACCTTACAGGGGTATGGGACGAGTCAAGTCTGTCGGTAGATTTATATATCTATCATATCCTCTTTTGGGACTGAGGAAACATCCGGCTTTCATGGTCCAATCCCCTCCTACACTGGCCACATAGTTAATAAGTGCGTGTGAAACTCTCTCTTACTCATTTCAGTGCTCGATACTCCTCCCAGGACTCAACATGCTCATAAGCTATCAAATATTCAAGACTTATCATCATTTAGTCTCTTTTGGACAAGGAACATCAACTCATCTCATCATCTATCAACTCAAGGAATTAGGAACAATCTTTCAAGGTTAAATTCAGCCTCTTTGAGACTTTAAGGACATCATTCTCAACCAATTCCATCAATATCATCATCAATACATTCAACTCAGGACTCGCGACACAACATCAAGCACATTCATATCACCAAGGCTCTAGACAACAGCCCCTAAGCTCATTATTGTAATCTTTAACAAGTAATCATGTAGAGTTTCATGTAATAATTCAAGAAAGCTATTTAAATAGTAAATTAAGTTTACAATGATCATCAATCTAAGAAGATATATAGTATAAGAATAATTTTCACTGAAATATCTAAGAGTTTCACATGTAAGATCCATCACCTTCAACTATCGACATTACTACAATCAATAGGGCACATGGGAGAACAATCCCATGTTTTGGGTAGCCTTACATACCTTCAATTGACGAAAAATTCAACCTTGGCTCAGAAACCCTCGCTTCTTCTCCTCAAGAACTCTAACCTAGCTTATGTGTTTGGGGGCTCAGAAAATACCTTAAAAGGCTCCTTCTTTATTAAAAACAACTTAATTACTCGTGGTTTACATTTATGAGGGATTAGGAGAAGTCTAGAATGCCCCTCATAAAAGAAAAATGAAATTTTACCTAAAAATGCCCAGTCCGCGATGCGGACTGGACGCAGAGTAGTATACTTTTTCCCAGAATTTTTTTCCGAACGAGTTTTTCAATTCCCGTCGAAATTTTTAAAAAAATATAAGTGGACGAGCCGGGGACGTGCATCAACATTGTTTTTCGTTTAATTACGAAAAATTATTTTTTGTCTCGATTGCTCTAAATCGGATCGAGGCCATTTTTCCACTCAATTGAGTGATCGAGGTCTACTACTCTAATACGTGACTTCCACTCCTTTCTATCTAAAGTCATGTCTTCGGTGAGATCAAGTGTCATCATATCTTGTCTGATCACCTCCCCCACCCCCAATACTTGTTCTATCTACCTCTACTCCTCTGTGTAGCCCTAAATCCAACCTCTCACACCTTCTAACAGGAGCATCGGTACTTCTTCTCCACACTTGTCCAAACCATTGCACTCTCGCTTCCCTCATCCGTATCTTTTAAATTTTCATTTTTAGTAGAATTTGCTCTCATAAGGTGAATTTATTGTAAGCTTTGAATAATTAAAATCCAACCTGGGTAACTTAGGTTTGGGTGGATGACTTAGATTTTTTCTTGTTTGTAATTGAATTAATAACAAAGTGCCTTTGAGGTTTTTTCTTATTTTCTTGAACTAATGATAAAATGTCCTGTAGCCATTTCTAGATGGTTGGACCTAATACATCGCCAATGGTTTACTGATTTACACTATGTAATTTGTCATTTAGTCAATATACTTATCATTATATATAATATTAAACTGGAAAGCACTATGATCATAAAAATAAAATATATTGATACTAGATTTTGTGAGTCATAAAAAATGACAAAGTAGAGAATAAATCTTTTCTTTATTAATTTAAAGCACACCAAACTTCCAAAATTCCAGTCAACTATATACATTACAATTCTCATATTGAGCTATATCCTTCAACTTGTCTTATTGTTGTAATTTTCTTTCTGCTTCTAATTTCTATAGTCCAATTAGCTTAAGCCCTTTCACTTCGCAACAACATACGGTGGAATCTCACAAGTAGGGTATGAAAAGGGTAAAATATACGACCTTACCACTACCTCACAAAGATAGAGAGGTTGTTTCCGAAGCCCTTTCACTTCATAGCTTCACACACACACATATATATATATGCGCATTTCTACACTAACTTTTTCAAGACATAGCCAGAAAACTCTTCTATTAATCTATCATTGAGGAAAAAAATGGAAGCTATGGTTCCCTACCTATTAGCTCTACTATTCCTCCCCCTCTCTTTAATCTTCCTCCTCCGTAAACG
Organism: Solanum medicagineum; assembly: GCA_026153255.1. Lineage (NCBI taxonomy): Eukaryota > Viridiplantae > Streptophyta > Magnoliopsida > Solanales > Solanaceae > Solanum > Solanum medicagineum. Next base: position 15,265,957 of record JAPFFP010000094.1, on the reverse strand, counting down.
GGATTCGACTGGTAAAACCCTTCCACCAGGGACTTCTGGATGGCCATTTTTGGGAGAAAATATGGAGTTTGCCCTTTTAGGCCCTCAGAAATTCATCAAAGATAGGATGGAGAAGTACTCGCCCGAAGTGTTCCAAACATCCATCATGGGAGAGAAAATGGCATTCTTTTGTGGTGCACAAGGGAATAAGTTCTTGTTCTCAAGTGAGAACAAGCTTCTCACCTCATGGTGGCCACAATCTATGAAGAAGGCGTTGCTTTTCCCTGAATTCGTGGAGAATTCATTGAAAGAAGTATCGGCTTTAAAACGTAGTTTTCTTCATGATATACTCAAGCCTGAGGCTCTAAAACAATACATTCCACTCATGGATGCCATGGCTCGCGAACACCTAGGTGAAAATTGGGACAATTCTGATGGAGTAGTCAAGGTTTTCCCTTTATCAAAGAAGTACACATTTGATTTAGCATGTCGATTGTTCATGAATATCGTTGATCCTGAGGAGATAAAGAGGTTGGCTGATCCTTTTACTCTTGTTACGAATGGGATGTTCTCCATGCCTATTGATTTCCCCGGAACAGCTTATAATCGCGCTATCAAAGGTGGGAAAATGGTGAGGGATGAACTTATGAGGATCATTAAACAAAGAAGAGACGAGCTGATGGAAAATCAAGAGACAGCAGGCAGAGACTTGTTGTCGAAAATGCTACTTGTCACTGATGAAGACGGACAACTTATGAGTGAAATGGAGATTTCTAACAACATAATAGGAATGCTAGTAGCAAGCTTTGAGACTACAAGTAGCGCTGTCACGAGTGTCTTGAAGTACCTCGCGGAACTTCCCCATGTCTATGAACAAGTTTACAAAGGTAACAATCGTTAGAATTGGAAAAAAAATAATCTGAACATTATATGCTTATTCGTAGTTAAATTGATTGACATGACAGAGCAAATGGCGATTGCAAAGTCAAAAAAAGCAGAGGATTTGCTAACCTGGGAGGACATTGAGAAAATGAAGTATTCCTGGAACACAGCTCGCGAATCACTGAGGCTAACGCCACCAGCTCAAGGATCGTTCAGGGAAACAGTAACTGATTTTACATATGCAGGTTTCACAATTCCAAAAGGATGGAAGGTACATTTTCATTACACTGTTGGGAAAGTTCGACCCATATCTTCTAGTAGGCAAGAGCCAAGACTATATAATTCTCTAAAAAAAAGATTCTTAAAGAATAAGGGATTACAAGAATATGTTTACAAAGTGGCTTACAAACTTAACGATTATAACTTTTTAAGCTTTACACTTGTTAGGATCTGCACCAGATCTGGAGGATTATAACAAGAAGAAGAAATTTTGAAGAAGTAGAGAGAAGTGAGAGTTTCTCTTTGTAAAGAGTTTTTTAACTTAGTAACACCCAATTACTTGGGCAACCTCGACGAGTGTAATATATATAAATAAATACAAAATATTTACACGGAGAATGAACAGTACAACCTTCATTGTGGGTCGAGGCTCCGCCCGAACCCCGCCTATGGGTGGGCCCCCCACACCCCCCGGCAAGTACACCACGGAGCTTACCAGCGTGGTTGACAAATATTTAACAGTACATTAAAATATTACATCAGGCTCAACAACCTAACAATGCTTCCGTACGATTCTAGAGAGTTATATACTTCTCTAGAGTTCTCTGGATCATTCTAGAAAATTCTCTAGATTCTCCCCAATTAAGGAAGGAACCCAACATATACTAGACTAGATAACTTTTATTTATTTATGTCTCCGAATTTAACAAGTTTATACATTGTTTACAGACATTTTGGTCAGTTCATTCGACACATAAGAATCCCAAGTACTTCAGTGATCCTGAAAAGTTTGATCCTTCAAGGTTTGAGGGAACTGGTCCTGCACCCTTCACGTTTGTACCCTTCGGTGGAGGACCTCGAATGTGCCCTGGAAAAGAGTATGCTAGACTGGAAGTTTTAGTATTCGTGCACAATGTGGTGAAAAGATTTAAGCTTGAAAAACTTATTCCTGATGAGAAGATTGTGTTCCATGCTTCTCCAGTCCCTGTCCATGGCCTTCCAGTTCGCCTTCTGCCTCATGGAAATTAACTGAAAAGGATCTTCTTGTTTCATTTGGTTTGAGAAATGTTAAGATATGGCAATCATCTTATGAAATAATTGTTAAGTAGTATGTCAATAAGTCGTAATATCAATTTATGGAAATGCACTTATCTTTCAAGTAAAAATTCTGGAGATCCACCAAATTAGTGCGACATTCATTTCATTAGGAATTGATGATCTGTTCCCCCTTCTATCAAATTGGACATTATTGTAGTATTTTTCACTTATCCTACAAACATACATAACTACAACATACGACAAGTCGCAATAACAACAAATCAATCGTTACAATAATTATTTTTACTACCTCTACCTCAAGTTGTAACATCATTAACATATTTATATCTCATGCATTAATTGAAATATTTCACCACTATAACTATAAAAATCAGATTACTCCATCCGTCTCATTTTTATGTGGCACCATTTGACTTGGTACGGTGTTTAAGATAAAAAGGAACACTTTTAAAACTTGTGGTCTAAAATCATTCTTAAAAATTTGTGGCTGAAAATCATTTCATTAAGGGTAGAAATGGGATTTTAAAGTTAAATTATTTCTAAAGTGACATTCTTTTGGGACGGACCAAAAAAAAAAGGATGCCACATAAAATGGGAAGTATTACGTATAGTAGACATTCATATATTAATGTATACTTGTAATTTTTATTTTTGGGGTATTCTATAATTGAGGTGCTGGCTTTTAGGGCTTTTAGTTGTATTAAGATCACATTGGGCCTCTTATTTCTTGGTCTTGTTTTCCAGCTAAATAACGAGTTTGGCCCGGAACGTCAGCTCTGGATTTGCGAAAGCAGCACATAATTATCTTTTTTGAGTTCCTTTTATTTTCATAAAATAGGAAAATTATACGAAGTACACTAAATTGTGAAATTATTTAATAAAATTGGATCCAATCCAAACTATTTATCTTAATAGATCTATGACCTAATCTGTCGGCATATTGATACCATATCGGTATCATATGATACTGAACTTAATCCTCTGCCGTTATATTGATACTCCATCAGTATCATAAAAAAATTGACTCTTCTTTGTAAGAAATAAGTAAAAAATAATTAAAAATTTATTAAATTCTAAATTATTAGAAAATATATTCTTTTGTGATACTTAGTCGATGTATTGATACCATATCAGTATCATATAGGACTGAGTTTAATCCTTTGTGATATATAAAATACATGTATTCGTGATATAACGTTACTTTCAAGAAATTACACAACATAGTGATGTTATAGATATTTATAGCACATATACTAAATATATGTATTCGTGTATCTAAAAACCCTAGCAATAAGCATTCTCTTAACAGAGACAAGAAGTACCTAACATATGCATATGATATACATATAATATACACTTCACATAAAGTTAGTTTGAAAAGGCATACATTGGATCCAATTAATATCTTTACGTGCATACAAATTTTTGCTTTGAAACAACATACATATTCAAATCTACGAAGAGACCTCTAATTCAAAAGATTAATATTCAAGAAGAAAGATTATAATGTAAACAAAAAAAAAAAGCTTTTTTAATTAGTTGATACACGTAATAACATCAATTCACAGTTAACATCATAAAACAGTTAAATGAAAAGATGAACAATTGAATTCTAATAAAAAGGCCACATATGCCTTGCAGCAGCCTTTATCCTTCCACATTTTTTCCTTGAAATTCTTTACTAGAAAGAAAAAAAAGGAAGAAAAAAAAAGAAGAGATTTTCATAATATATACTTTCTTCATATTGGAAACTATAAATCTGGGAAGCACTCAAGCAAATGACTTATATGAGAAGGTGGCTCAATCAATGTGTCAATGTTCTTCCAATCACCATAAAATTGGTTATTATTAATCCCATTACTTTGCTTCTCTTCATCGCCACGGTCGTCCTCGTTGTTGTAATTGACTGTGTAACTCTGTTCACCAAGGCTTATATTATCTTTCGTACAAAAACTTGTTGAAATGGTAGGACTATCAAGTTGTGGGAGCTCAAATAGTACTTGATTCTCAAAGAAATTTTGGGTTGATGAAGTATTAATGATCATATTTTGATGAGATGGATGGAATGCCAATTGATGGAAATTTGTTGTTTGGTTGAATGCATTAATATTATTGAGAGGTTGATGATGCATTGGAGTGCTTGTGATTTCTGATAGTGATGAATTAGGTCTATAATTAGAGGTGTTTGCTCCTCTAATATAATATGCATTATGCCATGCATCTAAATTTGGCTGCTTGTTTGGACTGGGCTTCTTGAATGCCCTGCATACCACCCATCCTTCTTCCTGTATAATCAAATTTCAATTGGATTTAACTTTTCACATACTCATATTGTAAAACAAATATCAACGAGACAAGAAGCCAAGATTTGAAGCTTTTCTGAATTCAGAATTCTAGACATTTTAAATTAACAATTTACACATGTTTGGACACAAATTATTGAGTTTGGCTGAACTTGTACCTCGCAAGTAATTTTTTACAACAACAAAAGATAATAATAATAAGCTAGTCTTGTTTGATTGTTTCTAATTTATGAACCCATTAGTGGAGTTATGTACTTGTTTAATGCCCGCTAACATTGACTTTTTTAAAAATTAATTGGAAAAGTATGGTAAAGTTACATGATTGCAATTTGCATCACTTCTTTCATTGTACTCAAAGACATGAACCTTTAGAAGAAATTGGTAAACTTAATAGAGGAAAAAAAGGTGGTGCACTAAGCACTTCATTGTCTAAACAATTTAGAACTTAATTAAACCTTAGTTGACACAATTATCCGATACTTATACTGATGGAAGCTGATAGTGAGTAGTACATAAAATTAGTCGAGGTATGAGCAAATACTGACCTGAGGAGGAGCATGTTCAGAGGATTGGAGCCTATATTCATGCATTATCCAATCAGATTTCCTTCCATTAGGAGCTCTACCTTTATAGAAAACTAAGGTTTTCCTCATCCCTATTATTTTATCCTTTGATAAAACAGCTTTGTCTCTTCCTGTTGCCTTCCAAAATCCAGCTGCTGTGGCTCTATTTGTCCTTGTTCCTGTTGGATATTTCCTGTCCTTGTGGCTGAAAAAGTACCACTCATTTTGTTCTTCATATCCCAGTTTACACCTATCTGTACAAAGTCACAAAAGAAAAAATAAATATGTCAAAAATCATGGAATATTATGGGTGTGTTTGGTACGAAAGCAATGTCTTTTCTAGAAAATAAGTGGTCTTTTTTTAAAATTTATTTTCGTTTGTAAAATATCATTCCAAAAGTATTTAGGTACCACTTTTTTTGTTCCACTTCATATTACTTACTTTCCTTTACTAGTCAATCCAAAAAATGACATA
>JAPFFP010000094.1:15209077-15250531 GCA_026153255.1 Solanum medicagineum | reverse complement strand
AATTATTGAAAATATATTTTCCTTTTCTGTTTAGTTAATATCTTTACTCCCTATATATAGTGGGGGGGGGGGGAATGATATCTTCACTTTTTAAATTGAGGAACTTATGATTCGAACATATTTATGACAAAAATTAGAGATGTGAATTGCACTAATTACCCTTGATAAAAGTCAAATTCATCAGCCTGATCATCATGACCAATTATTTTTTCATCTTAAATAATGACTAAACATTAAGCCACTTGAAGGCCGTTATTTAAAATTTAAAATAAATTTCATTATAGGCCCAAAAAAAAAGTCATTCTATTCATTTATATTTAAGCCTTTGCAAATAAAGTTAACACATGTATTATTATGAAATATGAGAAGATTTGAGCAAATTTCATAAATGGAGAAAACATACGAAGCTTATTTATATTCTATAGTTAGAGTTTAGGTACTTACATTTTGTAATTATAATTATAGCAACGGTCGTATAATTTGCGTGAGATTTATATACATTTATATAATTCGCTAATACAATTAGCAGTTTTTGTATAGCGTTTGTACATTTCGCAATACAATTCATGCACGGCATTTGTATAATTCAATATACACTTACACTATTTGTATATTTCGATATAAAATTTGATTCACATACAACATTTGTATAAATCACGCGAATTATATAAAACTCAGTAATTATAATTAGATGTTTGTCATAAACCATAATTAATTCAAACTATAGCTAATTAATCAACTACACTTAATTTTTCCTAAATGGAACAAAATACAACCCTTGGAACTGTTGTTGATCTAACATTTATAAATTCTAGATCATGGTTTAATTTATTTTGATTAAAAAAATTAATTTTTCAAAAAAAAAATAATTAAACTGTGGTTTAAAAGGTCCCAAAGGTTATATTTAAGTGGAGAATGCATGGATTTCAACTTTCAAGAATGTAAGATGAGGCATAATAATGAATTGGAAAAGCTTCTAGAGCAAAGAGAGAAAGGTAAATATAAAAATTATTAGGAGAATGATTTCAAAATCAGAAACTAAATATATGTTTTAATTTTGCCTACCAAAAATAGGCTAAATTCTAAATGAGAAAAAGACAGAATGGCCAAAAAAAACATGTCCCACATAATTATGTTTAATTTTCCTGAAATCCATGGTACTGTTCAAACCTTAAAACGTAAATATCCAAATATTGCCCCACTATAGATACTATTGGTTAACTATCTCCCTCATACTGTGGGCCTTTCTATGTATAGCTAATTTACTTGTTTAATTTCTTTAGCAATCTATATTAATTTTAATGTTCTCTTTTGACCCTTTACTTGTTTGAAAGGTTCATAAGAAGGTGACATATTTTTGGGTCAAGCAGATGCTTCTTAACTTTTGGACATTTAACATTGATTACAAATCAAATAGACTAATCAAGGGCAAGATTTAGATTACCTAAGGAATTAAGGGAACATGAAATGTGAATATTTGGACATTAGAATGAGTTAAATTGATAAACATATTATTGTTCAATTTTGTTCGGTAATTATTTGGTTTGATGTGAATCGAGTAGAAATGAGCTATAGGTTAGAGCTTCAAGCTGTCGAACTTGTCAATAATAAAGACGGATATTTTAAAAATAAAATCTTATCAAAGGATATTTTAGCTCCATTCCTAATAGTTCAGGGTATTTTTAATTCTTTTTTATTTTGTTAGAGAGAGGGGTATTTTTGAGCCAAAAATTTAATTGAGAAGTATTTTTAAGTCAAAACATAATGGAGAGGTACTGCTCCATTTCACATAGTTTAGGAGTATTTTTTAATCCTTTTTCCTTTATTTGATTATCAAATAAATCTAAGAAAAGAAATCTATCTTTCAATATAGCTATATATAACATACTAACTCATTAAAATTAACTAATTGAAATATTTTGACAAGGTCTCATGATCATTACAGTCCAACTTAAATGGACTCAATATGAACTAGTCAAAATAAACTGAATAAATAAAAAATCAGTAAACGAATCAAATATGACGAGTTGAACGAGTCATATTTTCACAGATTAATTTTGTCATTCTTAATTTACATCATATTCACAAATCACAATGACATAACTTGATCAAGAAAAATTTGACCATAACTTTATGCTTTTAACATTTTTGCCTGGGAGAATTATGGGTAATGAGCTTGAAGTACTTGAATTATTGGCCGTATAAAACCCTTTGTCGATCTTTTCTTTAAAGTTGTAATTTTGATATGAAAAAATGATAAGATGTGTGTTTTATATTATTTTCTTCGTTTCTTTGTTTCGTTTTAATTAAATTTGTGAATCAATGCATATATATTAAAAAGAATATTTAAAGGAAAAATTTAACTATATTTTCCACTATTATCCTTTGTGAAGTCATAAATATATAATGTAAGTTGTCTTCTCAAAAATAAAAACTTCAATAAATGAAAAGATAAATATAAAAAAAGTTTCAACATTCATTTTGAACTTTGAATAAGATTATTTTAAACTTTGAAAAAAACCTTAAAAAAATCTCAAAAATTTAATTAATTTGAGACAGAGACAATAATTTAATTAGTGCCAAAAGAAGGCACAATTATTTGTGACTACTCAAGTTGAAGTGTATTGGTGTGAACTCTACCCCAGCCGCCAATTTCCAAAATAAAGTGAAAATTGTAATCAAATGAAGATACTATAATTATGGTTAATAATAACAAGATTTTTCAAATATTATTAATCTACTACCTATTTTCATTATGTTTGTTTTTTATTATTCTTTTCCTTCATTTTTAATTATTAAATAAATATTTTTAATAGGTGTATCAAGTTAAATTTGATAAGTAAATCCAAATGATCCATTTCAAATTAAGCAACATGTTTTGAGTTGACACAAAATTTAAGAATGTAGAAAGACTTTTAGATCTTGTGCTCTAAAATTAAACGTCTGTCAAATATATCAAAATATCTTTTAACCTTATGATTTAAAAAAAAATGCACGTGAAAAGTTGAAATTAAAAAGTTACTAAAAAGGAAGGCTCAATCTTTTTTAAAAAAGACTAAAAATGAAAAGTAGGTTAAACAAATTGAAATAAAGGGAGTATATTTATTTGACTTCAATTATCATATTATTTGTTGTTATTATTGTTCTCTTCTGCTTTAACTTAAACGTGTCTTCTTCACCATATATTATAATTTCTTTCAATACTTGATTTTGATACATTATATTTAAGGAAAAAATTTATTAAAAATAATCTCTATATCTTTTGACTATATAAAAATAAAATTATATACACACTATCCTTCCAAAATAAGATTTTAATTCGGAACATTGAGAATGCTAAAAACAATATGTGCTCGCACATAATCTCATATAGTGATTACATCTCTCTTTAACAATAATTCTAACAATAAACGACATTATTATTAAAAAAAAAATTGACTATACCAAACAAAGGAATTTAACATAAATATGAAATATTATTGTAAGAAGAGTTCATATTAGTAACGCGTATCACACATTTAATTCATTTGATTGTGTTAAGACTAGATAATATTTTTCAAAACAAAACATACCTTTATATAAAGGTGGATTCAATGTTACAATTCATGGATTTTAAATATTAAAAATAAGAATTTTCGCATATAGCTATTCAAAAATATCTCAAACTATAGTTTGAGTCATTACATTTCTTAACTATAGTTATAGCAGTGTTTGTATAATTCGGCGCAATATTTATATACGTTTGTATAATTCGTTCTATAATTCGCACTTTTTGTATAGTGTTTATAAAATTTACTTTACAATTCGTGCACACTGTTTGTATAATTCACTATATAATTTCTAGTGTTTGTGTATTTCGTTATACAATTTGATTCATGCACAACTTTTGCATAATCACGCACAAAGTTTGTATAAATTGTGCGAATTATACATAACTCAAACTGTAATTGTAGCTAAATATTTGATGCGAACCGTAATTAATTCAAACTATAGCTATGTTAGCTAATTAATCACTATATATTTGGTTATCCGTGTAATTTTTCCATATAAACAACAACTTAAATAAATGTAAAATTTGGATCAAAACTATTGAAGTGTGTCAAACAAATATATTATACCACCAATTTAGAAAGCTTTCCCCCACCCCCTTTTAGTTTATCTTTTGTTGGGGTGTGGGGTGGGGATAGTCCAATGATTATTGTACAAGTAATAGTGTAAACTAAGCAAGTGGGGCGGTTGGTGGGCCTGTGGAACTTCTTTGCTGCCTTCCTTTCCCCACAAAACTAACCTCTATTTTCAACTCTTTCATCATGCCATACCAAATTACAAATCTAGCTAGCTACTATTTTTACATTTAAAAACCCTATACCCTACCTCCACAAAAGATTTTCATCACTGGATTTTGAAAGGTACAAGTTTATGTTGAGTAAAAGTAATAAGTATTTACAACTTTCATGTATATGGAGCCAATTAGAGTGACAAATTAACTTAGCCAAGAGTTACTAGACAATCTGTTATATTGGATTACTATGAAACTAACTAAACGTAATTGTAAGTTTATAACTTAACATGAGAGGTAATAATGATAAGTAACTTGTTATAATCTTTTCAATAGCCCAAATTTCCTTTTGTGTATTATCAATTTATAAAGTTTGGTCCATCAGTACCCTTAGTTTTGACATTCTATGCGTCTCATATTTGCCCTTACAATTAATGGAGCTTCAACATGAAATGAATAAATCAGTAGTGTAACCAAATTTTATGAGAATAAAATGTCCAAATTTATGTACTTCTCAAATTCTTATCATAATTTAAAAATTACATTCAGGTCGAAGCTCTCTCGGACACAACACTTCTGATTCTGTATACTGCATGATAAGTGGTATAATTCAGAGAAAGTTATTTTGTTTCGAGTATTTTGAAGTTGATGTTATTCCATTCCAAATCCTTCTCCATACTCCTTCCACCTAAGCTGCACAGGAAAGGCCCAAAGCCAATCCCAAGGAACAGTGAAGCTTCATAGGGTTTTTTGGTCCAGGTACAGGTAGTCTGCATCTTCACATACATGTCTATTTCATCGAGCCTCTCTCCAACACAGTGCCCAGATCATTATGCCTTTTGTGCGGGTTGGAACTTACCCGACAAGGAATTTCACTACCTTAGGACCGTTATAGTTATGCCCGCCATTCACCAGGGCTTCGGTCGCTGCTCCCCTGTCATCAGATCACCAACTTCTCGACCTTGTGCCACTGGACAAGCATCATCTTTGATACTTTAGCAATTTATTTATACTATTCATTCGAAGTTTTCTGTTTATCAAATTTTGATAGATTAAGTTACCCGACATTCATTTTAGTGGAAAATAGTTAGCAATAAATATCTTATGAATCAGATGCACGCAAACTGAGTTGAATGCCACCATTAATTATTAGAGAAACTTAACCCAAGTTGTTGGAGCAAGACATGAATATTGTGATTGAGGGGTGGGGTGGGGAGTCAACTAAACTTGAAAAAGACTTAACAAGGTCCTAGAGAACTAAAATGGGACAAGATGGGGGTGGGGTGGAGGGAGGTTATATATTTTAAGTATGATTGACAATGACATGTCTCCCCACATAACCCATGTTCCTAAATAATATTTCATATTATCTACTCCTATCCACACACAAGTTAGATGATTACTTTCCAAGTCTTGTTCCATTTTGTCTCTTTCTTGTTCCTCTTGTTTTTTTTATTCTATGTTTCATGAAACTACTTAGGATATTTGTTCATCTTATGAGCCAGCTGTGATGTTTGGACCAGCAATAAAATACCATTGCCCATGCTATTTCTATATCATATATCCTTTTCCAATATTTTATTGGTACATTTTGCACTTTTCCAGTTTTATATTTGTACTTTTTGAATTCTTGTTCTTGTATTTCAGCTTTTTTCTCCCTTTCCTTTTGTAATTATATGTTATTAGCTGTTGCTTGCGTTGAAAGATGGAAGAAGACATGTTATCATCATCTCAGTCGAAAAGTACTATTTGTTTTCTCATATATACACACACACACACACACATATATATATCAGGTTGCAACTACATTATGATTTAATTTAAATCCTCTTCGGTGGCCAATTTTACTATTTATGTATTGTTAAAATAACTTTTTATGTATATATAATAGACGTCGAATCCCATTCAACAAGTTCATATGCCTATTTTTCAAATTTTGAATCCCATTAGTGAAAATCTTAACTCTAATACCACTGTATACATATATAATATAATATTATATATACATATCCATAAGTGAGCTTAAGGGATAGTGGAGTGTACACATCTTTACCTTGCGAAGATAAAATATTTATTTTAAAGTTATTTTTGATAAATTTTCAATTCAAGTAAAACATGTACCCGGCAAACTTAAGCTCAAACATCAACAACATGCCCAGTGGAATCCCACAAGTGGGGTCTGGAAGGGTAGAATGTAAACAAATCTTACCACTATCTCATAGAAGTAGAGAGACTATTTCCTGGCCCGACGAACTTAAGCTCAAAAGTCAAAATATCTAGTGAAGTCCGCTATAAAATCTGGCATGTAGTAAAGAGAAACATGAAAACAAGGTCCCCAATGAATGAGTATCATTAACACATATAGGGTTGTTGCATAAGTGAAAATTTTCTGTATAATATGTATAATTGACTACACTACGTGTTAGTTCAATTGTCATTTCCTAATTTTATTTTATGATCCAGATATAATATAATTATTTTTTTTAAGATAGAGAAGGACCACCATAAGTTGGGAGAAAATGATTGTTCTTTTTTTTTTTTTTTAACTTACAAAATGACTATAGCGAGGAGTTAATAAAGTTTAGTAATTGTAATGAAGATAATTACTATTTGTAACTAACCTTTAATTGGTAGCAATTCATTTGTATCTTATTTTTAGGCAATTGCTCTAAATATAAATGCAATACTTAATGCAGTATGTTAGTTGTGCACTGATTTTTTTAAAAAAGAATTAGCATAATGTATCATCTTTTATGATGAATGGAACTATGAAATCTCACAATATTTTTTTCATGATAAACAAAGGCATTACACTACAAAATCTTTTTCTTCTTTAGTGATTTTGTTGTATCACTAACAATTACTTTTACAATATTGAATATAGAATTATTTTTATTGTTTGACTTTTTTTCTCATTTAAATACATCAATACGATATTGATATAAATACATTCTGATGATGAATATGTTATAGAAATACTTGCAAATACATTGATGCAAATATATAATAGAGAGAAAAAATATAATCAAATACATGATACAAATGTAAAATAAGAAACTAATAAACTTGAAAGTGATACAATTGTGTAACAAGTTGCAATATACACAATACATAGATACAAAATGAATAACAAGGAACAGATATATTTTGATGCATTGATACAAATGTGTAATCAATATGAGATACCAAACAAATATATTTAATATAATAACAATTAAATAAATACACTGTAGATACTGGCACATTTATACAAGAATAGAATGCATGTATGTGTGTGTTTGATTCCTTGAAAAGTACCAAATTTGCGCCAGAAATCCCTCAAATTTGAGATATGAACTCTTTCTAGTATATTCAATCTTTCAAAATGGTCTGAAGCTATCCCTTGATTGTAACACAATACTTAAATTTTGAAGAACCCCAAGTTAACTACATAGCATAACATAAGCATACTGAAATAAAGAAAGTATAACGAAGTGAAAAATAAAGCATAGATAGTCTAAACAATGTCAAGATGTTAAAGAACAAAACAAACAGAACATTCAACATAAGCCTGAAAGCATTTACTCAACATAGATGAGCTATTAGGAAAAGGATAATCCGTCCTCAAGGAATGAGGCCTCACCAAGTTGAGCAATGACAACAAAATTCAATACTAACTGTTAGCTGGAAAAGAAATGTCTGTACCAATATTATGAAATAATATTTGCCTATAAAAAATATATAATAAATACATATCATATATTCCCCTACTATGACCAGCAACTTCATTTGTACTGCTACACAAATGTGATTATCCTTACTTAGAGCCCAGTCCATAAAAGTTTAAAGCCCAATACTGACAAAATACACTTGGAGCCTAGTCCACTAAAAGTTGAAAGCCCAATATTTACAAAATATCATTTGGGGCCCAGTGTAACAAAGGTTGAAAGCTCAATATTGACAAAATAGCACCAGGTTCTTTGGATCATGCTTGAATGAACATTCTTGATTGTGGGGAATCCTACAAACCTTTTGGAAATATTTTTTGTATTAATGTACGATATACATAAGATACATAATTTTGATACAAACATTGTATGTCTTTTGTGTATATATTTAGTTTTAGTTCTTCAACCAATTTATGCTAACTATATATATAATATAGGATATGAATAATCAGATTAACATACGCAGTATGTGATTATAAATTTTCTCAATGTACAATGATAAGACTATTGTCATAATAACATTTTTAATTTATCAAACATTTGACATAATAATCACCAAGACATATCATTTTGAAAAAGTTTTATTTTGATTTGTTTCCATCTTCTTGTTCATGGGCTCACTATTGTAGAACCAATTCTATTTGAAAATAATACACTTTCTTTTCAAAATTATTTCAAATAAAAACGTTTTCGAAGCATTTCATAAAAAGGTTCACAAGAGCTAATGCTTTTTCTCATTTCAATTTTAGAAGCAAAATATAAATACTCTTGAAATAAACTCTAAAATTTCTTTAATCTAATAACCTTCTAGATATTATTTAAGAGATATTTTTAGTTTGATGTGATTTGAGTCAACTCATTTTGTTTAATTATTTTTCACTACCTACACAGGAAACATGCATGTTACCAGATTTGTAATTATGCACTCTTTTCTTGATAACCTTTTCAACTTATGATGTTGTTTCTTCTGCGATATTATTTTTTTTATTTAAAAAAATAATTATTTTTTAATCTGTCTCAAAAAAAGGATATTTTTTTTAACGATATTTTATTTTTAATTTTTTACATGATATGTTTAAAGCTACAAAATTAAAAAATATTTTGATATATTTGGCATAATTTTGATTTAAGAACACAAATTTAAAAAATTATTTTTATTCTTAAATTTCCTGGCAAGTTAAATCAAGTTGTTCTTTTTTGGAAATGGAAAGAATTGTTGATCTTAAAAAAAAGGAAATTCCTTCTATCCTAATTTATAGAGCTCATTTTTTTAGTTAATTTTAAAAAAAGTATATTTTTATATTTAATAATATTTAACTCTATAATATTCATTTATCCTTAATAATATAACTATAACAATACCAAACATCACTTATTTTAGATTATAAATCTTATGTCAAATCAACTCATATAATTAATAAAGAATATAGTATAATAATTTTTATAATATCCAAATTTTAAAAAATATTAATGAAAAAAAAATTTCCTTTTTCTTCCCCACCGTCGCTTCCCTTGAAAAGCGGGTCGAAGGAAATCCTAGTAGTCATCTTCTTACTTCCACATCAATCATTATTGACTTCTACTTCTCATGCACCTTCCATCTTTTTCTTTTTTTCTTCCCAAAAAATAAATATCGGTTTGTATTTAAAAACCAATTTTTTTTTTAGAAAAATTAAATTCCTAATTTAAATATTTCACCTTCTTCTGTTTTTTTTTTTTCCTTCAACTCAGTTCAAATCTCAGCTACTTACAGTCTTTTTGCTGCTAATTTATTTATTTATTTCTGAAAAGAGAATATTGGCTGTCTAATTTTGTCAACCCTTGAAATTTTTGTGTTTTTGGTGGATCTTCTTGTTGGGGTTTCACTGATTCTGATCTATATTTTTTTTTTTGAAATTGGTTGTTCGGTTTAATTTTAAATCTCGAATTGTCTTTATTTTTGGTGGATTTTCTGGGATTCAATTTGAATTTGAATTTTTATTAGCTTTTTCTTTTTTTTGGATTTTCTTTGTGGAGTTTGATTCCGGTGACGAACAATTCAAGATTTTGTTTTGGGGGTTTGTTACTTGGATTTTTGGGGTGGGTTTTGATTGAAACTTGGTTATATAAATCCAAATGAATGAAGAATAGGGTGTCACGTTCATCGTCATCACCAGCATCGTTATTGTTGTCAATGGCTGTGCCAAGGAGTTTGGTGGTGGACACGGGGCGGTTGCTGGCAAGGGATGAGGAAATGAACTTAGGTTTGTCGCCGGGGGTTGAGGATTCACCGACAGGTAAAAGGTATAAGGAAGGGAAGTTTCCGTTGTCAAGATGGGAGTTTGCAGCAGCTTTTGGTGTATTTATGGTGTTTTCAATTGGGTTATTTTCTATATACCTGACAATGCCAGCTGCTGAGTATGGAAAACTCAAGTTGCCTCGTTCCCTTTCCGACCTCCGGATGCTCAAGTAGGCAATTGTTTTGCTTTTGAGTTTCCTTTCCTGCTTTTGATTGGTATATGTTTGCTGTAGCATGGAGCTGTAGCATCAATTGCTTTTGTTAACTTCAGCTGTATCATGTTTCTTGTGCATTTGGTGTGTGCTGTCAAATGTTGAGAGACCTTAGCAGCTTGTGGAGTTATGTTGCTAATTGTTTCGTGTTTAAGCTCCTGTAGCTTGCCACATATCTAGTGATATTTAGGGATTAATGCTATTAAGTATTTGAGGTGCTTTTGTTGTTTGATTTGTAATGCTGCAGCTGTGTTTATCTGCTGAGCCAATCATATATGTAGTCAATCATATACCTTTTGTGTGAAACTAGTTGGTTGAAGTATAAAACAAAGCTTTGATTACTTTTAATTTACGGTTCCAACTATCATATCAATGTTTACTTTTTTGAGAACACTAAGCTTGTGCAGTGAAATGGTTGGATGAGCCCAACCGTCTACACACTAAGCTTGTGTAGACGGTTTACACTCCTAATTTCTGCATTTGGGGCATTTTTCTTATACAATTAGTTTTGAGCTGCATGTAGGAGCAATTATTTGTGTATTTCCTGTGACCTTTTTAAATCAGCACTTCTTCTTAATGCTTCTTTTGTGTGTGCATTTGTTGGGGGATGGAGGGGTGTGACTTTCTCATTGATACTGTTGCCAGCTTAGTTTCAGAAGGCGGAGCCTTAAATTTGGTTGTGGAATAAAGGAAATTATATAATTTAGTGAAATGCCTGACAAAAGTCTTATATTTCTTTTTTCTTTCGTAAAAAAAAGTTTGTGTTCTTTGAATGTGAAAACTGATGCAATCAACTAATAATTTAGTTTCCCTTTTTTAATTCAACCTCTGTGAAGT
This sequence comes from Solanum medicagineum, assembly GCA_026153255.1. Classification (NCBI taxonomy): domain Eukaryota; kingdom Viridiplantae; phylum Streptophyta; class Magnoliopsida; order Solanales; family Solanaceae; genus Solanum; species Solanum medicagineum. Next base: position 15,239,218 of record JAPFFP010000094.1, on the reverse strand, counting down.
GGTGAGTTTTTAAGTCTCTTAAAGCACGATTAAAGCTTGAAAATCAGGAATGACGTGGAATGTGTTAGTATGAGGCATGAGTGGGTTGATCATTTCATGACCGATTGGTCAATGGTCACGATGCAATTTGAGGAGGAGAAAGTGAGGCGAGGGGAAGAAAATTTCTGTTTTCTGTAGATGATATTGACAATACCCCCTTGTTAATCAGTAATGCTTTCTGTTGTTGTAGGGTCTGCGTACATTCTACCCTTCCCTGACCCTATTTTGTGGGATTATACTGCGTGTGGTGTTGTTGCTTTCTGCTGTTGTTGGTTTACATAAATAAATTAAAAGAGCTGCATCTTTTTCCTTTCAAAAAGTTGGGCTTTCAGAAAATGGTTTGGTGGAAGATAGCATCTAGTCACTTTCGTATACTCAAAATTTCCACGGAAACAAAAGAGGAAGTCCATTCATAACAAGAAAAAAGTGGTTTCTAGATGCATCTGAAACCTAATGGTATGAAGCTCAAAGAAAAGGTTCACTTTCAATTGTTTAGATTAAAAACTATTAGCAGTCTTCGTACCATTGTTTAGCATCACGAATGTCTGGTTGTAATGTCGCTTCTTAATTAAATCCATTTCATGTATAGGTTCTGTTAGAGAGTGTTATTGTAGATATCATTTGCCCTGATATGTTAATATGATATCGGACCACTTGTTTCTATTTATTATTTAGTATGGCTCAGATTTAACTTATTATCTTGGTTTTTCCTTCAGGGATAATATTGGAACGTATGCCAACGTTTACCCTGCGAAATTCATTTTGGGTTACTGCTCAACATACATATTCATGCAGACATTTATGATTCCTGGGACAATATTCATGTCCTTGCTTGCTGGAGCTCTTTTTGGTGTTTTCAAAGGGCTTATCTTGGTTGTCTTTAATGCTACAGCTGGTGCATCATCCTGTTTTTTCCTGTCTAAATTAATTGGCAGGCCTATAGTTAACTGGTTGTGGCCTGACAAATTGAGATTCTTCCAGGCAGAGGTCTGTGATCTTCTAAAACTATTTACTGATAATGTGCTGCTGATATTCTAATATCGTGCCTCATTCATTCTTCTGGCACATACTAATGTGTAACTTGTGGTTTCAGATAGCCAAGCGTCGGGATAAGTTGCTCAACTATATGTTGTTTTTGAGAATAACTCCAACATTGCCAAATCTTTTCATCAATTTGGCATCTCCAATCGTGGATATACCATTCCATATTTTTTTCTCGGCTACATTAGTTGGTCTCGTTCCAGCCGCATATATTACAGTCAAGGTAAATCTTTCTTCAGCTGGTGATGGTTTTGCCTGTCATGCTTGCCCGTAATTGCTGTTCTTTCAACCATATTACTCAATTTTGCTCTGGAATGATTGGTATAATGCATCTAGAGGACATGCTTTCTTAGAAAAGTAACAATCTTACTTTGTGTGGAAACTCTCTTACAACGACATACCTAGTGAAATCTCACGGGTGGGGTCTGGGAAGGGTGGGAAGGGTAGAGTATATGCAAATCTTACCACTACCTCAAGGAGGCGGAGGTGTTTGTTCCCACATCCATCCAAATATTCTTATATAAATACAAGAACCTGAAATTTTATTCTCTTTTTAGATGTTAAATCAGTTCCAGGCTGTCATGCTTGGCACGAAATGTTGCAATTAATGGTATAAGTACACCGACTCAATCTAACGCTAGAAACATTAAGAGCTGGCCTATACAGGTGATGCGGGGTCCCATGTGACATAACGTGATAGTGATGGTGAAGGTTGTGTGTGTGTTACTTACAGAAAAAAGACTCAAGTACAAATTCTGAAATTGAATTTAAACCATGTGAGCTTTTGACCCCACAGCAGATTATCTAAAACTGTCCAGGTGAATAATTTGGCAATGCACCTCTCATCTCGTCTTCTGAGATTGAGTTAAAATCATGTTGATGTGTGCTGCTTGACCAGCTATAGCTTTCAAGGCCAAGATGTGACATCTTTTGTTGAGGTTCTCAGTGCCATGCCACTGTCAGACCTGACTGGTTACTCTATATTTTTGTAAAAATCTCATACGTGATGTTTTATTTTAACTTGTTAGGCCGGCCTAGCTCTTGGTGAGTTGAAGTCAGTCAAAGATCTGTACGATCTCAAGACCTTGTCCGTGCTCTTCCTTATTGGTTTTATCTCGATATTACCTACCATCTTGAAGAGGAAGAAAATATATGAATAAAGCTCCTCCCAGAAGGTCAATCGGATCCTCGTGGACCGTAACTTATAGAAGATATAGTTTGATTTTATTTTCAGAGCAAAATGGATAGGCAGGTCTATAGTCCAACATTTGACTGCCACCAATCCGTCGGGAGAACTGTGGTACCAATTCCTTATGTTTTACCCTCTGTTAGTCTGTTATCTGACCCGAAGTTACCAGCAGTTTAAGGTATTCTCAAATGTAGCAGACAGATATTGATATAGATTCTGATTCAAATTCGATCTTCTAGTCGACTTGCTGTTCAGGAAAAAGTTTGATCTTATGGTCATCCCAACTGTCATTCTATGTTACAACATTGTGATAATTTACGGTAGTACATTTCTCGTTGTTATAGCTAAGCTCCTTTCCATCAATCTTGGATGGAGCCAAAGATTCACTATTTTTTAGTAGTTAGTCAATGCAACTTTTGACGCTCATCATGAGTCATCCGGAAACAGTCGTGCTATGTTTTTAAACATAGGGGTCAGGATGCGTACATCCGACCCCCCTTACCCTGCAATTGGCGGAAGCCTTTGAGGCATTGGAGTAATGTTGTTGTTGTTATAGCTAAGCTCCAACTTTGTGGATGCTGTCTTTTACTTTCTGAAAATTACTCCTCTCATGTCTACGATGACGCGTTAAGTTTTAACAATCTCTCAATCCTCAATTTACACATAAATGCTATGAGATGAACATACATGTTTGGTACTTGCGAAGAAGATAAAGAGGTCATAATAATCACAGAAGATGATGAATGAGAGGCATCTTTGGCCAAGTATAAAGAATAATTGCCATTCAATCAAAAATGAAGTTTCTTAAATCTTCAAAACTCAAGTACATTGCTCAACCAAATCATACATGCAAGGAAACAAAATGGATGGAAATTACAAGAAAAGATGGAGTTAAACGTGCCTTCCAAAAACTCAATTGCTTCCCCAGTCTATAAAAAACTACAACAATCCTGAAAGGCACTACAAGAAGATGTTGAGAAAACAGTAATCTGGATGTAATCTTGAGTCTAAAAGTCACTTTGCTGCTTCAAGGTCTGCAAGGGTGACTGCTGGTGAATCTTGATAACCAGTAATTCCCAATATTCTTATCCGAGTAATTGGCTGCGTGATTTTTAACACAAACCAAATTAATTTGGCATAAGCAAGGACAAGATATGATATTCTGCACAGATATCATTTAAGGGGCATGCCTAATTTAGAAAGTTTTCGCGTTTGCATGGTAATTATTTGCAGACATAGGTAAAATATGATACGTGTGTCTTGCTTTAATGGCAAACGGAGAGGTTAAAAAGGTTCAATCAAACATGTAGTTATGCAGAGATTACTAAAACAGTTCTTTAATACCTGTCTGTGACCAATGTTCCTTCTATAGTTCTTTTTCTTCTTATACTTGAAGACAACCACCTTCTTATCTTTCAACTGCATGGAAATATAATAATGAGCCAACAGAGATGTCAAGAAAACAAGGTGAAACTAAGGCAGGGAAAGAATGACGTCTGACCTGCTCTTCAACAACAGCGTGGACGGTTGCATTTGGCACCACTGGTTTTCCAACCCAAGTACTTGTTTTTGTCCCCACTAGTAACACCTTGTTTAAGATAATCTGCAGAAGTAACAAGTGTACATGCTGTAAAAAAGATCCCGAATCGTGGAAATTTTGAAATAGAGTGTTAATCTGGCAAGATAACCTTGTACATATTACTCCTCAAATAACCCTTATATCTGCTTTTGAAATCAGTAACTTTGTCAAATAATCCTTATATCCAGATTTTGGGAAATCAGTTGCAAATCAAGATAAGAGCAGAGAATATGCTCACTTTGTCATTGACATTTGCACCTTTAAGCCTCTGGGTGTAGATATACCGCCCAGGAAAGACAATATACTGCCGAGATCCAACCTATCAACAGTGAAAGAGGAACAATGAACAACTTAATGTATCAATGAAAAGTCCAATAAAGTTATTGTAGAGTAGTGTCACGTTCATCTGGAAAAAAAAACACAACAAAGAGCACGAAGTTTGGCAGCTAGAGGACTTGAAAATTTTAATCAGCACGAGCAATGAGCAGATTGAAATAGCAGCTATAGATCTTCTCACAAGAGTGAGTATTTTCCACATGGAGAAGAAAATATTCATCAAACAAGTAGCAACATTAATGTTTCCTACACTTGACTACAATAGTTTACATTCAATAAAAGATGGGAAGTGTAGAATATGATAACCTTGAAATCAAATTTCAACAATTACTAGACTTCGTCTTAAGCGTTAGCATGGACTTGCAGATATGTATGCCCTCTGACAACCGCATAACACCTAAAGTTAGAACTAGATGATAGTTATTAGTTATATAACTTATAGTCTGCAATATGAACCCCTTTACACTTAGCTAGAGGAAATGCCTACCCGAAATAGATGGCCCACTTTGAAGAAAACAAAATTACACTAAAATCAATCAGAGCATAGACTGAGATTTTTGAAATTGGATAGTGTCCAGAACACAGGTCAAGGATATACCAAGTACTAAACCTTCATCACGTCTTCAGCGTAATTATAGTTTTCTGTTAACACCGGGCAACTCCACTGGAGAATACTAAGGATGCAAAAAGTTCAGTTCAGCTTATTTAGCTTAGACTATTTTAATATTTCCAATAGCCAGCACCAATGCCAAGTCCACATAACACAAACTCCTATACATATTGATCCTTCACAACACCCTAACAGAGAATGCAACACCTAAGAATCGCAGAAATGGCATTGACATACCAATAACAGAATGAAACAATTCCATTATAACAATCCATGTTTTCACCACATACACCATAGGAAGCATCAATGTCTCAACAGAACTTCAGCAAACACAAAATTTGAACAAAGTAAGTGCAGTGTGGAGGAACATTCTTCATGAAAACAATTTTTTGGAACTTCTGAACATCTTTGACATAAAAGAAGTTTTCGTTGTAGTGCAAAGGTAATTCGAAAAATTGCTTCAATAGCAGGTTTGAGTATTTTTGAATTCCCCTTGTTAAAATTCCCGATTCCCGGCTCCCACACTCGGGGTATGACAGAGTGCTTTTGTGATATTAAAGATCGAGAACATGTCAATCTTGAACCAAAGTTGTGATCTTTATATAAGAAACTACCCTCCCCTCAATTCAGCGGCTACATTTACCAAGAGTGATCCGATGAACACCCTTCGTTGGAAAAATTTTTCGAATAAATAGGTTAACTATAAATATTTTGATATATATATATTTTGATATATATATATTTTGATATATATATATATCAATTGTTGAACACTCTTGATACAAAAATCAGTGTTCTAAAAAGTATGAACACTCTTGACGAAAATGTTGGATCCTAAGGAAGAAATCAATTTCCCTTCCTTTGAAAATATTTTCCTTTGAGAAAACAATTCAAGGAGTCTAAGACAACTGAACATTTTCCGCCAATTTTTCATTTGGGAATAAAATTTCCTCATACATTTTCAATAAAAAGCTAAATTGAACTCCACATTGAATTCAAAACTCGAAACAAACATATAGGTATACACAAATTTGCATATAAATGAAAGTGAGTCGTCACCATAACAACAGCAAAGATTTCTTCCCGTTTTGGTTCCAAGCTCGTAGCTTCCACAGCTGGGGCTGCTACAGGCTCTTCTGGGTCAGCTTCAACTTCAGCAACTGGAGCTTCAGATTCTGAGAATTTGGGTACAAAAGAGGATAAAGAACTGGGTTTGGAGCAACGGAGATTGAGAGAAGAAAGTGAGTGAGATAGAAAAGTAACACCGGAATTTGCTTTGGGAAGAGAAAGGGTGTTAAGGAAAGTTTGGTTCTTGGAAAGTGCTGTTGAGGGGGAAGATGTAGAACACAGGGAAAGGGTCGCCATTGTTGGAGAGTGAGAGGTTTCTTGGGTATTCTGTGTCCCTCTACAATTTTATCTGTGAAAGCCTATCCTATCTATAGTGATAGCCAAATGACTATTTTACCCCTGATCTCTTCCTTTTTTTAAAAAAGAAAAAGAAAAGGAAAAAAAGAAAAGAAATGGTATAAATTTACATATATACATAATTCGAAGTTACGAAATTCTAATCATTTTTGAATTGTGACTCAGAGGTTAATAAGTTAGCCTCTCATCTATTTTTGGCAATCACATATACATCATTTAATTTTCATATCATTTGAAAGATATTTTATTTAAATTGAGTATATATCGAAAATAATTTTTCTATCTTGTGAGGTACAAGTAAGATTGTGTACATACCATCATTCCTAACTTTAGTAAGATTACATTCATAAATTGTTGTTTTTGGTTTGGGTATGTAACTCATATTTAACTACATTTACTCGAAATTGATGCTAACTTGGCTAATGATTTGAAAAATCAAATTTGTCTATCATGATCTAATTGATTTGAGAAATGTACACTTATAATGGTAAGGTTATTAGAAAAAATAATTAGTAATTCTCTCTTAATTTTAGTATACTAGATAAATAAAAAAGAATGAATGAAGTAGAAGCTAAAAACACATATAAGCGATATTAACTAGTCTAACTAGTGCAATGAGAAGAATGCGAGAAGTTTTGTATAGGTAGAGCGGGATTTTCAAATCAAACTTGAAAACAAATTAGCGTGCTGTATGTTAACGAGGCAAATCTCATTGCTAGTAAAACAAAAGCAGAAGTGGTGCCATTTGTTATGATGAAAATCAAGCCTACAAGATTGGAAGGAAAAAAAACAGGAAGATCACACTGAGTAAATGAGATTGACATTTATTTTAGTGTTTGACATATGAGAGAATGAGCTTAAAAAGTACTCAATTTCTAAGAACATCAAATTAATATAGACATAAAGAAGGTTTGTACAACACTTCTCAGGTACAGACAACAATAACTTTTAAGAATTTATGAACTAGAGGAAATACCCTCAAATTATATAAAATGTAGTAGTAAAGTTAGGAGTAAGATCTGCTTACGTCCCATCTTCTCCAGATTCCACTTGTGAGAAGATATTGTTGAAAGTAGCAACAACTGTAATTTTTCAACTATAGCACTAAATCTATCTACCATGACAAAATAATAGAGCAGCAATCTATGTTGGTAATAGTCCAACATTGTCTTGGCAAATACAGCTCTACCTGACCCCTCTTGTCCGGTTGAAAGCCTCCACGACCTCCTCCAATTATCGGTTGGTCCAACGTTTTCTATCATCTTGGTCTGGTGAAGAATCATGCTAGAATTAGAGAGTTGGATACTAAGCAAACTGAAGTTTATGTTAGTGTAACATTATCTAGTAATGAGCAGAATTACAAGTTCAATCAGTAATCTTGAATAAGATATATCTTTCTTTTTTGAAATTTATCGACGAGTTGAATTGATATTTTATAGAAAGAAGTTAGATTTAAAAAAATGGATATAGAAGTAGAAACCTTCTATTGTATTTTCTCACTGTCATTTGCTCCAAGAGCATCTGCCAAGTTAAAATTCAAATTTCCTCTCATAGTTCTGGCTGCAAATCCTGTATTTCACTTTTTCATCATTGTTGCAAATTCGCCATAATCTATCGCCCGTCCTGTCAAAAAGAAAAATATATTATTTTGAGTTTACTCAGAATGTGATGCCTATGATGGAGGGCTGGCCAATGAGGACTAACAGGTTTCTAGGCTGACAAGTTTTCGAAGAGGGATGTATATGAGTAAATGATACTTTACCTACTCACACATCGAAGTGAGAGGAAAGTGAAGGGCTTTATAAGTTATAATACAAGTTCACATGATATACACATTTTGGCCCTCGATGATGGCGTGGAGAAAAAGAGAACCCCGTGAGGTATTTTGGGCCAAAGCGGACAATATATGGGTTCGAGTTGTGACAAAAATCAGAACAAACAACAACATACCAGCAAAATCCCACAACTAGGGTCTGGAGAGGGTAAAATATATGCGGACCTTACCACTACCTCATAGAGGTAGAAAGGCTATTTCCGAGAGACCCTCATCTCAAAAATGACATAAATCAGAACAAAAAGTAGACAAAATAAAAGAACTTATAATACCAGAACCAAGGCCACCACAATATACATTTGTAGAAGAAAGAAAACTGCTTAATGTATTGCATAATATCTTTTCAATCTTATGTCATGAGGTATGTTACCTATCTTAAGTTCATAAGATACCACAGCTTCTAGCGTTCTGAATAACAAGAAGGTAATTTTTGATAGTTATGGAAAAACTTATAGAAAGGACATGGATGAACTTGAATATTGGACAAATCATTTTTTTCTTCTCAGAAGAGTGACTATAGCCAAGGAGACTTACATTGTCTATGTCAATCTCTCTAATTATATCATCCAATTTAACATCACCAACGCCAAATTCTATGCAAGCCTGTTGAAGCTCATCGGTTGTGATATAACCACTACCATCCTTGTCAAAGTAGGTGAATGCAGCAAGCAGATTCTCCTCCCTCTCCATCTTATTCAAAAGCAATGTTGCAGCAATGAATTCGCCATAGTCAATCATGCCACTGTTGTCAAAGTCCGCCTGCAAAAAACATATCTCACTGTGTCATTTTTGCTACTTAGTTTAGAGGGACTAAGAAATTCCCGCTCGTGCTCTAGAATTGCTGTATCTTGTAAGCAGGTAGGATCAAGAAATAGTACCAAATGGCTAATGTGTGCAACCAAATGCTTTTATCTGATCATGCACAACTATCTGCCAAATGGTCTTGTAAAATATAACTCATGACGCATTTTCATAAATCTATAGAGATTCTAAAACAGATGAAATCAGAAAATACCGCTCTCATCAGAGCCTTGATATCAGACTCCGCTAGGTCGGATCCTACTCTTTTTAAGCCATCTTTCAGTTCCTCATATGTGATTGTTCCACTGTTATCTGTGTCGATCATTTTGAAAGCCTTTCTGCTATGACCTGTTGTATTAAGTGTTGCAATTATCAGAGAACAACCTAGTATTCAATTCAAGAGTACACAATAAGGGCCTGCAAACAGGAAGTAGCCTATTGAAAACCGTCACAATTCACATGCTGAATTTTTAGTTTGTTTTGAGACGTTGCCAGAAGGAACATTTTCTTGATGAACTTCATGAGATACAAGTAGTTAGATTTCACATCTTAGCTGAAGTTCCTGTAAGTACTTGAGAATTGAGAGCTTTGGACAAAATGTCTCTATCACTGCCTAGTCGTCTACCAACGACAAGCTATGGTCTATCAAATGAAAAATCCAAGAAATAACTAAATGGAAAAAGAGCAAAGATGCAAAAGAAGTACATACTCGTAAAGCCATCTTTTTAAGTTTGTTCATATCATAGAACTGCTTTAGGCGATTCAGCACTGCAGAACCTAAAGGTTTGTCTGGAGCAGCTGAATCGTCCACAAGCCACGGATGACCTTGGAAAACAAAAAACAAACAAGTATGATAATGAAAGTATAAACTTTTCTAATACCTTATCAGCTGATATTTACCAGTAAATTAAATAAGTGGTACTCACATAGGACTTGATGAGCAGTTATTCGCGCTTTAGGATCCCTTTCAAGCATCTTTTTAACCAAGTCTTTTGCACTATCAGAAATATGAGGCCAAGGTTCAGATTCAAAGTCTATCTTCCCTTTCAAAATCTGTCTGAATATACCATTGTCTGTCTCTGCATGTCCGGAAAGTGAGAAAAAAGAACAGCGAAATAACAGATAGTTAATCTTTGGTTCTTTTTTTTGTTCTGGTAAGAAAAGAAGATTAATGAAACTTCGACATCGTAAGTTTACCAGCCCAAAAAGGAGGAACCCCAGATAATAAGATGTATAAGATAACTCCAGCACTCCGTACATCTATTTCGGGTCCATAGAATTTATGCAACACTTCAGGGGCAACATAATAAGGACTTCCTACAACATCAGAGATATATTGTCCTGCCAGAAAATGTTATATATTTAAGTTCTCCAAGCTCGAGATAGGCCTGTTCTATGATAAACAGTAATTGAATAGAATGACTTGTTTTTGGAACTTTATTCTCCTGTCGAATTCATGAAAGGAGGCGTTTATCAGTAAACATACGGCAGGGTAATTAGTTTTTAGATACACTTTTGAACTACATATACTTTTAACTTGTTAAAAGACGACATGATTGATCTTAACAACAACAACATACCCAGTGGAATCCCTGGGTCTGGGGAGGGTAAATGTACGCAGACCTTACCACTACCTCACAGAGATAGAGAGGCTGTTTCTTGAAAAATGATTGATCTTAGATCTACTAAAATGAAAACAAGAATGTTTGATGATGAAAATCAATAAGGGGGGAGTACATTTTACCCTCCCCTTATCTGTGATGGTCCTAATACTTCCATCGGTCAGAAGAAACCAAATTCATTCAACACAACACAAAATCCATTTGGATCTACCAAAAACATGAATAAGACAAAGGAAAAAATGATCCAAGAAACAAACCAGGCTTATAGAAAATAGACAACCCGAAATCGGTAGCCTTAAGAGTAGCATTTTCATCAGAACTATCAAATAAGAAATTCTCAGGCTTGAGATCTCTATGCATGACACCAAGAGAATGACAAGCCTCAACAACCTTAACAATTGTCTTCATCAAATGTGCTGCTTGTCTCTCACTATAATGTCCCTTTTGAACAATCCTATCAAAAAGCTCACCCCCTTTACATAATTCCATAACAATAGATTGTCCTCATAAGTCCCTTTGATCCTCACAACATTACTATGCTCAGATAAATGATGAATTATCTGAATTTCTCTCCAAACATCCTCGTAATCTTCCCTACATTAAAGTTTCCTTTTTGGGATTGATTTACATGCATATTGAAGCCCTGTTGCCTTTTCAGTACATTGATATGTTGTACCAAATTGTCCCTGGCCTAATTTCTTACCGAGAGTGTAATGTTCCCTTAATCTTGGAGTTTGGTAAGGGAGAACATTGGGAGATGGCTTTGAGGATATAGGAGGTCTCTTTTTTGCTGCAACTTGTGTCATGTTTTCTTGATTTTGGAGAAAATGAGGAAAATTTTCACTTTATGTTTATGTTTTTCTACCATATGTAAAAGTTGTTACCAATTTTCTTGATGTATGGTTAGTGTTATGTGGCGGGAAATATGGTGTTAGTTGTAAAGACAAAGTGGAGTGGGATTTGGAAATGGAAGGGAGACACGTCCAACGTCAATCAATTCTGTATATTTTTAAAGTTTAAACGATCCAACTCATTAATACTATTGTCTGCTTTAAACTTAGGCCCGCACGATTTTAAAATATGTCAGTAGTAAGTAAGATCTATTTACTTATATGCTTAACATTTTTCTTCTATTTTGTCGATGATTAGTTTATACTTGTTTGGTTTTTTGGTTACTAAACTAGGGTGAATAACTATTTTTTAGGTGACATGATTCTATAATTTTTTGTTTTTTTTTATATTTTGCAATGTACAAAAGTCAAACTCTTGTTTCTTCACCTAGTACTAGGCTACTAGCAATTGCATTCCTAGTGCTCCACTAATTCTATATGAAAACGTCCACAATCATATATAAAAGAGAATTTTCAGCTTGCCTATGTGGCGCAATAATTCATTTCGTTAATTTATTAATATTCAAGAAGAAGACAGTTGATCTATTCATCCGTTGTGATGCTTCAAACAAAAACGATCGACAGAGAAGAAGAAGAAGCTTACGTATGTGAAAAATACACAAAATGGTATACAATTTCATATTTAATTGGTGTTATCTATATATTAAACTTCTGACTTTTTAAATTTCAGAATATTTAATTTGGCAATTCCCTCTTCCATATTTCCTTCACCACAAACCACTTACAAAATTTCTCAACAAAATATATGGCACGTAGCGCTATTTAGATTCTCCAATAGTCACATTTTTTTTTTCCTTTTTTGTTCTCTTTGGCTTATTATTGCATACACACCACAACGGTCTATGATACACAATCTTATTTTATTTTAAAAATCAAAAAGTTTTATTTTAGGAAAATAATGAATTGACATATATAGAACATATATAGAACAAATATGAGGACAGAGGGTCATATAGATAAGTAAATCGACAATTCTTATCCGAGATGAAAAAGATAATCTTTGACAAATATTCAATAAAAAATTCATATAATAGAGAGCAGTAACACACTGAATTATTTCTATATTACTGAGTGTTATCATACATGTTCTGAAAATAGCTTCAATTACTCATTATATGCTTTTTGTTATGTCGTATAAACTTGCCAATAAATTTATAATTTTTCTTGATTACAATGCTCTAAAAATGCTATCCATCAATCTTGGATGGAGTCAAAGATTCACTATTTTTTAGCTTTAGGTTATGATGGAATAAAGCAAATGGTTCTTTAAACTGTCTGCACTTCTTTCAATTGTGAAGTACCAGTCAGTCAATGTAACTTTTGATGCTCATCATGGGTCATCTGGAAACAGTCGCCCTATATTTTTAAACATAGGGGTCAGGCTGCGTACATCCGACCCCCCTTACCCCGCAATGGGCGGGAGTCTTTGAGGCATCGGGATAATGTTGTTGTTATTGTACAATGCTCTAAAAATGAATTTTGTTTGTATAGGTTTATTTGACTAACACAGATCTTCATTAAGAATGAATTTTTTAATTAAGAAATATATTAACAATTAATTAAATTTCTAAGTTTGAGTGTTCTTAATATCTTTAATTTTTTCTAATTTTAATTATTCAAATTCGTAAGTTCAATGAGATCATTTATGATCGCATGAAGTGGGGATAAATTACCTAGAAGAAGATGATGAGAAAATGAAGAAAAAAATAAAGTGAAAGAGGATTAAAAAAAGGAATGAAAGCTGAAAGTTCACATACACACCATTTCATTCAATTAAATTTACACTATTTTTGAAGGCAAATTTTAAGTTAAGTAAATTAATTTCGATAATCTCCTTGGGTGCGTGCATCAAAAGTACACTGACCTGTTTAGTTTGATTATTTGCTAAGACTATGATTTAATTATATTTGTTGGGATGCAAACTCCTCTCACATACAATTATTAAATAGTAATCCACAAATAATTTAAAGTTGACAACATATTCAAAGTTGCCAACTTCCTGCAAAATGTTTTCAACAAATACCAAGGTTGGTGGAATAGTTGGCCACCAACTCTTGTTTTGTTCAAAAATGGTGACTGCCACCACTTATAAATATAGAAGCACATTGCTCCTAATAAACACACAAGGAGGAGAAAAAATGTAGAGAGAGCACAGAATTCTGTGAGATATATATCACTGAGTGATACACAAAATTATATCCTCGTAGTGCTTAGGCCTAGTGAGGTTTTGTGGTACACTTCTCTATTATAGTGATATTTTGCTCCTCGTCGTCCGTGGATGTAGCCTATTTTTGGGTGAACCACGTTAAATCTGTGTCTCCATTTTATTATCTTGCCCCAATTTATTTATATCTTTCAATATCAATCCCGATCCTTATCACGCTTTCGCTATCGCCTGATATTCCCTTACAATATTTACTAAAAGTTTTATTACTTGAGAATTAAACACCTATTAATTTCAATGTCAGCAATGAAAATAATAACATACTAAATAATAAACATAAGTTTTATTTCATTTCATATTAACATAAACATACTAAAATGTAAGACTAAAATCATAGATTATAATAGACTCAAACGATTTCACATCAACATCGACAAAGGATTTCACTCATCCTTAAGAGGAGCCATTGCACTTCCAAAGAATTTCATATGGGTACACAACACCTTGCTCTTTTTGTTTGTTCGCCACATCTTCAAGTTCCTTCAGTTTTGCTTCCATGAGCTCGCTCAACTGTTGAAGCTCAAAGAGTTCAAGTTGTTCTAGGGGAGTTTTCAACAACCTTTCGATGTTGATGTGCTCCGCCTTTCTTTTCATGCCTAAATCTTTAATTTGAGGGAGTAAGAAAATGTGATGTATGATATCAATTCCTTGAGCGTATTTATAGTGATGAATCGTCACATTATTTGATAAGAATAAAATCACGAACAATAACTATTTTGCCATAAGTGGTTGTAGATATCTTGGACCCTTTTTTATTTGTTTTCAATTATGTAATTTACGAACCATAGCGTAAATTTATGTACAGATACATTTTCCGTTCAAATCCATTGTATAAGTTATTTGACAGTCAATTTTGGACTTTCATGTTTCTAACTAATTGGTCAAACTTCTTGAATATAATTTTGTACAAGTATTTATAAAAGTCAGGAACATTTTAAAGTCATATTGACTTTATTTTTTCATTTTTAAGTGTAATATTGTCACGCTATGAGAGAGTACCCTTGGCGTGTCTAGCATTGAGAGATCATTGCTAGTGGAATATGATTGTAAAATGTGTTTTATTTTCTTTTTTTGTGAGAATTTTTGAAATATCAAATGAACGATTGGGGAAAACAAATCAATGATTTTCACGAAGAAACAACAAAATGTTACTAACAAATAAATGAATAATTTAAAATATACATATGATAATTTTCTATTAAACTCCTCCATCTATGAAACTATTGACAAATATCGTGTGTTGCACGAGTTCAATATATGTCATTTTTCTCTTTATTTATGCGATTCAGATAGAATTTGGACAGTCAATAATTTTAATATAATTTTTAAATATTTACATTGTTAATTGTTTGAATTTTTTTAATTATTTTTAAAATAGTTTTGAAATAATATATATTACTCTCTTTATCCTAATTTATTAGGGCCATTTATGTGGCCTAATAGGATTTCGAGAACTGATTGAACTTTGTATGTCTTTTAAACATTTAAAATTATTAATTATTGTAATTTATAATACTTTTTATTTTATTTTTAATAATATATGTTACTCTCTCTATCTCAATTTATGCGGCATTAACAAAATTTCAAGAGTTAATCATACTTTTAATGTCTTTTGATATTTTAAGTTATTAATTATTGATATTTATAGTATTCTTTTACGTTGTTTAAGATAAAAGTTATTTTCATTGTCTCATATTATGTGGCACCAATAAAATTCTAAGACTCAATCAATTTCTTTTCCATGTCTTTCAAATTTTAATTATTGCCATTTATAGTATTTTTATGTTATTTTCAAATACGTATTACTTTCTCTATCCCATTTGTGTCACTGATAAAATTTTACAACACAATCAATTCTTTTATGTCTTTTAAATATTTTAGGTTGTTAATTGTCATATGAGTTTTTATGCAATTTTTAAATATATATAAAATAAAAAAGACAAACAAATTAAAATAAAAGAACTACCAAAAAGGTACAGATATACCCTTAAGTTGCTCAAGCAAACACATCGACCTGTTTCAAAATTTTTTAAATTAATCTCATACAATAAAGAAAAATAAACAGACAACTCAAGTAGACATGTCGATAAAATGTTGCCTACCAACTGAGAAAATGTTGGGAATTCTTTTCCTAGCAGTTGCAACTTGCAAACCCTCATGTCTCAAAAAAGAGATCTAGCAACATATTAACCAACATAACTGTTGCTAATTACTCATATCTTGGAAAATTCTCGCTTTTCACTAACAAATCTTGCCTAAATTATTGAGGATCCTTTAATGTGGTCACACATGAAAGTATCACAAGACAACTATTAGTACAATATTGAGTAGATGATTTTATTTTCATATAGTTAAAACAAGCATTAAAACTTGTTTTAAGTAACACTATTACATTAAGGAAAAGTGATAGTGATAGTCTTCCAATATAAGAAGTTCAAAACACCATAGAAACAAGCATAGATAACAAGTCTATACACATCACAGAAACTTGTTTTGGAGATGAGGTCTCAAGTGTCGTCTTTCAGACGCCCCCACTGTGCAACTGAAGTGTTTGGCTTGGAACAACTTGAAGCACTCCAGGTTGCTCTGCAAAAGAGACATCTTAATTAGGCTAGTCTGAGAGCCTAAAACCCCCGAAAAGAACGATGAGAAAATGATATGAACACATTTTCCAGGAAGGTACATGCAAAAACCGATGCATTACTGAGTTACAAAATTCAGGTTTTAAGTAAATGGAAGACAAATAGACACAATGGCCATATAAAAGGAAGGATTTGACTTAACATTAGAACTACCTCAACTTCAAGAATTGCAGGCTTCTGTCCAAGGTTAAAGAACATAGAAGAATGAAGCACTCAGGTGCATTTTAGATATCTTGGAAAACAGACTCCAAAACCACAATGCTATAAGCCAAATGCAAGACGTTTTTGATGGACAACAAGGATGTAACTCTCTAGATGAGTCGATATGACATAGAGATACTTAGGAGAAGATATCAACAGTAAATAATACTTTTTTTTGAAACTAAACAAAAAAATTGTTCAAGCACCAGTAAGTTTTGTCATCGTTATAGCAAAGTGCAAGCATTCTAATGGAAAGAAGACAATAAATTCAGCAGTTTTAGTAAGAGTTGCTGAATATCAAGCCCCAGCTGCATCAGTGCCCCATGCCAACCTGCAATTTATTTGGACTTCAAGAACGATCTAGAAGGTACAAGACCACCACGAGTAAGGGCTCTATTTCTAGGAATTTATTTTTCAAAATAAAAGGAACCTACAAAATCTTGGAGAAGTAATCGGACCATTTCCTTCCCAAAATTATTCCAAAAGCTGTACACCTAACATCATTCCTCTTGTCCTTTATGATGTAAAATTGAAAATTGCATCAACAGTGAATGATTCCTCTCATTCTTCTCATGTTAGTTGGCAGTGCTACATTAATAGTGGACTGTTCCTCTCATACTTCTTCCCATAGTTCCCTTTTCTTTTGTATGTGTGTGTGAATGGTGAGTAATATTGTTATCAAATTCAGCACTAAGCAAGTGTTACGGTTACAACCGAGAAAAAAAAAAGAACAAAAGAAAAGTAAACCATGCCTATCAATAGTGGTCAAGAATATGACACAAGGGAAAAAATAAATAAAATCTAAACCATTTGACACAAGTAGTGACAGATATCCTCACTCTATTTTCTGATGGTTAGACTATTAATGATTAAATGGAAATCATATTTTGAATTTGAGATTAAGCAAGACATTAGAAACGTGTGCAAGTGTTCACAATCCCTTGAACACGAAATATTACGTTCAAAACTTTCAACCTGTATGCCAATTACTCTAACAGACGAGCATTATGTCTGTCACTTCACCATACTAATTACTCATCTCAGAAGAAGATACAGACAACCATATACGAAAATAGTTTAAAAGAGTAAGAAAGTAAAAACTTACTCGACATCTCTTTAACCTGCTCAGCAGTAAGCTTTGCTGAGAATCCACTAGTTGCATGCTTGTAACTGTATAGCAACGCCTCTTTTGCAGCCTCCTCACTGGTTACCACAAGCATACAGAAAATATCAGGATCTTTATTCCAAACTTACACATTAATCAATGTGCCATACAAAAATTTTGTATTATACAATACATTTATCATAGAATAATCATGACAACTACATACAATTGAATTGATAGCTTGCATTTTCTATGCCTTTTTTCCTCACCAAAGAAAAAGCAAATAATCTTCAAACCATCATTCATTCATAACTCAAATATTGGATTGAATTAAAAATGGGAAGTTTGCTTCAAAAAGTTTCATACTTTATTCAAATAGAGATGACAAAAGATCAATTAGACTAGTTAGTAGTTTCTTTGCTGTCCAAATTAACTATTTGCATAACAAAGTTGATATGAACCACTACATGTTCCTAAAGTTCTTGCACAAACTTTTGCAGTTAAAAAGCTACAAGAGACTTAAGAAGATCCTTCAAATCAGATTATGCCTCCTATAACTTTGAACTAGTCGATGTAATCGCTTTGCCCCTCGCCTTTTTGTTAAGAAAGGCGAAGTATGCAATCATCATAAGCATTCGTAAGGTGGAAAATGTACCAACAACAACATACCAAGTGAAATCCCACAAGTGGGGTCTCGGGAGGGTAAAATGTACGCAGAACTTAGAGATAGAGAGGCTGTTTCCGGGAGAGCCTCAACTCAAAAATATCAAGCAGTAAGGTGGAAAATGTATACTTAGATAACAGTTTCATTAACTTATGAAATCATTTTTCAATGTTTGGTTGATCTACAGCATTAAAAGTGGATAAGAATATCCATGTATTAGTTGAAACAAAGCATAACCAAAGAAAAAACAAATTCACCCCCCAAAAAATTCCAAGGCATATCAAGCATACCCAAAGAAAAAAAATTGGATCTTGAAGATGAATACAAGGATAAAATCCAAACCCATATTTCTATATAATTCAAAACAGGAAAAAAAGGGATAAAATTGAAAAAAATAATTCTAACCTGCCAAGAACAGAAGTTAGGGTTTTGATATGATACTCCTCAGGCTCTTGATTTTCAGGTTTTTCAGTATACACTATATGAACTTTGGGTTCATTAGAAGATTGTGAAGCTTGTGAATCTGCCATTGTTGTTATGATAGCTGGAAATAACAAGAAAAACAATAGAATCAAAGACAGAATTTGATCTTTGTTCATCATTTTCAGGCAGTATATTTATAAGAGGAAAAGGATATTTTTGGGTAAATATTCGAGATTTTTTGTCCTTAATGACTAAGTTTGAGAGTCCTTGCAATACAACACTTTTTTTTTTATTTCTTTTTCGTGTTTATACAATATAAGTATACTTTTTATTTACTAGATTTATTTGTGTCCTTAATGACTAAGTTTCAGAGTCCTTACAATACAACAAATTTTTTGATTTTTTTTTCGTGTTTATACACTATAACTTATACTTTTTCTGTCGTAGAGTTTACGTTATTTACTAGATTTATTTTTGTCAAGTGTTAAATGAGGTCAAGACTCATTAACCATTTTGTAACGCTTAGAATTTGTGCTAACAAGTAAATAAATTGATTATAGAAATAATCATGTACAACTATTTAATACACGTATTAATTCATTTTTACACCCAAAAATTTTGAAAAAAAAGTTTATCTTTTTTTATTTATTCTGAAAATGATCATCTTAATTTTTTATATTTACTTATTATGCTTTTAATTTTCTAAATTTCCAGTCAAATACCATATCAATTTCATATGTAAATAGCTTATCTCGTGATCTAATTATAAACCCATACATGGTTAATTTTTACAAAACAAATGAAAAAAATGTATATTGCAATCACTTCATCTTTAGTAAAACTAACACCAAGAAAGAGTAGCTTCTTTTTTTTTTTTTTAATTATGTTAATGAGAAGAACAAGTTCCAACTTTTGCTTAATATTTTACTTTTTGAATAACAGTTTAATTGAAATTTAAAACAACGTATTCAATATAATGAAAGTAAAGGACCCACGACAATGACTCCACAAGTAAAATTTGAAAAAAATAAAATATACGAAAATCTTACGACCACCTCATAAAATTATTTACTTGTAATCTAAATTTAAAATAAGAAGTTTTTCAAACAATTTGTAACTTTCAATTAGAGATGTTCTTGTTTGTCTTTATTTATTTATTTTTGAAGACATATTCTTCATTCTGTCTCACCAGAGTTGTCTGCAAGCATTTGTCTAATTCAGTCACATTTATTATATTGGCATGAAATAGGCATGTGCCATCGTTTTGTCATTCCTTTAAGTTAAACGAATGATGCATTATGGCCAACAATCCATAAACCAAAGTACATACTATCCTATGAATAAGCATCCAAAATGAATGTAAAAAGCATTTGCTAATGGAAAAACTATTATTAGAAAACAAACGTGTTTGAAAAGCTAGATATATTTATTTTGAAATAACATTGTTGACTCATTAAAGTGATAATAGAGGCATTTTTTAACCAAACCATTGAAGGGGGAAAAAAATATTTTTGTTCAATTTCGCACAATTTAAGTACAATTTTTACCCTTTCCCAAACAAAAAAAGATATGTCAAAAGAGAATAAGAGACGAACTAAACTACTAGGGGTACTATTTAACTATATGAGGGAAATTTAGAGACTCTTTCCACAGCCTTGGAGGTACAGTTAATACATCCAGAGATATTAACCAACCTGTCATCCTGTATATATACAACCTCCAATACCTTCAATAGTTTCAACAAACAACATTATAACCGACTGAATATCTTGTCGATGCGCTAGTTCCATTACAAAAGAAAACCTGAAGATTCATCCCAAGCAATCTGAAACTTCAGGATGGACTTACCGCTGTTAAAGAGGAAGTCCCAAACTTTACTTCGATGACTGCTGACATCTGATTTACTGTGGGAAGGGAAATCACAGGCGTTTTCACAATTACATACATCCTGATTCATTGATCAGTGTGTGAGAAATATCCTCAATCAACACAACCTAAGAACATTAGTAGTATCAAATGGTCGTGTGTTCATTGCAAGCCTGTGTCTTGTGCCAGATTTTTTCTTTCCATATATCTCCATGTTGTTGTCTTGTGCAAGAGTGTTTAATCATTCTACATTCTAGAGAGCATGTGCCTTAAGATATCCACAAATCATGCATGACTTGCAGTTGACTGAACTCCGTGTACTTCAGAGACATCTTGTAAAGCTCTCTGAGCTTTCCGGCATCAGAAGATTTGCTTGAGGCGCTGTGCTGAGAACTGGCTGAAGATTTACTCGTAGTTGGACAGAGTGATGCAGACAGCATCTTCTTCAATAGCAGCTGTAAGTGGCTCCAATATTTATCACAAAGCTTAGGATTGTCTTTACTTACTGTGTCTCCAGGTACATGGCGAGCTTCAAGCATATAAGTCAAAGCAGACTCCAGAAACTGCCATACAAGTAATTGATCAATGTCATTCACAGTTTTAACTATAAAGGATGAAATTTGCCAAACTACCACAGGAGAAACAATGAAACTCAACATTATACTATTTATCAACGCTCAGACCATTATGAACATATCAAGTCCTTGATTCCTTTGTTGACGTCTACCAGAAAAAGCACATACAAGCTGCATGTTTTACGTCTTTTAAGAGAATTTCATAGAGCATAGGGACATTTTGAATAGAGACTAGCATATTTTGGGTCCTCATTGCATGTCATATTCTAGTTAAGGTCAAAATTCCAATCTTACCAACCAATTATTCCTTGCCACTAGAACTAGGAACTAGGCACCCAAGAGTGTGGCCCAGTGGTCCATGACACGGGTCGAGCACCATAAGGTCTCCAAGTTCAATTCTTAGCAGTGAAAAACACTGATTTATTCTTATTTGTTCTAGCTTTGTTGGATAGAGTTACATGATACTTGGTGGTGGGAGGTATTTCATGGAATCCGTCGAGGTGCGCACAAACTGGCCAAGACACTACGGTTATCACAAAGGAAAAATGAAAAAAATAACTACAAAATACTTCCGACAGCAAATGGATTGTCTTGTCCTATGGAGAAAAAGAAAGAAGGCATGGAGAGCTGGAAAATTCTGTGTATTTCCATGCTGCTGCTGCTGCTCATCAGATATTTAGTATATGACTTCACTCATTTACAAACTCAGACCACCACAAAAAAGATTCCTATTCCTAGAACACACAATCAATGCTCTAAGACATGGACGGGATAATTTGAATATTTTGACCTCATAACCATCCAAAAATAGACCAAGAGACGCAACCTTAGATTTGTAAACAGCTCTACAAGAACCTAATCGATGGTGATCTAATACCTTTCTTCCCTTAGACTAGGTGGTAAATTGTGTGATGACAACTACTCATAGGTTGCTCAAACTGCAACCTGTACTCAACACAAAGTTTAGCAAAAGCAGTTGTGTTTTTAACTTTGTGTGAGGCAAGGTGATCATCATCTTTTAACTTTGTGGCAAAGGTGATCTTCAAAAGGGGACGCCATGGCGACAAAGGCATCCTCCTCTTATGTATTTTCTTATAGAAAGGCGACCAATTTAGGATTTTAAAAGTTAACAGGTAATTTTAAGGCTTTTCATTCCAAATTTGCACAGTTGCACTCTTAGACTTGGATTGTTACTTCAACCAGTCAACTCGACTAAACTTTTCCGACGACCAACCAGACTTTTCTAGCGACTTCAAAGTCCAACCAATACGTATTTCTTCCTCCCTTTTTTTTTTTTTTGGGACAAAGGTAACAAGACTTGTAGCTAGATAAATCACTACGATGGTTGAAAATGAATGCATGTATACAGTCGAAGAAAATCAAGCTTAAGCTAAAAAGGTAACTAAATCAACCAACACAAGAAACAAGGAGAGACAAACATTGAAAAATACTATAAAGCACAGATAAACCAGTTGAAAAAGAATGCACATATACAGTCAAAGAAAATCAAGCTTAAGATCGAAAAAGTAAACACACTGGAAACAGAAAGAGATGAACTTTGAAAAGATTCTGCAAATAATAGAGATGTATAATCATACCACATTAGAGTGAAGAAGATTTGACAGATTCAATAATAGTCCAGCTCGCTCCACCAAAATAACCAAGTGCATAAATGCATGTGTCTTTGGTCCATAGAAATCCATGGATTTCTGCCAGTTCCTATCAGCCAAAGAAGCATACTGCTTTACTCTATGAACAAAGCTATTTATGCCCTTTGAAGAACCATTTTTCTTCTGATCTTGCTCCAAATATTTCAAGCAGCAATCCCTTTGGTAGCAAGCCAATTGAAAGTGTGCATATGCAGATTCCTGTTTCCGTAATTCACCCAGTGACTCATAGATAGATAAAGCCTCTCTAATGGCGTCATTAGCTGAAATCTCATGCTTTCTACGGTCCATCTTAGATCTACTAACACAGGAGTTGAAAGAATCCTCAAGGACACAGTTCTCATAAACCTCAGCAAATGTATCTTCTCTTGCCAGTAGCATCCCAAGCATTAAATATGTATGAGCAAACTGAGTATATACTTCATTTCTCAAATAGCTTGAATCCAGATCTGATTCTTCAGTAACATTGTTTACAACTGTTTTTGCTGATCCATAGAACCTCAAAGATTCCCTGTATTCCATCTTGGCAGCCTGGAGAACTTTCATGTATGCATCATGGAGGATTGCATGTTCCTTGAGATTTTCCATCTTTGCTACCATCTCTTCTGCTAGAGCTCTCCTGCCATGACCTAAATTACAGTTTATCAATATAATGTTAGTGTAGTCGGCTACTTCTTTAAATGCATTTATTGCATCAGCAAAAGCAACTTCAGCTTCATCCAGCTCTTTCCTTTCCAGCCTCTTACGGCCTAATTCATTACAAACCCATCCTTTCTTTTTAATTAAAGATTGTAAGTCTTCAGAATTAGTAAGATGTCCAACCATTGCAGTTCTAGCTTCATCATAACAGTTCAAGGCATTCAAGAGATTGTCAACATCTCCAGCTACAGTACCTCTCAGATATTTAAATATACCCCCACTTTTCCTTTCAGTTTCTTCCTTCAAAGTTTCAGAACATTTATACACTGAAGTTCCTTGCATTTTCACTGCCACGTCATCTCTATCAGAGTCGGTAACTCCTGAATTTTTTGTCTCAGAAATATCTGTCAATTTATTAGAGACTTCAATCCTGGCAATATTTTTCTTATGCATCAAGAGCTTACTCTCTGATATGCTGCTTTCACCCTTCTGATGAAGATCCACACAAGTTCCAGAATGTGCAAGGGCATTTGCTTTGGTATGTGATTTTTTGTTCAGCTTTCTGCCATAACTTTTTGAACGTGAATCTCTACTACTACTGCTAGCACTGCTTCCGCTACTTGCCCTATCACTCTGGCAGCTGCAGTTCAATAAGGAACATGAGCTGCAATTTTGAATAGACTGTCCAAGCTTCTTCTTGAGCCTTTCAACCTCCCTCAAAACTTCAGATGACATCTTTAACTCTTTAGTTAAAGGCTTTTGCTCTGATTGTACTGGCATCTTATCACCATCTGTGGAATGGAATTGAACATACACGTCCCCAACTAATGTCCAAGCCTTGGCCCAAAAGAGGTAACTGTCAGATGATTGATCATACATGAAACAATCATCAGATAGTGAAGACCCTGCTCTTTCAGTTTTATCATCACTTTCAACCTCAGCTAATGAACAAACAACCATGGAAGAAACAAATTTTGAGTCCTCCCGATGTTGAGGCATTGATCCATAAACTAGACATGCCAACTCTACAACCTTCAAGGCCTGATTCAATTGTCCATCTTCTTTATAAGCTTGTCCAAGTGCTAAATATGATTCTCCAAGCAATAGAACTAATTTCCACAACTTATCATCCAATTTTGAAGTCGGAAGCCATTCTCGAATATCACAAATTTCAATACAGTCGGTATCCCCACATGCACAGACAGAAAAACTCGGTGATGAAGGCAGTTCATCCTGATTTTTACTACTATTCTGCAGATCCATTCTGTTGCTTTGCAGTTGACGTTTCCATCTAAGAGACTTAATAGCTTGAGAGACATGATGAATGGCAGCCAACTTAGTGGAGATTGGATCAGCAACAGCTTGAACCTGAGGAGTCATTTTTGACAAATCACATACTGCAAAGCTTTTCTCCCTGCTATTTGATGCATCTTCCAAACTGGCTATATTTCTCTCCCTTGGAGCTGTCATTGCTCTTGGGGAAGATATAGCCTCATCAGATGTTACTCTCACAGATTCATCAGATCCAACAGCCGGCAATGTTTCAATATTGTTATCTGGTTCAACTTTAGGAACCAGGGAATCATGGGCCTCTGATAACGAAACTGAAATCAAAGATTCTAGTGGTTCTTCTTCAGCATCAGCACCTGTAACCTCAGATTCCCTAGGAAGTGCTTCAGATGACAAATCTAACTCTTCATCATATGTTAAAAGGAGCCTCGCAAATTGTTCATGAGCACACGCACGTACAACCTGTTTGCCACAATTCAGGGTTATCAGTTGTCCATTCTACAATATATATATATATATATATATATATATGTATATATATATATATATATGTATATATATAAAGAGAGAGAGAGAGAGAGAGAGAG
Source organism: Solanum medicagineum (assembly GCA_026153255.1). Lineage (NCBI taxonomy): Eukaryota > Viridiplantae > Streptophyta > Magnoliopsida > Solanales > Solanaceae > Solanum > Solanum medicagineum. The sequence goes on along the minus strand of JAPFFP010000094.1, from coordinate 15,213,948 downwards.
AGAGAGAGAGCGCTTTTGCTTTGGGAAAAATGCCTTTTACCCTGCTTTAGCAAGATAAAGAGTAATACCAAGCTATGTTTATCAGAACCAAGAAATCCACCCTCATTATTGCTTACTGCAGCAAGGGAACTAAGGTATGCAATTCAAAGCCAATTTTTGGAATTTGTAAGACTTAAGTAGTAAAGTATTATGGTGGAGCAAGGACGGAAGCAACTTCGCTCCACTCCACCTACCTCTCAACACAGATTATTCATAAAAGCAGAAGAAAAACAAAGTAGCCAAATGCATCAGATGCTTGTTATGCAAGGAAAAATTGTAACTCGACAATGTATTCTTACGCAGATGTGACCACTTCAAACTTTTGAATACATGATACATATCGATGCTTTGTAGGTAGTATCAGCTAAATAATTATTTTTGTTATGACAAGGGAAACCTGCAACTACTATCCTTTGGGTGCGCACAAGGTAAAAACCCTCCACATATGCAATAGCTCGCAAATCACACAGGTGACGTAACCGCACTAGGCAAGCCCAGTGCATGAGCTCGACATAGAAGGCAAATCCCTTGCTTTCGCTGGCAAGGGGTTTCGAACTTAAGACCTCCAACATAGAAGTCCCAAGCCTTAACCACTGGGCCACCCCAAAGGGTCTAGTATCAGCTAAATTTATGTAGGAAAATGTTATAAATAAAAAAGGTTACATTTTTTTTTTGAAAATAGTAACATTTACTCTATATATCCACAAGTGTACTACCAAAAAAGTGTAGTTCCCCACCAAGAGGATTGTAGTTACATTGTCCCCTTATCCTATTCACTTCCAGTCAATCTATAGTTTCACTAATTGTTGCTAAGTTGTCCAAGACTACCTGTTTACCCCAAAAACAGTACAAGGATAAACAATTAAACTTAAATATCTGGATGCAGCTCTGTTTCCCCACAAAACAAAGTTCAACTTTGATTCCTAGCCAAACTGTCCAGCATATACAATTTTCCATCTCTCCTCTTTTCTTCCTGCATTTCCGTCCCTGTTCTAACACTTCAAAACCTCTTTGATCCTCACTGGCTTCACCCATATGATCTTTCCCATGGTGATGAACATCTGCCAAAGCTGGCCTGGCCACTTGCAGTGTGAGTAGAGATGGTTGACCGTCTCTCCCTGCTCTTAACAAAAACACAACACATCTGGATCACAAGTGAAAACCTCTTTTGTTCAGATTCTCATGTGTCAAAAATGCCTCTTTAGCTAGCAGCCATGTAAAGCAATTAACTTTATAGGGTAACTTGGTTTTCTAAATTTTCTACGAAGGCCATTCTACTTTCTCAAAGCCGGTCGTATCCAGGTAGTTTGTAAGCTGAATTAGCTGTGAAACACCCCTTGCACTCCACATTCCATGAGTTGATCAATAGTAAACCGGAACTCTACTATTCTACACACCTTCATTCAAGCTTCTGCTGAAACGTAAATTGCAGCCTGACCATTCCACAATTCTGCTACAGTTGCTTTTGACACAAGCTGTAGATGTCAGAAAATCTGACTTTGTGAAAACTGGACATGCCATCGGGCCTTCCAGAAAGGCACCTTTCTACCATTTCCCAGTCTGCAACAAGTTCTTTCAAGCATCAAATCCCATAAGTCCCTGATGGATCTCCATACACTAGACCCATATGGGAAGGACACCACTGGTGTCATCCACTTATCCCCCCTTCCATATTTTGCAGCTATGATCTCCTTCAACAATGAGTTCTCAGCAGATGCAAACTTCCATAGCCACTTCATCATTAGGCTTTGGTTGTGACTTTTCAGGCTTCTAATACTCACACACCCCCTATCTTCTTTCTTATGAACATTTCCTCCTGTTTGACAAGATGATACTTTCTCTTTATCTTCATTACCTTCATCAAAAGAAAGCTATTTTCATAGCCTTAATTTTTTTTTAATTTTTTTAATCACACTGGCTGATGCTGGAAAAATAGACAGCATATTAGGTAAGGAATCCATCACACTGTTGATCAAGGTTAATCTTCCCCCTCCGCATAAGTATTGACACTTTCAATTAGCTAATTTCCTCACACTTCTCTGTCACCCCACTCCAGATGCTCTTTGATTTACTTCTAGCACCTAGAGGCATACCCAGATAAATTTTGGGTAGTTCCCCTACTTGACCCCCCAATGTGAGAGCCACTTCTTCAATTTGTACCACTTCATTGACGGGGTAGATATAGCTTTTCCCCCAATTAATGTGCAATCCTGAAACAGCTTCAGAAACTATGGGGATGGCCCTTAGAATAAAAAATTGTTCCTTCACTGCTTCACAAGAAACTAAAGTATCATTTGGAGGTGGGTGATTTCTAAGAAGTTGTCTGCCCTATCTTGAACTTAAAAATCTCTGATCTCATTCTTAACCTTTTTTGTGTTGAATAGATTACCCAGCCCCTCCATTTTTAGGATGAACAAGGAAGGTGAAAGTGGATCTCCCTGCCTCAGTCCCCTTTAGGAGGTGAAAAAACCAGTAAAACTTCTACTAATCAGGACTGAGAATCTGACTGTGCTTACACAGAGTTTGATCCACCTAATCCATTTAGCTCCAAAGCCCATCTCCTATAACATGGTCACTAGATAATTCCAGTTTGCATAATATTCCTGGCTGTTTGCATTTGACTCTTGAGTCCATTTTTTTTTTAATAACAAATAGCTTGACACATTGCAGCACTTCATTCTCCTCTACTGAAATGACTAGATAGTTTGGGAAATTGCCAGTTGATCTCCATTGGGAAGTTTTTGTGTAGACCCTCTGATAAATATCAACAATCTCTTCTTCAATTATGATTGTATCTCGTGGGATATCACCATCTACCTCCAATTGATCAAAGCTATTGTATTTTTTGTGAGCATTTGCAATTCTATGGAAATACTGAGTGTTCCTTCCATCCCTTCCCCCCAAACCCGACCATAAGAATTCTTGATCTTTGTCTTCAAGCAATTTCTTCTCTTTTGATTAGATTATCATATTCCAGTAACACCTCACCTTTCCGTATGGAGTCTTCTTCTGATAAAGGTCTCTGTTTAACCACAGAATCAAAATCTACTACCTTCTAATATTTTCCTTCTCTGTAAGCCTAGATTTCCTTGAACTTCGCTGCTCCATTCCTTAAGTTTATTCTTCAAGACATACATTTTCCAGCCCAATGCATAGCCAGGTCTCCCCTCAAAATTGAAATTGTTCCACCGCCTTTGACGCTATCAGTGAACTCCTTAGTGTCTAACCACCAATTTTCGAACTTAAAATACCTTTTTTTATTATTTGGTCCCACCTTGTAAGGCTAATGGTATATGATTTGAAATAATTCCTTGAAGAGGGATTAGCTTCAAGTTGTTGAAGCTTTCATCTGCTTTTTTTTAAAACAGGATTGTGTCTATTCTGGAAGTTGCTTCATGATTATTCCCTTTGTACCAAGTGAAGGTTGCATTTTCCATTTGAAGATCAATTAGCCCCATTCTACAATGAAATCTGAAAATCCATTGGTCCCTTTTGTTATTCGAACACAAACTCCTTTTTTCTGAGACAAACCTGCAAATATTGTGATCTCCACAAACAACCCAAGGCCCTTAGAACAAACCTCTGACATCACCAATCTCTTCCCATACTGATCTTCTTTCAATGTAGCAATTTGGTGCGAACACCCTAGCAATATGACAAGAAAAACTTATGCTTTAAACTTGCAACTTAGAGTGTATGAACCAATCTCGAGAACTTCTCCCTTCCGTATTTTGTTATCCCGCATCATCAATATTTGATCCATCTATTTCCCCATATTTGTTTTTACTAATTTTGAAATGTCCCCCTCCAACTTTGTTTCTCGGAAACAATAAATGTCTGCATTCCAATTAAATATCATACTTTTAACAAGTTCTTTTTCCCTCCACAATTCAATCCCCTCACATTCCATGAAAGTAATTTTGAATTGCATCAAAAACTATTATACTTGTTTCTCCACTTTGCTTTGTTTCTACCACTTCTAAATTTAACATCAAAGGCCACCAAGCTTTTGAGTTCCAGGGCACCTTTGATTCTGGTCTTCTAGAATGTTGCATCAGTCTCCATCCTCCTTATTTGCTACTATCTACCTAAAACAATAGTTCTAGAGCCTACTTCTCATGTCTCTGGAAGTCTACCCCTAGGATTTTCCCCAATTTCATCATGTTTTGTTGTACCCCTAGTGAAATCTCCTCCTTGTCTTGTATCATTAGCTGTGTTTGAGTGGAGAGAGATTCAACCTCCCACCTCCTAGTTTGTGTCGCTTTTGTAGAATTTTGGACTACTAGATCTGTAATTTCACCATGTTTTAGAGCCTCCTCGTGTCTCTGGAAGTCTACCCCTAGGATTTTCCCTAATTTCACCATTTTTTGTTGTACCCCTAGTGAAATCTCCTCCTTTTTGTCTTGTATCATTAGATGTGTTCAAGTGCAGAGAGGCTCAACCTCCTCCACCTCCTAGTTTTCTATCGTTCCTGTAGAATTTTGGACTACTCTTTGGGCGAAGTGCCCCCCTCAACTTCCACTATATTCTCCCTTATTCATCCTTTCTTCTCTTCTCTGCCATCTGCAAATCAATTAGAGCAAGTTTTTGTTGGGAAGTGCTAAGAAAGACCTCATAGAAGTCGTCTTTAACTGAGGAGGTAGACCCAAATTCATTTAAGTTGTAAACTAAATGGGTTGCTGGGTCCGGCCCAATTAGTTTATCTATTCAACCCAAAGAGTAATTTTCCAAGACCTTTTTCTCGTTAAACGCCTCCACATGTTGTGCACATGACTCTTCCTATTCCCCCCCCCCCCCCGGGGCGGGCAACGGCCCCTCTGTTCTCCCAATCC
>JAPFFP010000094.1:15187687-15200054 GCA_026153255.1 Solanum medicagineum | reverse complement strand
CAATAAATTTGGAATCATGGATACTTAATAATCAGGTCAATATTGGAAATAAATCTCTCTTAATTTGCTAAAATAGAAATGTAGACCATATATCCACTTTTGTTTTAGAAGAATAATATAGTTATATAAGAATGAGAAAAAATGTGAGTCCCAGACGATGCTATGATTTAAGAAGTAGCATTTTTGGAAAGTACCCATTATTTGTGCAAGAATTAAAAGGTACAGTGAACATTCAACTTGAAATGGAAGGAATATAAGATTTAGAAACCAAAAAACTAAAAACTATTTTTCCCCTGCCTTTTTGAAAGCTTAATAAATTAAAATTTATGCGAACTCAAATATTTATTTAAAAATTTACTTTCAACACCACATCCTTAATCAAGTGTCCTCTTTTAGGGAGCAGAATGCTTGGTCCCTGGGTTTCCTTTTCCTCAGCTCAATGAGTTGCTGGGCTCTAAGATTCATCTAGCAATGTGTGCATATATACTCTTTACTCTCTGTGTAATTTAAGACCATGTCTCGCAAAACAAGATAAACATGATTTAGATAGGGGAAAACTAGATATTTCTATTGTCTAAACATCAACACTAAATATTGAGATTAAAAGATACTCCCTCTATTCCCATTTACTAGTCTTCCATTGACTAGGCATGCCGCTAAAGAAATCATTTATTAAGAGTTTGTTTTACTAAGTTATCCTTGTTAATAGTTATTAAAGTTGTAACTCCAATAAATTTGGAATCATGGATACTTAATAATCAGGTCAATATTGGAAATAAATCTCTCTTAATTTGCTAAAATAGACAAGTAAAGAAGAAAATCTACTTTTAGTATAAGAGACTAGTAAAAGGGGATGGCGGAAGCATATTTCTCAGAATTTTTCAAATTGGAAAATACCAACTTATAGTACTTCGCGCGAAACTTCCACATCTCTGAGTTTTATTTTCAAAAAACAGATTCCTGCATGTCTATCTTCACTCCACATATCACACAACTGAATCAGAATACATGTGGGATATAACTATAAAAGAAGAATTAGTTCTCAAAACTGACTAACAGAGTGACAACCAGATTGAAATTCAGAAAGAGTCTTGTATGCTAGGAATGTAGAGCACATTACCCTGTATTCAAAACTAGTGTCTTGCCAACACGATGAACTGCAATTGATAATCGAGCCTTGGAGTATGGAATCTTGAAGATTTGCTTCAGAATATCAGTTGGGGCAATGACATCGATCTCATCTCCATAATCCACTAGACCTGATACAGCAAGAGCTTCACCTTTCCTTGCAAGATTTGAGGTGTGTGTGCCACTTTCCCATAATAAATCTGCAATGTAAAGCAGAAGTTATTACCTCTCTCAGATACAACAATGAAGACATGTTAAAAACTTACATATACACAATCAAATGATATTCGACCAAAAAAACAACATAAGTTGTAAGTTCGACATCCATTAGCTATTCCATCCTGTAAAACCAGAAAAAAATGACATCAACTTGCATAACAAAAAGTTAATGTGGGACTTATATAAGTATATTTGTGCATCAAAAACAAATGCAGCTTTTTCCTGAGTGCAAACATTTCTTTTTTGGCTATTAGCAGCTATGCTCCATTATTTGAACTACTTCCATCATCTACACACAGACGTATTTCAATAAGCTCTTTAGTGAAGAAGGGGACAGGGATATCGTGTTGGGGGAATACAAAATTCTAAGAGTCAAAGAGATTTTGAGTATTGTAGGTGCATTAAGGCTGCAGAGGTTAAGGGGCTATTCGAAAGATGAGTAAGAGAAGCGTGACCAAGCCAGCGAGATCCCGGAGGATTTTTGGAAGAATGCAGGCTTGGGAAGTATGAAGTAGACGGCCAAAGTGTCGGAGGAATGAAGATGGAATACAGTAGTTCCATTGTATAAGAACAAAGATACTATTCAGAATTAAAATAAAAATAACTATAGTGGTATCAAGCAACTAAGCCACACTATGAAAGTCTGCGAGAGGTGGTCGACATGAGGATAAGGACAGGTGGTCTATCTCCAAGAACCAATTTGAATTCATGTCGGGGCGATCAACTACAAAAATCATCCATCTTGTGAGAAGATTGTTGCAGAAATACAGTGATACATAGTGCTCATTGACCTAGAAAAAGTATGTGATAACGTGCCTAAGATGTTTGGCGTCTAGAGATGTACTTGGTCATGGTTGAGTGCTTTACCTACAGAAGAACTTCAAGTTCAAGAACAATAGTATCATGATATATGATAAAGTGCCTAAGATGTTTGGTGTCTAGAGGCGTACTTGGTCATGGTTGAGTGCTTGAGTGCTTTACCTACAAAAGAACTTAAAGTTCAAGAACAACAGTATCATGATATACTACCATAACCTACAAAATTTATTATCAAATAAAAATGCTGCCTCATCAAGGGACAAAAAGGATTAAGCTTGACTTTCCATTTTTCCACGAAGTCTTAATAGGTTATACTTATTCCTACAGCTTTAAATACTTTGGTTTCTTCATGTCATAGTCACTGATCTCCTCAACATATTAAGGGCTCTTACAACCTTCTGCTCCATCCCCACGAATGCACAAAAAACAACCCAAAACTTGCTCTGTGCCCCCCATCATATCCTAATTGTAATATGTACCTTTCCCAAGTAATGCCATATTGCCATTTATACCAAATATAAAAATGAGTTCCCTTATAAAACATATCTTGTTTAGTTCTGTCCAAGCAAAGGGGAACATACTTGAATAGCTTTAGGGTTTTGGTCCAAATCTGTTCGTGTTTAGCTAAACACGGTACAAGTCTTATCTTTTTTCAAAAAGAAATCTAAGTCTGTCAAACAGCCAAGAGCCCATCCCAGCCATGGAAGAGCGAGGCTGAGAGCGATCCTTTACGGGACTCCAAGACCCAACCAAGGGGCCATAAGAGGTGTTATCCATGCTCTGGTCACTTGGCCATGGTTCAACCACCGTACATGGTTTCCTATCTGTTGAAATTTGCTTTTAGTTACTGCAGTAGTTTTTAGCAAAAAAAGTTATTTAATTTAAATTTTAGTTAGGTTGTTTGAGTTGTTAAGATATTTTAGGTTGCCTTTAAATTTTAAATTATGCAGATTTTATATCGTATGTTAGCTGGTTAAAGCCAAGTTAGCTTGTTTGAGTTGTTGAAATATTTTAAGTTGCCTTTAAATTTCATATTATGCAGATTTTGTATTTTATGTTGGCTATATAAAGCCCTTAATGCTTAATAAAATTATTGAAAGCTATTGAAAATCATTTCAATCCACTGAGAAACTCTTTCAATCTTTTGCTGCCCCATTCATCCTTTTAAAAAAACAAACAGTGGTATCAGAGCCTCATTTGACCTCACGAGATCTGTGAGTTCTTCCAAAGAACTACCATATCACTTTAACCCGTCAGGGCTACCTTTTTAACCCATCAGGTTATCCTTTTAACCCGTAAGGGCTACTTTTAACCCGTCAGGGCTATTTTTCAATCCATTTTAACCCGTCAGGCTATTTTCAACCTGTGCTTTTTTCAACGCAGACGCTTTTTGAACTAATTTTTAATATAAAAATGGCCGGCAGCAGTCTCTCTTTGAATGCCCCAGAAATTTTCATTGGAAAAATTTATCAAATTAGGTCAGTGATAATAAAATCTCATTTGAGACGTGTTTTATGTGATATTGTGATGGAAGAAAAATCATCACAACAATTCTCTACAAATCCTATCAATTTCCAAACGAAAGCACTTTCAAACCAGAGAAGATCATTGAAGGTGCTTTTTAAGCACAAAAACAAAAGAAGAAAAAAAAATTTTGCAAGTTCAAAAATAATCAAAATAGTTCAGCACCAACCACTTTTTTAAATTGCAGTGACTAAAGCAAAGGAGGAGGGTTGAAATTTGCTTTTAGTTACTGCAGTAGTTTTTAGCAAAATAAGTTATTTAGTTTAAGATAAATTTGAATTTTAAATTTTAGTTAGGTTGTTTGAGTTGTTGAGATATTTTAGGTTGTTTTTAAATTTAAAAATATGCAGATTTTATATTTTATGTTGGCTATTTAAAGCCCCTCAATGCTTAATAAAATTATTGAAAAACTTCAATCCATTGAGAGACTTTTTCAACTCTTTTTTGTTTCCCCATTCATCATTTTAAAAAGAAAAACCAACACTATCTCCTTAGGACTCGAGGATACAGTGCTACAAGCCTATAGAACAGATCATGTTCAAGGAAGGTTGTGACAAGTACTAGCCATTTTAGTGTGTTTAAAGCAACGATTCTAAATAGTCATGGTTGATCCAGCAAGGCAAATGCAAAGGGTTTCTAAGGTACCTCTCTGTATCACAGTAGTTTAAAATGCATCTTTCTTCAAAGTTATAGAAAGCGGGCAAGAGCTAATTAATTTGATCCAGACAATGAAAATGGATTAACCAAGCAATCACCCATCATCTTCTTTCCGGCTCTCTTCCACTTAATAAGTTCCTTTCCTTTCACTATAGAAGACCCTCAACTCAGAATGGTGAGTTGCTCCTACTTTTATCCAGTCCATGTTCTAATTTTCAAAAATAAGTTTCTCAAGCAACGGAACATGTTCAAACTAGGAAGTTCAAGCTGCAGCATAAGAAAGAAAAAACTGAAGTACTGCAATTTAGCATGTAGAGTAACGGTTGAACATAATCTGGAGATCAAATAGTTCTTGATTGATTCCACATTCCAGAGTGATGTAAATATTTTGCAGAATTATCCTCAGCATTCATGATTTTCTTTTTAAATACATATTCTTAATCTCAGTATATGCCGTTCTAAATCCCAAAACTTCACTGAGAAAACAGTTCAAGAAGATATGAGTGACTGATTCTAAATTTGCAGCTTGTTGCAAAACTAGAATTCTAATCTTCGGTTCATGAAGTCCACTAAAGTCACGTGAACCCAGGTTATGTAATCTGATCAGTCCTTTGAATGTAATTCATCAACAGTACGGAGCATATTGTTGACAGTTAATAAAGTAGTACAACACAAGCATGAAAATGCAACATTTAAATGAGATAACAGAACTAACAGTCACTACCTGCACTCGTCCTTGATTGGGTAGCCACTAATGGGAGTACCTTCTCTGGAATACTCGAAAGCAGTGGCAAAGTGTTGAGATCGGTCTCAATAGGAATCATCCGATACCTCGGAGCTCTAACCCTAAAAAAGAACAGAATAGAACAATTCAAGATAAGCCAAACACCCTCCATCTGATATAGAGGAAACTTGGACTCAAAATTCAAATAACACCCAATACATCACATGCACAAAACAAAGTATCTACTTCTATAAAAACTTGAAGTTTAAGAGATCTGGGAAAACTGCTTCGACATTGTACGTCTCTCAAACAGAACTGATGGTACATAATAAATGCAATATAACATAGACACTGATGCAACAGTAGAGTTGCTCTTTTATAACTTGTTAATCATGATTTCAAGACATGAGATACAGCTCGTTGCAGCAAGCTCCTCTGTATAAATGAAATGGAAAGCTGCCTAGTCTACCTAGTCTATACACCCCCACCAATCAAGGAACAGTTTGAGCATGCTCAAGACTTTTTAAAGAAATATAACAATTTGACATCACAGTTTAAAGAGTTTAAGTTTTGGTCCAGTTTTTAAGGATCCCTTAAGTAGAGGGTTACTCTATACCCCTATTCTTCAAGTTTTGAAACAGTGCTAAAGGATACCTAATGGATTCATTAGAAGTCAACAGAGTTGACCACATATGGTTTGGCTATTGATCCACTGCCATGTTGCTTACAGTATGTAACACAAAACAAATATAATCCTTTAAATTTATAAAAACGGGGACATTAGAGCCTTGCACCATGCAAACTAAGCCTAGTATTTAAGTGGAGAAGGGTAAAATAGGGGCCCCATTATCACCAAGTTTCAAAATTTAAGGTTGGTCCTAAGAGTTGACCTAAATCCATCATCAGAAAAAACTACAAAACTGAAACAATTTTAGCCTAAAGGAAATCTTACCTTAGGCTAGGTTAGTTCATTTCCATCCTTCTTATTCCTGTTTGGTCATGAAAATTATGAAATTTGAAAAAAGTAGTTTTCGTTTTCCAAGTGAAAAATCATATTGAAAATTGATATTGTGTTTGGCCATAAATATAAATTAGAGATGTTTTAAATTTTTGTGAGTGATTTGGAATGAAAAAAATAAAATAACTTTTTGATATTATTCAAATTCCGGAATTCTCGAAATCCTATGGCCAAAAATGATTTACGGACTTCAACTCCGGGAAAAAATGAAAAAATATTCATGTCAAAATGGCCACATATTCTTCTAAGGTTTTTAAATGCGGACATATCTGGTCATCTTCAATGAAAATTGGAAAACAGAAGGAAGTAAAAGGTGGGTTTTTTGGAGTCAAAGTTATTTTAATCAAAGTAATGGTGGAACAACTCCTTATCATAGAAAACTTTATTCAATTTTTCCCTGGCCCTATGTGACATTGCATGTGACTGAAGTATTCTTTTTTCTTTAATCTATTTCATGTTCTATAATCTGATCAGTGTTTTACAAAGCAAGGTAGCAAGGTGTGACATTTTACCTATCAAATGACAAGATATGTTAGCTCTAAGGCACTGGGCGTACTCAATGAACTTCAAAATTATCAAAAGAAAAGATGTATAAACATTGAGTACTGTCGGAGCAAATAATATTCTGTCACTGAATCCTAATTATGCAGCAAAAACATACTAAATGAGTTATAGTTGATATTTGAAAGCATTTTTAAAAAATCAGGCGCATACATAGCAGTCAATCCAAGGCATAAATCGTGCGAGGAAGTAATATTTGGGCGTATGTGGCAGTATGCTCCAAGATGACTAAGGCATACATGTATAAATATCCCACCTATTTTAGGTGCTAGCCAAAGGAGAGGTTGTTTTGCCTCGTGATGGGTCACCGTACAGTCACAAGTTCTCCCTTTAAAACACTGATTATGGTATCTGTTTCTTGTCTTGTTTAAATATATAGGGAGTAAATGCAAAGTGGTCTTTTGTTGAACATTATATAAGCTTTAATGAATTTTTTGGAGTTTGAATATGCTGGACCAAGTTTCTCCATCGTGTTGATTCAAATAACTGCATGTATTTACTGTTACATAAGAGGGAGGGAAAATATGGACCCAACCCCAATTTTAAAAGACCACATGTAACTAAATCCATGTACTTTCAAGTAAAAGTCCACCAAGATTCTGTAAGACCATAACACAAGTGCCTCCATTTTGTAAAGACATAAGGCCAATACTAGTAGTTACCAGTTTCAAATATATATACACATAAGATGATATTAGTTCAGGGTTATAAGAAGGGGGGAAAAATAGATCAATCCCAAACTTAGTAAACTATTTGAGTTAAGAAGTCTACTCTTAAAAGCGTAAGTAGTGCTATACCCTCTCTCTGTTTTATTTTTAGAATGTTTCCAATTTTTTTACCATTCCTTTTTTGAAACACTCTTTGCAATTCAAACTCACTAAACTATCAAGTACTTTCTCTATCACACAAAGTTTCTCAACTAAGTGCATGGCTATCTTCCACTTACATAGTACCGGGTAACTCCGTCCACTTACACCTAGTATCTTTGCACTTTATTCAAAAAGGGGAGCCACAGTTTCTTTCTTTCCTTGTAGGAAAGTTTGGTTTGGTGTGGCACTAAAGAAAACTTGTTATGGTTATGCAGCTATATAGAATAGGCAGTTGGGACTTCATGCCGCTTTTTTAATTATTAGTTATTCCATCAATTGTAGCTTGTGATTATCCAGACCACCAAAGGTGAAGTACCAGTTCAAATACTCTCTGCTCTGTTAGTATTTGAACATGAAACCTCATAATTCTCAACAACTTCCTTAATCACAATACTACACCCTTAGCATCAATCAGACTAATTTTTCCACTATTACTTAATCCTCACTTACACTATTGATCGCTAATTAAAAAAACCGATACACAACTTAAATGACAAATCTCACCCAAAAAAAACAACTTGCAGCAAAACAGAAGGAAATGCATACCGTTCAGCTGAAGGGACAAGTTCGGAAGCATTGAAATCATGGAATGCTTTATCGGTTGGGACGGGAATTGAACCACATAGAAAACCAACTGGTTTAGGGCGCGCAATTTCGAGCCTTCCTACACACTGCAACTCTCGGGAGCTTGAGGGTTGTTTCTCCATAGATAAAATCCCCTCAGAAGCTAGGGCTTCTTCGATGCGAAGACCTCAGAAGAAGAAAATCCGTTTGGGGTTTCGTGCTGTGAGTTTATATTCCAGAAGATTCGCAAGAAAACCAGAACGAATAGAATTAGTTGCAATTTTTGTGAAAAGAACAGTGGAGGTTATTTATGGTGCCTAATTAAATTTTCTTTAAATGAATTTTCAACCATTCTTTTATTCCCGTATTCACTATTTTAAACAGAATTTTTGAGAAAAAACACCAAACTTTAATAAAAAATTCATTTATATCATTCACTACAAATTTAGCTCAAAATATGTTACTTCTATCATTTCTACCTAAAAAAAAAAGTTCTAAATAAAATTCCCTCAGAAAAAAATTCTTAATTTCATTTAGAATTTATTTTTCTTTTTAAAGAATGACGTGGATTAAAACTCATGTGTAAAAGTTGGTTTTGTAGAACCATCATTAAAAAATAATGGTATGGATAAGTCTTTCTTTAACAGTAATGACATATTTTGAGCCAAACTTTCAACGTTTTGTTAAAGTTTGATGGCATATTTAAGCCATTTTCCATAGTTTTTTAAGAAAGACATTATTTTTTTATTTGTTTTAATATTATTTTACTTTTTTTTCAAAATTTTTTGTAATCATTATGCTAAACATTGCTCATATTAATTCTTTTTTTAAAAAAGCATGAAAAGTCTAAAGTTACAAATAATTATTAATTAAATTAGCAATATATACTAATATTATCGAAAAGCCTAATGGATTTCAGTACTTAAAACTTCTATAAAACATTGAATCTGTACATATTCAAGCAACAATCGTATATACTCATCTCTATGTACAAATTTTCTGTTTTGCAAAAATTATTTTGCCTAGTGAGGTTCTAAATCAAAATACAAGTCATTTTTTTATAAATATTCATCATTAATTTTAGTTTTAAATATTTTTTTTTAAAATTTCACAAAAGCATAAAGAATTAAAAGGTAGTAAAAATTTTAAAATAATCATATGAAAAAAAACTTGTTGAGTGTTTGCAATTCTTGTTCATATCCCATTAAGTCATTAGGTGATCACATATGTGCATGAACACAAATAACTAATTGATTTGTTGAGTCACTCTGGATGTAAATCTATATTTTGTCCATCTAATAGTATCCATACAAAAAATTATCAAGATTTTACATTAATAAAAGTATAAAACTATTTAACTAGAAGTATAAAGTAGACTATGATTAATCCTCGAATTAGTTAATAACCATCAGATCAATGACAAGTTTAATCATTCAAGAATTAGCTCTTCAATCCACTTTATCCGACAATGAGGATTGAAAATGATTCATTTAGAAAGATATAGTAGAGGCCGAGAATAATCCGTCCAGAAATAAACAAAGTGGCAAAATAAGTGATATCATTAACAGAAAACTTTTGAGATATTCAAGATTTTGTTTGATGCAAAAAGCTTTAATCATGTAACAATTAAAAATGGAAGAATCGGAAAAAAATCACAACTTTTATTTATTGAGATCAATTGCTTCGTCAGCTATTCAAAAGGGCAGGTATTCAAGCTTTATCTTCAAATTAAGACATAATCTTTAAAATTTGATATGTTGCAAACACAAATAGTTTCGAGTGAACAAGAAATCAAACAGAAAAAGTATCGAGCGGAAATCATATCTAAATTTGGGACTGCTTAAAAGTAATTTAAATTGTCTGGGGTTGAAAAAATATGTATATACAAATATCGTATAAACAAGCATATTTGAATATATATGCATTTCAGATACATTATTATACATCAAATATACATAATTATAAACTATTTCTCAATACTTGCTTAATACATATACAGACAATGTAGTTTTTTTATATTATTACTTGCTAAATTGTTTCGACTCATCAAAAATGTTGTCGTACTTATGTCGAATCCTTCAAATACATTATTTTTGAAGAATCCAACATACCTCGATCATCGTTTTTAAAAACTTTGAACAACATAAATTACTTATACATCTGTTGTCATTTTTAAAAATGTTCTACATATTATTAGAGAAAAACTTAGGTTAAAGAAGTTATAGGAAAAAAAGAGTAATTCACTCTAAATAAAAAGATAAATATGAGTGCTTAAATGATGATTATTTAAATTTAAACTATTAGAGAAAAAGTCTTGTCATTCATAGTTCATCCAAAAGTTAACACAAATAAAGGAGAGCTCTCTTTCTGCGAAAGCAAGATGTGTTGGGATTTACAGAGAGATCAATGGATGAAGGAGGTAAAATCTAGCAAATTAAGTACAAAGGAAAACATTACTTTATTATATTCTTACCCAAAAAGCACAATCAAGTAGTTATTGTTGTTGGAAATTGAACTCAAAAAGGAAAATCAAATCTGTAGTTTACCTTCAGTTGTTTAGTTCATCTCCAAAAAAATTTTAAAATCAAAGTATATTAAAATCTTGAATTTCCTTAATATAATAAATAGGAAAAAAAGTTACCAACATGCAACATTTAAGAAATCCAAAAAAAAAAGGGGGTGACTAAACAACAAATAGAAACGTTGATATGGAACAAGAAAAAGGAAAAGGAAGAAGCAGCACTGAAAAATAGAAGGAATTGAGAATGAGAAGCAATACGTTGGGATGCCAATTGGGCGGGTGCGGGACGGATTGAATTCAATCCGCAAATTTTTAAAATCGTCCCACTCTGTTTTTATGATGATTTTTTTTATTTTCAACCCGCTCGTCTAACTTCATATGTATTTGCCCCGTATAAATTCGTCCCGCTTAAAATTTTAAGTTCTTTTTATTTTTTAATTGAATTTAACTTTTTTCGCCAATTAACGTCTCAACAACTAATTAACTATTTTTAGTTGACATTTTAACAATTGTTTCTTAATTGTTATTTAAAAGTTTCTAATTAACATTTTAACAATTAATAATTTACCGAACATATCTAATTTAAATTTTAGAAAAAAATAAAATTAAAGTCAATGTTTTATATAAAAAGTTTATATCTTTAATTTTTACTAATTAAAAAATTTTTATTTCTTCGAATATTATTTGACTTTTTAAATCCACAATTCTATCCGCTCCATATTAATTTAAAAAATACTTATTTCAATCCATCCTACATAATTTTAAACTCATCCTATCTCACCTCGCTTTGCCCTCGCATAACTCTAAACTCGTCTCCGTTGCCCTCCCTAGCAATATGGAATAAGCTACTCGGAAGAAGAAGAAGTGTCTGGATGAGACTCCAATTTGCAAAATGAATGCAGACGTGTCTCTTTGAGATGACATGCAAAATCACTAATTATTTGCCCTACACCTATTAATTCTCAATGAGGTTGGTCTTAAAATTAAGTACTACTTATATGCCGTTTGTTGGAATTGCAATGTTACTACACTTAGCTTATTACTTCAAGAAATTTTTTTCAAAAAAACCATTAAACCCTCATTTAAAACTACAATTCAAAAGCTAAAATATTTAAGTGATTATTTTTTAATAGAGGTGTTTGAAGTGTGTTGGAAATACAATGCAGAGTTACATATCGAGGACTATTGAAGGTAAATTAAATTGGTTTGGACTTAAAATTCAAAGTCAAAATTGAGTTAAGAAAGTATCGATATTGCAACGTGTGCATAATATTGCAGATCACATGTATATCAGACACATTTATACATTGGTATACAAAGTGATATAAACAAATATACACAGTGTTTCTTCTCAACTTCTTCAAACTACAAGTTAAAAAATTATACTAGAAATCCAAGCCCAAGTGAGTCTGAAATTAGATATAAGCCTCGCATCATTTTCGAAATATTGATTTGAAATTATAATACTTTTAGATTTTAATATTTGAATTTGAGAGCTTCAAATTGTCGATTTTAAGATCTTTTTCTGAATTCACTAATTTCAACATATATGTGCTTACTTCAAAATTGGTATCTAATCTTTTTATATAGCAATCTCCCATTCTCAATTATTAAATTAAACTCAAACATTCCCAAAAAAACACGTTGTTAGATTATCATTTTTTTCAAACTCAATAATGGTATTCTTTATTGGAAGTTTGTTTAAAAATGAAAAGGCCCATTGTACCACATCGGAAAATCATTGAAAAGTAGCTTGGAGGCTT
>JAPFFP010000094.1:15147712-15172854 GCA_026153255.1 Solanum medicagineum | reverse complement strand
GACAAATAACTTTGATGATATTGAAATTATTGTTTTAATAAATTATGTCTAAGTCAAATAATAATTTTAAAAATACTTGATTGAAATGCAATTTGAATGAAACTTATTGAAGTTTTTAAATTTAACGTGAGTAATTAACTGAAACAAATATAATAGTAATAATTTATTTAAGTTATATTTAATACTTACAAGTTGTAAAATTGAATTGAATCAAACAATTAACACCTCTGAACACATTAGATCAATAAATTAAACATATTGTTATGATAAAATAAGTTTGAATCAAATAATGCTGAAAGCATTGAATAGGATGAAACTTCAGTAAGAAGTTATATTTACGCTCGATATAATAAACAATTCAAAATTAATTAGAGATGATCACCCATTTATTGAAATTATATTTTAATTTCACAAGTAGACATGTAGTATTTCATCAATCTAATCGAATAATTAACACCTCTAATTAGAAAAGCTTGGTATTGTTACAAAAAAATTCCATATCATAATAAAAATATTTGTGAGTTAAATTTTTTATCACAATAATAAATTTGTGGTTAAATTATTTGATCACAACAAATAATTATAGCTATTATTTGGCCAAATATCAGTTAAATTCATAATAAATTATATTGTTGTTATCATTTTTTGTCAATTGATAATTTATTTAATTAATTTGCCAGTTATGAAATATTAACAAAAAGCTAATATGTATTACTCCCTCGTTCACTTTTGCATGTCCACTTTGAATATTTTACATTTACTAAAAAATTGATTGACATGAGTATTTTATTAAATACCCATATTAATAATGATTTGTTCATTAAAAATAATTTAAAAAATAGGTAAATAATAACTTTTAATGTAATTTTTTTTAAAAAAAGTTATTGACATCCACTGTTTGCTACAAGACTTGCTTTCTTTCCTCTTTATGTTGCGATACTCCTCTTTTCTCATGCTTATAACATATTATCGTGAAAATTAATTATTATTATTAAGTTAACTTTTGTCACAATTTTCAGTACTCAAAAAATAATAATTATGTAGTTGTAATATTTTATTTGAAATTATGTTTTATGGGTAAAGGGTAACCATTGGTCCAATTGGTTTTAACAAGATTGTGGCAAAACTTAATAATTAACTACTTTATAATATTTATAGTAAAATCTATGACTATACCTTTTAATTAGGGATGTGCAAAATTCGGGGCAAACTGATAATCCAAACCAATTTTTCGAGTTATTGGACTATTGGATCAGGTTATTGGCTTATTGTGTCGGTTAACATTTTTTAAAAAAAAAAAATTAATGGATTATCGGTTAACGGTTCGAGGCTGCCAATTTTTTAATCGAGTGACCTGATAACCCGGTAGTCACCCGATAACTAATAGTACTATTTCGGCATTTCCGTAATATAATATTATAAATTTATAATTTATTTTTTCATAATTTCCAGTTTTCAAGTTGACCCGCACAACTTTTATAACTTAAGAAAAATATTTATTCAGCTATAATTTTTCAAAAAAAAAAAAATCGTGGCCACAAGGTTATTACTACTATGATAAACTTAAATTCATGGTAACAGTTAATAGTTAGTCAAGAAATTTTATTCTAGCAAAATATATATATGACTATTTCATTTAATCATTGTCATAATTTTTTTTTTATAACTTAAGACAAAATTATTTATTTAGCTACAACGTTTTCTTCAAATAATTTATTGTGGCTAAAAGGTTATTATTACTATGATAAGTTTAAATTCGTGGCAAAAATAATAATTAGCTACGAAATTTAATTATGACAAAAAATTTATAGCTATTTCATTTAACTATTGCCATAAATTTTTATGAGTTGAAGCAAAGATATTTATTTAGCTACAATATTTTGTTACAAATAATTTATTGTAGCTAATGAGTTACTATTGCTACAAGTACTTTTATCATGTGGCAAAAACTTATCATTAGCTACCGAATTTTATCATAGCAGTAAAATTGTGGCTAATTAGATAATCATTGTCACGATTATTAGTAATTATAGTAAAAATAAAAATTTAGCTTTGTCAAGTAAATTTTTGTGGCTAAGAAATTTGATGAATTTTTAGATAGCCATGAAATTTGAATTTTTGTAGCTATTACTAAATAATAGCTACGATTTTCAAATTCATAACCTAGATTTCGTAGTTATAAGTACATTTTCTTGCCGTGGCGGCTTGAACGAATATTAGCCCCAGAACTGCCATTGTTGGTTTACTAGACAAAAATTTGAATTGGAAAGAAGCACTGAGTGCCATAGATTTCTCCATTTTCTTGAAATCATAGTTGTAGAAACCGCGGTTTTAGTATCTAGTACGGATAATATATGAATCAGAAGGTGAGTTTCTCATATTTCACTGAGGTGCTGTTTCACTATAGCTTGGGAAAGTTGAAGAGCCCGTGAGATGTAGCCCCAATCCATTCTCCCAATCCTAAAGAAAATTAAGCTTACCAACATAATCCCTTTGATGATTTGATCAGTGTAATATTCTAGTTGTGATTCTTGCAAATGAGCAATCATGGTATTCCTGCTTTTATCGCGACGATGTTCATCAATCAAACCTTGCAAGAGCGCGTCCATATTTTTACCAAGCCTGGCTAGTTTGTTCTCAGTACTCCTGAAAAACAACAGAAATATTGCAGGCATGAAATCTGCGGGATTTGATGCATCCCCATGGGAAATAACTTGTTCCACAAGCTCCCTAAAATGATTTGCCTCGTGGTTGTCAACCTTTTCACAGTAATATCTCTTTCCAGCGACCATTCTCATGATAATATTATACGACATCTGAAAAAGCTTGGACTTAAGTTCAAAATAGTCGCCAGATTTATGAAACACTCTTTGAACAAGAAGCTTTACTTAATGTTGTCTAATGAAACATTCTTCGGTAGCAGATGGTGAGGAAACCACCACAACAAAACGGGCACAAAGTTGAAGGGAGAAAACAGGGCCATATTGTGTTGCGAGATTATCAAGACTGCGATATAGAGGATGTTTTGAGGATATAGAGATGACCTATTACTGGAAGTTTAAGTATTGGGCTTGGTGGGAGATTTAGTTTTCTTCCTTTTGAGGACACTAGTTTCAAAAGTAAAAGTAGAGCCAAAATAGAGAGGGAAGTAGTAAACAACAAAGTTCCTTCCATTTTTCCCCCTTTGGGACATATCTAAACTTGCTTGGTTTATATATCACAAGTCAAAGTTTGGTGTGATGATAGTATTATATTACAATGGTGGAGCAAATATTTTCGTAAAAAATGTTCATACTTTTACAACATGGGTGAATGATTTTTATATCAAGTGTGTTCAACAATTGAAATAAATCAAAATATCTATATTTAACCTATATACTCTAAAAAGTTTGCCAACGAAAGGTGTTCAGCTAACCACCCTTAGATAAATCTAGCTTCGCCCCTGTAATATTAGCATAATCCCCAAGAACTCTCCGGCTGCTTGTGCGCCAAGATATCTACACCTTCTAGACCCAATCGAGTGATGAACAAGCAAAACCAAGTTATATACGTAGTTATAGTTATGGTTATATCTAAGTAATTTCATATATTATAGGGAAAGATAGGGCGGAGAATGATCATGCATAAAAATGTAATTTCATACTAATAAAAATATATCATGAAAGATATCAAGAAAATCAACAATTCTAGAAACATCTTTCCGTATAATAGAAATCTTGTTATTTTTTCTTGGTAGATTTTTGTTAGCATGAAATCATATTCTTACCCTTGGTCTGTTGGTCACCGTTCATTTCATCTGTCTATCTATCTACATGTCCAAACAAGTTAAATATTTATTATTGTTTGCGAAAAGTTAACAAATAGAAAATCTTCATTTTAATACAATTGCAAAAATATCCTTACGGGCCATAACAAAAGTAAGATATCTCTTCTAGATATTTATTTTGACCATTACTTATATAATTATTATTTTTATCCTTAAATAAAATTAATATTACTAAAATGTCATTGTTCGTCCTTCTCACGGGTCTTCTATCTAATAGAAATAGAAGTATATACTATGAAGGTGATAGTATAACACCCTAAGCTATCCTAGCTAAGATCGAATAAAAAAAAAATTCAAAAATAAACAAGGAGATCGTGGACATGGGTATTTATTTTGTGCACAAAACTTTCTTATCCAGAAGAGATCGGGCCAAGTCCGTGACCATCGTCATTACTTCATGAATTATCAAGTTGTTACTTTATGAGGACATAGAAGTAAAATGAATTATTCTCTTTCAAAGGGAATCAGTTAGCCTACAAGTTGGAGTAACGGTGTTAATTAATTTAACACTTTGTGAATAATTATTGGTTGTCTATTCTTGTGAAAAAATGTGTGAATTTACTATAAGATTCATATACTAAAACAACATTTGGTTATTATCTCTATTAATATAACATATTTATCTGTTCAATATAATATGATGCTATTTATTTGCCTTTCAAGGGGGACTTAATATAATTTTATGAAGGGAACTTTGACGGATATGAATTCTTAATGTCATGCAATAGATGATGAACAATAATAACGTATTCAGTGAAATTCAACAAGTGAAGTTTGGAGAGGATAAAATGTACGTAGAATTTATAATTATCTCATAGAGATAGAGAGGCTGTTTCGAGAAATTCTCATCTCAAAAATCAAGCCCCATAAGCAGAAAATTAAGGGAAAGAATAGGAAAAAAAAGACTAATAATTAAAAACTAATAATATATAATATAAAAAAAATAACAATACTAAAAAAGTAACAAATATAAATATAATCTAAATAAAAGATTATGTCACTACCCAAATGCATATAGCACATGCTACGGATTTCGTAATTCTGAATTTAATTTTAAAGATAAAGTAAATCTCAATATAATCTAAATAAGGTATATTATCTCCCAATTCATTTTAAGTCATTTTCTTTCGATAATAGGCTGTCCCCTCAATCACTTGAAATGTTATCATATCATTTGAGGATTAAATTGTCCTTTTTTAATCATATTCTCATTCAATTATTATAAAATTAATATTCTTCAATTACATTCTATTCCCATGCAACATTCCACCCTTCCATCATTTTCTTGTGTGTTTCAAACTCCCCCCAAGAATGATTTTATCAAAAAATTAATTGAATTGATAGATTTCTAAATATTTTTTGAAAAATTAGATTTGGAAGAAGTTTCGAGTAAAGTCCTAATACGTGTTTGACTATATATTTTACTTTAATTTAAAAAAAACATACAAATGTGATTTATATCCATATAAGTTCTAAAGTTTATTAAAAAGAAATAGAAAAAAAACCTCAATCTATACTCATATTTCTAACTACACACCTAAACTTTACGAGAGTCCTATCACCCCCTGAATCTTTTATTTTCTTTATTAAGTAACCCTTATTCCCTGACGTGTCATGGAAGGTGCATTCACCACATCTAAGTGCGTAGGAAGTTGATTAAACTTCCACGTGAACTCCAAATAAGCTTCCACCTCTAACAGAAACAAAGCATTAAAAGCTTCTTTTTCATAAAACAACCAAAAAAAAAAAAAAAACTTTCCATCTCTTCCTTTCTTCTTCCTCTTTCACGCCATTATTATAAAAAAAAAATCCATCTTCTTCCTCTTTCACGCCATTATTATAAAAAAAAAATTCCATCTTCTTCCTCTTTCACGCCATTAATCATGGAAGGTGCATTCACCACATCTAGGTGCGTAGGAAGTTGATTAAACTTCCACGTGAACTCCAAATAAGCTTCCACCTCTGAGAAAAATAAAGCATTAAAAGCTTCTTTTTTCAGAAAACAACCAAAAAAAAAAAACTTTCCATCTCTTCCTTTCTTCTTCCTCTTTCATGCCATTATTATTAAAAAAAAAAAAAACAATTCATCTTACACAAAGCTTGTCATGGAAGAAGAAGAATTGTGAATTGTGTGGTAACAACCGAGCAATAATGTATTGTGAACCGAATGAAGCTCATCTCTGTTGGGATTGCGATTCCAAAGTTTACTCAGCTAATTTTCTCGTAGCCAAACACACTAGAAATCTCCTCTGTAATTCATGTCTAAATCAAACTCCATGGACAACTTTCGGACCTAAGCTTACGCCCACTCTCTCTCTCTCTGCAATTCCTGTATCGAAAACCCCAATTCTGCCCCGAACCCAGTTGAAGAAATCGGGAAACTGGTCGAGGAAAATTATCAAATGGAAACTGATAATGACGAAGACGAGGATGAATACGAGAGCAGTGACAATGAAATTGATGAGTATGACGACGACGACGACGACGATGGAAATCAAGTTGTTCCTCTGTCTTCTTCTCCGTCGAGTGATTTCTTGAGAAAAGAGAAGAATTAATTATGATAAAATTGGAAGAGACATTAATTTTCATAAAAAGAAGACATTAGCTTTTACAGTGTTCTAGACAATTTTATGTAATCAATGTTTAATTTGGGCAAACTGGGAGACACCATGTAATTTGGATATTTTTTATTTTATTATTAAAAGGGATCCATGGTCCAAAATACTTTAAAAAATTATGATAAAAGAAAGTTTAAAAGATGTGGTCCCATTTGAAATAAGTGGCAGCGCCGTGAACACAAACATTTGATATTTATTTGATTTATGTGGACACGTCAGCAAATAAGGGTAACTTAATAAAGAAAATAATAAGTTCAGGGAGGTGATAGGACTCCCGTGAAGTTTAGGTGTGTAGTTGGAAATACGAATATAGGTTGGATTTTTTTTTTGGGCTATTTTCTCTTATTAAAAAAATTAATAAGTTTAACATGAACTTATTTATTTTATAATATGCTAGATAATATATTATTCAAAAACAGAGCATGATTAGGGATGACAATAGGGTGGGGTGGGTACGGGGTGAGTTTAGAGCTGCGGGACGGATTGAAGTAGCCATTTTTAAAGCTAATACGGGGTGGGGCGGGTTGCAGGTTTAGAAAACCAAATAGGAATTCGAAGAAACTAAATTTTTGTAATTAGTAAAAATCAAAGATATAAGCTTTGTTTTACTAAACATTGATTTTAATTTTTTTTCTAAAATTTAAACTAGACATGTTCGGTAAATTGTTAGTTGTTAAAATGTTAATTAGAAACTTTTAAGTAACGATCAAGAAAAAATTGTTAAAATATCACTAAAAATAGTTAATTAGTTGTTGAGACGTTAATTAGCGAAAAAAATAAATTCGATTAAAAGATAAAAGAACTTTAACATTTAAGCGGGGCGGGGCAAGTTGAAAATGAAAAAAGTCATCATGCGGGGCGGAACGGTTTAAAAAATTTGCAGGTTGAGCTCAACGCGCCTCGCACCCGCCCCATTGTCATCCCTAAACATGATATTTTGATAAAAACTACTAATAACACAATCAGTAGCTATTACAATTCATCAAACTAAAAATGTGGTTATGCAAAACTATTAATCCAAATAGATAAATAACAACAATATTGGTAACTAGCTATTCTTTTATATAGTTTTCTTATATTATACAAATAATCTCTGCATGACGAGTATGTATTTTCAACTCAGATAATTGAGAAAACGAAGCAACATTGTTACTCTGAGAAGTTGAGCTAGTTAAACCCTTACTTAATGAGTTTTTACTTATAAAATATTTAAAAATGGGTTAAGTTTTAAAATTATAAAAAAAACTACTTGATAAGTATATTTTGACCAAAAAATCATTCTTTTGTAGCTTTTTTGAATCTTCTGTCAATTTTTCTTTTTTGTCAAAAATTAATAAGTTTTCATGGGAAAATAGATTTTTCAAAAGAATATTCGTAATTTTTATGGCCTAAGGGATCTTATTATAGTCTGTAACTAAACAAAAACAAAACAAAAATCAACATCAGCATGAATTTTGCAGATTACAAATTATAAATGGACCCAAAATATCAAGTTGTCCCAACATCATGTTGTTTTTATCAATTTATTTATACCCTTCATCAGCTAGTCCATAAACAATGAATATTACCAACTACTCCTATTTGATTGCCCAAAAAAAAAAAAAAATCAACTAAAGACAGTTCAGATAAGACCTTTTTTTATTTTTTTATTTTTTGGGAAAAAAAAAGGATTGGATTATTCCTGTATCCCTTTGGCGGTTCAGGATAGGAATATTATATTTTATCTAACAAAAAAAAAAAAGTTCTTTCATTTTTTGGTACTAATAACACCTCATAAAACTGATCTTTAAAATACTACTCATGTGAGTTATCTTGCTATTAACAAATAAAATTATTTAGATTCACACACAAAAATAAAAATAAAAAAATACTTCGTAAATATAAATCTAACTCTTTATACACTCGTTGCTAATTTACATGATTGTTATTTTTTTTAATCTGTTTTTTAACCAAAATTTCTTTATCATTTCAAATTAAATAATTTAAAGTCACACAAATATATAATATTTGTTTTAGATCAAAAATTTATTTATTTTTTGGTTTCAAACTAAATAGTGGAACATAAATTTGAAAAAAAAAATTAAAGGAAAATCTATTCTAGGCATCCCCTTTTTTTTTCCAATTTGTTTAGATAAATTTGTTTTTTTTTGGAATTTCATAATATTAAACTAATAATATAGAAAATATGTAAATTATACTTTATATTACGATTTTAAACATATTACATAAAAAATTAAAATTAAAATAAAAATAATTATCAAAAAAATAAAAGAGACGTTTTTTTTGAAATAAGACTAAAAAGGGAGTTAAACAAATTAGAAAGTAACTGAAATAGATGATTTTTTTAAAAATAATATTAGCATAAAAATTGTAATTAGAGGTTAATTAGACTTGAGGAAAATATTCAAGATCATTTTTATCATTTCCCTTTGTATATAATTAAAATAAAAAATACCCCTCTGAGTTTTGCAACTTGCAAAAATATCCAACCCCTCCCACCGGCTTCGTCCCCGGTTTTTGGCTCTTTCTCAATTTCCCATTGTGCTTTTTTAAGCTTAAATCATGCAGCAAGATAATCCTTAGAGATTTAGGATAACACGAAAGAATTACACATTTATATATGTATATATCCAAAATGTTGATTTTCTTACCTTTTAGATTTACAAATTCTAAAAGATTTCCATCTTTACCAACACATACAAGGAAAACCAGAAAGAGTTTAAAATCCCCAAATTCATTTGCTATGGAAGCTGACGTTTCTATTCTCTCAGCAGTCTGAGAGTTTTTCTTTTGTGAATTTTCTTGATAATTGGCAGAAGGGGTTGTAGGGTTTTGAGATTTGGGAGTTTGGGTAAGTTGGAAATAGTTAATTCTGTTGGGAATTTCTTGAAAACTTTTTTTTAGAAGGGTTGAAGGGTTTTTGACATTTGGGAAGTGGGATGGTGAAATTCTGGGTGTTTTTGATAATCAGTTTTGCGTATTTGATGGCTTCGGGAGCTAATGGAAGTGTAATTTTGATAGGAAAGAACAGTACTTTGTCTTTTCAAGACATTGAAGCTAATTTTGGTTAGTTGATCTTTCTTCCTCCCAAGACTTCTTTTTTATTCATTTTGTTTGGATTATAATTGGTGGGAATTGTGTGGTTGGTGCTTTTGATGAATATTGGGATCTGGGTTTTGCTTAATTTAGATGGAGTAGTATATTTCGTAAGCTGCTTGAACTGGTCTATCTAGTTTATTCTGCATATGGGTCTTTGAGACGAGGCTCTCTCTATTTCTATGAGGTAAGGTCTGTGTATATTCTGCCCTCTCCAAACCCCACTTGTGGGATTCCACTGGGTATGTTGTTATTGTTGTTTGCTTGAACTGGTCTGCTTTTTCTGAGGTGTGGGGTGTGGAGACTAGATCATACTTTTTGTTAATGGTTTCTTCTGGGGGAACAGAAGTTTTCCTCTTGGAAATGTCGCCTGTCATATTTTGCAAGTTCTTACTTTTCAGTTGAAATCTTCAAGGAATCTTTACATGGAACATGAGAACATGTATGAATGTTGTATTAATAACTTGCATTTACAGCTAAAATATGTCATTTGTCATGGGTTTGGTTCATTGTAATTGACTTATGAGGTTTAGTGATGGCAGTATTTTGTTTTGGTTTAAAATGCTAAATGTTATGATGTCACAAAGTTCTATACATCTTTCGTTGGAATGATATTTGTTATTTAGTGGGCGTCGTTTCTGCTAATGTACTAATTCGACTTTGTTCTAATTTCAGCTCCCTCAGCGAAGGGTTCAGGCAAATGTGGGATGTTGTATGTTGCAGAGCCTTTGGATGCCTGCTCAACCTTGACTAACAGGATCGAACCTACTAATAACTTCACAAAAGAACCATTTGTGCTGATAGTCAGGGGTGGATGTAGCTTTGAGGATAAAGTTAGAAAAGCACAAGCTGCAGGCTTTAAAGCTGCCATTATATATGACAATTCATATGGTGACATAATTGCAAGTAATGAACTCTTCCATTGTACAGTTTCTTTATTCATTTCACCTGATCAAAAAAATGAGTTTCTTTATTTGTTTAAATTATTCATTTAGTCCGTTCTAACTTATAATATGTTTGATGGTAGTTAGCTTATCTAGTGGTATAATAGTACCAAAAAACATATCTTGAGGATGCCCTAAAGTGCCCATGGTATCTTTATGAATATGCATACCAAAACTGTGAAAGCCTAGAAATATACATCCCCAATTGAGATAGGATATGATTGCATCACAATGCCTAATGACACTATCTAATAGATTGTTGTACCGAGTAGTTGAATCATAATCTTTTAGCATAAGAGTGGCTGCATATGCAGCATTCTTAAACTTCGATTGCAAGTTTTAGAATGAAGGCTAAGCCTGATACATTTCTCAATATTATTTTGAGGACATATACATATATTGGACCCTAAAGTTGGCTTGAAATTTTAACTTTGAACTTTCACTGTGCAATAGTTAAAGTGTTGAAGTTAGGGTGTTTTTTTCGCTGAAGTGCTGTATAGTTTAAGGGCCTACTTGTGCACTATGAAAGTTAAAGGTCAAAGTTAAAATTTGAAGCCAGGGTTAGGATTCAGTTTATGTATTATACCTTCATTAAAAGTATCAATAGTCCTACTTATTGATTTTAGACCTGGAAAAAAAGGAACTTTTAGTCTGAAAAATAGTTTCGACAAAAGCTTTCATTGGTATCTATCTTGCTGGCAAAATGGCTTCATGAACTATTGGAACGGGAATCTCTTGCAGACAGTTCTCAGATTCTCTCAGCTGATATAAGTTTTAATTCATTGTGGTAGAAGTAAAATGATTCGTTCAAAATAAATTTACAGTTAAAATTGACATAGAACTCTTTACTCCTTGGACGAGTCAGCTATCCAACATAATACAATTTTGACGCAGAACTGACGTTTTGCTTTAATCACCTAATGCTCTGTGTATCCCTTATCAAAAGTTGATGAAACTTCTAAATTATCAATTGATCAACCCAACTATGCTTCATTTGCTAACTAGTTATTCATAAAGACTTATAGGATGACATATAAAGGGTTTAGTTGGACATTCATCTGGTGAAGAAGGTATGATACATGTGAAAGAAGTTTCAGTAGATATCACAAATTCAAATTTGTAATGGAAAATGATTCTCCAGCTCTTAAGATCTCTTTTGGTCTCATCTTTCGAGGTGGCACAGTGGTTTGGGCTTGGGACTTCCATGTTGGAGGTCCCAAGTTCAAAACCCCTTGCAAGCAAAAGCAAGGGGTTTGCCTTCTGGATCAAGCTTGTCGCACCAGGCTTGCCTAGTGTCGGTTACCTCTCCTATGTGGTTTGTGAGTTATTGTATAGGAGCGGGGGTCTTATCCTATGTGCATCCAAAGGGTAGCGGCTGCGGGCTTTCCCTTGTCATAAAAAATTTGTTCTCTTTTAGTCTTTGTTATGTGATGCATTTGAATTCCCAGTTTAGTACTTATTCTATTTTGTCAGCTGGCATCATGGCTATTAACTGTACTAATTTACTTGTTTAAACCTTTAAAAATGATTTTTAGGAGCACCAGTTGTGGCAAAACTTGTATGTGGCTATTAAATATGATGCTTGGATTGAAAATTAAATGGCCTAAAAATAGAAAGCTCAAAATCCTTGCCAAGCTTTTCTCATGATCATTAGGACATGTTCAACTTCTGTGATTGGCTTGAGCCAGCATGTTCTAACAATGGTGCATCTGAAATGTTCATATCATAGCACTGACAAACTAGCAGATTAGTTTTGCCTGCCCCTCTCCCACTAGTAAAAAAAAAGTTAGAGAACTCATAAAATTTTTGTCAGACTTCAAAACCAACTTCCTCTCTTGTTTTTCAATCATTTAAGCTTCTCTAATTGTTGATTTTTGAGGATGTAGCTCAGACTCTTCAAAAATGGTTCCGGGTGCATGTCGGACCCTCCAAATGTAATGCATTTTTGGAGGATCCGATGTGGATGTGGTAATGTTTTTGAAGAGTCCTAGCAACACTGTTTTTGACAAGCAGAGGTTTAACCAGACGCATGATACAGTGGCAGGAACCTCTACTGGTGTGAAGATACTCGCGGTGTTCGTTTCAAAATCTTCTGGAGAAGCACTCAAAAAGTATGCTGGTGACCCTGATATGGAAGTATGGATAATCCCAAGCTTGGAAAACTCAGCTTGGTCAATCATGGCTACATCTTTCATTGCATTACTT
This sequence comes from Solanum medicagineum, assembly GCA_026153255.1. Classification (NCBI taxonomy): domain Eukaryota; kingdom Viridiplantae; phylum Streptophyta; class Magnoliopsida; order Solanales; family Solanaceae; genus Solanum; species Solanum medicagineum. Next base: position 15,160,165 of record JAPFFP010000094.1, on the reverse strand, counting down.
GCTATGTCTGCCGTGCTTGCAATGTGTTTCTTTGTTCGCCGACATCATATACGAAGAGAACTGCCCCGTTCTTCTCGTGTTCGTGAATTTCATGGGATTAGTAGCCGTTTGGTTAAAGCTATGCCAAGTTTGATATTTAAATCAGTTGTGGAGGATAATTCTACATCAGTGACATGTGCTATATGCCTTGAAGATTATAGTGTTGGAGATAAGCTTAGACTTCTTCCATGCCGGCACAGTAAGTTATCCTCTCTTATGGAGGTTATTTACTTTCTAAGTTGTTCATATTTAGTATTGCTTTTATTAATCAAGTTGAAGGTTATGCATGCACACGTTTAAGGTCATTCCTCCATTGGGAGGATACCCATCCTTTTGGAGTTCTGGTTCCATGGCAGGCTAATCACTGATCTTGGTTGATATGCACTAATGTGTTCTCTAAAACATGATTTTACTGTCATCATTATGGACACTTGACTCGTTTCCCACCAAAAGTTTATGGTGTTTACTGAAAATGCACCAAACACCATCATTTCTTGCCACCCACCTCCGTGGGCTCACTGGTGAGAGTGGTATTCTATTCGTAAAGCATTTCCATCAACTTTTGGAATTCATCCATCTCCCAATCTTGTAAATTCCAGACAGTGAACCCCCCCCACCCCCCGGAACCACACTCAAATCTGTTGCACCATCGTCTCTTTCTGGCATGAAGTTCTAAATAACTTGGGGAAAGTTGTCCTCCTATACTCTGTCCGCACCACTGCTGATCCCAAAATTCAACTCTACTTCCATGCCTACCTTATAGGTAACTAAGCCTTTGATATCTTCGTAACCTTTCATAATAATGATGTACGTTTCTAGATCTCCATTCCCTTCCATGGCTCCATATTTTCGTGCTACCCCCTCCCTCCCTGATGCCTGCTCTTCAACCCCGAATCTCCATACTCACCTCCTCAGTAGTGCCTTGTCCAAAACTCTTAAAAGTCTGTTATTCCAGGCCCTCCCATATTTTCAGGCATGTGATGAAATTTGAACTATTAATTCTTGGTATCCATTTGTCTAGTCCGACAAGCCTGTCATCATGGTCGTGTAACTCCTACTCGGTATCATGATGCAGAGAAGATCATTCATCACACCTCCTTCAAAAAAATTCATCAAAAGAAGGTCATTCATCAGTGTGTGCATATTTTCTACCATCTTGACTTTTACCCTATCCAAAGTAGCAGAACGGTATAAATACAGTTAATACATGATTTTTGAAATTATTTCATTTTCTGAAGTCTCCTTGGTGGTGACCTATGTGAAAACTATAACTTGTGGTTCCAAGCATCATATTATTGGAATATTTCCCTTGTCCCCAGCTGCTCTATCTTGTTAAAGTGCAGTACTTGTCAATACTTCTCATAAATCACAGATGTATGATCACATTCATAATTTGTTTCTTCTAGAAGACTTGGCATTTTTCAGTTATTAACTGGTCTTATGGAATCTTTGCAGAATTTCATTCTATGTGTGTTGATACTTGGCTGACATCATGGAGAACCTTTTGCCCTGTCTGCAAACGGGATGCAAGGACTAGCACTGGTGAGCCACCAGCATCAGAATCTACACCATTGCTTTCTTCCAGTCTGCGATCTGTATCTTCAGTGTCATCTCTAAGGTCATCATTAGCATCATCATCATTCATACATATAGGCGCAGGAGCATCTCGGTCACCTTCAGTTTCTCGTCCTCAATCAATCTCTAGCTCTCATAATCAGCATTCGCTTTGGTCCTACCAGTCACCACATCTTACTATAAGCCGAAGTTCACTTGACCTTCAAAATGCATCTTCTCAAAGATCTCGGGCAGCTTACTTAATCTCATCTAATTCATTGGGTTATCCTTGTCCATCACCTCTTAATTCAAGGTATGGGTCTGTATACATTCCTAGTCCTAGCAATCCCTCGTCGAGCTATATTGGATCAACAAGTCGGCAGCCTAACCCACTGCATCACAGTGAATCAATTACAAGCTTTTCACCATTTGCTTCAGCCAACTCTCTTCCAGGATGTGAGTCATGATTTGATTGATCACGGAAAACATTAATCGAATTGGTGAAGTCCCTAACAGGGACCTCAGGTTGGGTTATTCTAACCTAAATTTTCACCTGAGAGGATAGAGCTTGATTCGTAATGGTTGCTGTGGCATCTGGACAGAGGAATCCAACAGCTAGTCCTGGATTTATACATCATTGCTCCACACTTATGTAATATCAATATAGTTTTTGAGGTTTTTACCGAGTGTAAATGCTCAAAGATGGGTGCTTACTGCGTGCGTTGCCGCTCGATTCTCTAGATGTGTTTAGCCATGTCCACCTGATAGATGTTTGAGGCTTGTAGTTGCATGTAAATATGGATGTCCTTGCGATCACTAAAACTGGTCTCTACTTGTTTTTAGTTTTTGAAAATGAAGTATATCCACTGATTTCCAATCCAAATATCGCACATCTGTGTTTGAGGAAGTTCTTTCATCAGCAAACCTTGTGATATTGCTTTGTCTATGTTCTACATCCAAATTCATAGAGTACAGGATGGGTGCCTTACTGTACGCATCTGCGTGCTAAGTCCACAATCATTGGCACTAATTAGGAGTGACAAATGAGTAGGTCGAGTCAGATCGGATATGAATTATGAGTTAAAAGTAAAAAGGTCGTGTACAGAATAAAACAAATATATCATTAATCTCCATACAAGCAGTGGTATTAGATAAAAAAAGGTCTAGTACAGAATAAAACAGCAGCACCGTTTCTAGTTTTAAACTCATTTATACAGTGGGAAAACTAGATGTGCCTCCACATTTGTAGATACAAATTGTTAAATTCAATAACACAAATTGAAGCACAAACTTTTCCATCTGCACCTCTGGTAATAGAAATCCCACAAGTATACTGTTCAAGTAACCTCTTTAAGATAACAAGGGCTGTGATCATCGTGAGAATGAAACTTAACAGCAGTCGCAGACCGACGTGTAGTTAGTTTTCCTGTGGAGGATCTCTCAAACTAACTATTTCAGGTCCGATTGAAGTTGATGTTCTGCGGTGCAGAACTTAATCTTCCTTGTCTTGTTTCTCTCCAGAACGAAGTGGTTGTCTGGCTTCCGGCTGAGAGGTGGAGCTGCTTGGATGATCTCCCTCATCCTCCTCTTTCAAAGACTGGATAATCATCACAACTGCAACCACAAACACTATGATGGTCACTGTTCCAATCCCGATCATTGAGTTTACGAAACCCAAGAAAGAACCAGCGCTAATACGTTTCTGTATAACATTTCCGTCTTTGTATCCTTGAATAAATCGTGTAATTTGGGATCCCTGATCTTCATCTTCAATGCTGTCCGAGCCAACAACCTGTTGCATGAGAAAAATTTAGTAATCAGTACGTAAAATTTGTATCTAACCTGGTAGAAATTAATCACAAAAAGCATCTTACAGTCTTGGACAAACAACAAGATGAAATTTCATGCAGTGAAATGATACCATTTGAAATGTATGGTTAAGTACAGTTTATCTCTGTTGCTTATTTTAGTCAACACATTAAGCAAAATTGACAATTTCATGGGTCACTACACTTTAGTCCATAAGTTGAAGGCACTATACTTTAGCTGTGTTACACAAGTAAAAAGTCCAGACTCCAAACAATAAAGCATGAAGTATATTTCCCACACTTGATAAGGGTCAATAAACTTGCAATGTCTAGGGACCTGGAAAGGGAGAGAAAAAGAACTGAACTTACTGAAAAGTACTCCTCATCTCCATCCCAAACGACCATCTTTGGCAGTTTAGTTTTTTTAGAAACATCAAATGATTCAGCAAACCCTTGCCATTGCTTGAACCCGACAAAAACAAACGCAAAGTCACGGTTTGCAGATGCAGCAGCTTTCAGAAGCTTCACTAATCCCTTAGACCTATCATCAGTCTCATCTTCCAGAATTGTTAGAATAATTTTTCTCTCATCATCTTTCAGCAATCTCAGAGTCTCTTCAGTAATGGGTAAAGTCAGGGGGAGCAAACTCTGCTTGATATAATCCTCAACGAATTCTTCTGTGATCCATAGAAGGAAGAAGGTTCAGATATTCACCATTATTTCACAGAAGTTTAGACACAACTTCAGCTACAATTCTTAAATCAGTTCGTTTTTTGATATAGTACAGAATAGGGCAAATGCTGGAAGGTGTGAAAGTTAAAGCAATTTAATTTGATTCATAAATAAGCAAGCCTAAAGCAATTTAATCAATTGAAAAGTATAATATAAAGGTGATAGTCATGCAACTAATAAAGTACTTAACCACCTAATCAGAACAGTCTCAGAATTCATGAAAAGAGTCATCTGATATTTTTGAATGCTTCCTTTTTGAAGGCACTACAACTAGCAGCAGGTTTATGCACACTGAAATTTCAGATCTTACTGCCTTCTTCTATCGCTATGTGATTGATCCCAACTATTTAAGGACATTAGAATCTGGAGTGTGAATAGTAAATTATTGCTGAGATTTTAATTACTTCCAAAGCCTAGGATGATAGACAATCATAAGCTAACCTTCAAAGGGGCCATAGAAGATGCTTTGCTCATCATAGTTTGGATGACGAGCTACCAAAGCAGGTACTTTGTCAAAATCATAGAATTCCATGGTTTTATCTGAGAAATCTTTTGCCACGGAAAACCATGCTCTCTTCTTGTATTTTACTGCAAAATGTGATATAGCAGATTCATTCAAACCAAAGCCTATGAATATAGGAAAACTAGTTCCGGCTGCTTCAACAAATTCACTAATAGCTGAGTCAGAATTGAGTATGGCCACATCAGGAGCAACAAATTTCTTCAAGAACCGTACAAGTAAATCTGCTTTTCTTGGTCCATTATATTCTGTTGGAACACCATGCATAAATATCTTTAAAGTTGGATATCCACTGCATTGATATCAAAAAAAGAAATTCAATATCTTCTGATAAAAGAATAATGATCAGTATCTTTTAATTTCATAAACAAGCGGAAAAGTAATCTAATTTCCATAAAGCATGTGTGTTCCTGCAGCTCAGCATTATCTTTATTTTATTTGTTCAAGGGAGAGCAAACAACATCTAATAAATCTTCATTTTGATGCTTTCATTGTTCACTCTCTTGCCAGAAAAAAAGGTAACATACTGAATTGCACGACAGCTGCACTTTTGGGGCAATCAAGTCTCATTAGAAATAGAGACGGGGGAGAAAGTACATCAGAACTCATATCCCAATAAATGTTCAATCCCCGCGCAACTTATCATCTCTTTTGTCCATCAATTTCAGTTATCCTGATTACACCTATCCGTGTAAGTCACCTGGCTACTCTGCCTCTCCAACAAACTTAGCAAAAGATACTTACTTCCTACTCCAGCACATATCCAGAAGTATCGGCACTATATAAGCACACGAGAAATCCTAGACAGAAAGAGGGAAGGAACAATATTGATGAGGGAGGGATCCAAGATTAAGAGAGGAAGGGAACAAAGGAGATCAGATTATAATCAGAGGTAAAATTAACGAAGATTCAAGGTAAAGGAAAGGAAAAGGGGGACGTGGCAGATGTGCTGACACAGAAAAATGGATGTGGCTGGGCCCTCAACGACCTTTCAGCATCTAGATTTTTTGCTTTTCAACTTCCATTGTAACTCCTTTAATTTCAAAGACACCATCTTCTTCTTACACATGTGAATACGAATCAAATTGCCTATAGCCCTATATAGTGTACCTAAGAGAGTAAAAATGAACTCCAACTTTAAAGCTAACTGTTGTGATCACTGTCACTTCAATGCTTCAGGAAGGAATGGTTAATGCGCTGGGAAATTCAGAATCAGCCTCTTAGATCTGTGGCCAGCATTGCGTTGTTTGACATCTTAATTGATCTATAAGAAGACTAATAGATTTTTATCATCAAATGATAGTCGTTGAAGAATGATGTTCCCCCAGTTTCAATTTGATTGTCTAGTTTTGACTTGACATAGAGTTTAAGAAAGTAAGGAAAACTTTTGAATCTTGTGGTCTTAATATGCAGAATGTACCAAAATGTCTTTTAATCTTGTGCTCATAAATATACCATGTGGAAAGTTGAAATTTGAGAGTTGCCAAAATAAAAAAGACACTCTTTTTTAAATGGACAAAAAAAGGAAAGTAAGATGAACAAATTGAAAAGGAGGAAGTATGAAAAATGTCTTGTCAAACTAATGAATACCTACCTTTCTTTTGAGTTCATGCAAATCTGATTAAACAGATGCAGATCATACATTGTGAAACTAAAATCAGAAAAGAAATACTTAGTGATAAGGCTAAAAGCACACGTACTCGATGCCATATTTTGAACCAACACGTTTGTACTTGTCAGCATCTATTTTTGCAATAATCATGGGCTGCTTCAGATCAGCAAGAACGCGAGCAGCTTTGTCCAACTGCAATGAATTTAAACTTCATCAAATTGCTTTTAGAGGTCGAATCACATGAAACCACTCATTACATAGAATTAAAGTTTCTTCTTGAAAGAGAAATGTGCATATTAAATGCAATTAGGTGAGGGGTAAATGTACACAAAGAACGGTTGTGACATCATCCCTCAAACAGCTTCATATGGACAACCAGCAAGACACTCTCCCCCCACACTAAAAATGAAGCCATCTAACAGAGAGATAAGATAAAACATAGATTCTCACATAAAATATGTGATCTCAAGCTTAATACCATCAATCAAACAGTACGTTACTTAATCAGAGGTTATTTGTTCTTATGGTCTGAACAGACACTGCTTGGACATGTGGGTATTCATAATTTAAATAGAGAGAACTTTGCTAATGGGGATACTACCCCTCAGAGAAAGATCAACCGATAAAAATAGTAGCACACAACATACTTAGGAAGCATTAATAGTAAAATTTACTTTCACAAAATGTATGGAAATCCAAAATAGGTATTGCCTACAGGACATACCATCCAACCTTTCATTGGAGAAGCATCAACCTTCTTGAAGTTAATTGATGAGTCCTTTATCAAGGTAGAAAAGCAACTTTGTTGGTAGTTCTTTCTTTGTCCACCAAGGTTTAGAGACATGACAAGAGATCACCTTGTGTGTTTTTTTTTTTTACTTCCGATGGGATTAGAACATGAAACCTCATGGTTCTCAATCAACTTCATCAACCACTAGGCATGTGCAATTAACCCGTCTATAGCTTTTAATCTAATTTGGCACCAAGTGTATAGCTAGTGGTCAATGAGGTAGGTGCATATCAGAGTTCAAAGCCCAAGAGGGACAAAACAGATAAGATGATTTCTAACTTTGTACGCTATGGTGGACAGAGTAACACTACCCGGTGAATAGTCGGTACACACAAGCTGGCAAGACACTGCCATCAGTAAAAATAAAACAATAATATTCTAGTTTACATCACATATCCCAGCAAACGTATCATAAAACTCAGTACAAGCTTATTCTAGTTTTTCAGGTCTTAATTCATTCAACTCACTGGCTTTTCTTCTTTGTAATTTGGGTCAATTATCTCGCATACCCGATTTTCACTCTTGATGTAAAGCAAACCAATCGTATCTATTAGTACAAATTTACAATCTTATCTTACAAATGACTACATTAGAGTAAGAAACAACAGTAAGTTGAACCAAATAGAAGAGAAGTAGAAGAAGGGGACCTCAGGAGCAAGACGTTTGCAGTGGCCACACCAAGGAGCATAGAAATCGACAAAAATATAATCAAAGGTGGAAATTGCAGCATCGATGTCAGATTCATGAAGCTCCAATACTTTCCCGCCGTCAACGGCGCACTGTTGCTTCTGCTGCTCCGTCTCTGCCGCCGCGATCGACGGCAATGACGCCGGAACTAGGAGGAAGAAGATGAAGACGGAGAGGAGAAGCATATTGTTGTTCATCAAATTGTAGCAGTTGAATAAAAATAAACGAATGGGATCGATCCAAGGACTTTAAAGATTTTGGACTTCGCTGTAGTCTTTTTTATGAATTCTGCTACTTTGGTGTGTGAGAGTTTAGATCTCTTCAAATAATTTTCTTTTTCTCTTTTTCAAATAAGTACTACTATAGAAAATATGGATTTTCAAAAGTAAATTTGCAACAATTTAATTTGGCATTAGATATTTGAAAATTCTTAATTTAACAATATGATCAATAATATTCAAGAAACAATTGAAAAATATTCAAGTGAAATACCAACAATTCGTGTAACATTTTTCTTTAAGAAATTAAAGATCTTTAATTTGATTTGATTTCCGCTGATATATAATCAAATCATAAGTGTTTTGAATTACAATTGCATTAAGTATCATCAAAGCATGTGGTATAGCGGATGTGACTGCTCCTTCCTTAATTAGAGGTCTCGAATTCGAACCCGAGAAGAAAAAAAATCCTTGATAAAGAGCGCTTGTGTTTCCTCCCAAATGGAAGTAGAATCCTTTCGGGTAGGGAAAACCCCCCCCCCCCTCAAAAAAAACAATTGTATTAAGTTATTAGTATTATTCCAATAGACATTTGATTGGACATAATAGAAAACAAATAAAAGATATAAAAAGATGTCATTTAAATTTCAATTATTAAATTTATTTGTTTTCAAAATTAAAATCTTAATTATTCACATCTTGCTTATTTAAGTGCACTTTTTTTCTTATTGTACAATCTTAAATTTATCTGAATAGATATGAATAACAAAATTTAATATCATTGAGATGTCTATTCTAAGAATTTTCATTGTTACTACATTTACTTTCACCCACTCCACAACTACTATTTCAGTCATAACTATCATCATTGTCAATCACCAACACCTATCATTCACAATCATCATGCTTAACCCAAGCACAATTGTCACTAGCACCAATCATCAATCATTTGCAATCACGACCACCAACTATTATTACATTCACTAATCACTATTAATAATTACAATCATTCATCAACTTTACGTATCACTAACCTTTTTCATCATTCATCACTGCTATTAGCTATCAATATTATTCCCCTACAAATTATCAGTTATTATCATCAACATCCACGACTAATTATTACTGTCAATCATTATGCTATAAGATACAAACCACAATGATACATATCGTGAAGATGAAAATGTTGTGATGTATGTGTGGATATACTAGGAATGACAAAATTAGGGATGAGGTTATTTTTGAGAGAAGGTGGGAGTGGTCTTGGTGGCAAACAAGATTAGAGAAGCTAGATTGAGATGATTTGAGCATGTGTAGAAATGGAGTGCTGACACTCTACGTGAGAGGTTAGATTTAGGGGGCATGCGAAGACGTAGGTGTAGACCCAAAGAATATTGGAGAGAGGTGATTAAACTTGATATGGTGTAGCTTCATATCACCGAAGACATGACTTTAGATAGAAATAAGTGAAGGTCGCGTATTAGGGTAGAAGGTTAGTAGAGATAGAATAGTTGTCTTGTCTTGGGTCAGTTTTAGCTTTGTCGTAGGATTAGTTATGCTATTATGAGTGTGTACGCGTGGTATTATTATTCTTCGATTATTCTGCTACTTTTATTGTTCTTTTTTTGTAGAATTGAAATTGATCTTTGTTTTAGTCATCATTCTATATCTATTGTTTTCTTCTTTTACTTGGGACGAATGCATTTGAGCTGAGGACCTTTCGAAAATAGTCTATCATGAGGTAGTGGTAACACTTGCATACACTCTACCCTCCCCATATTCTACTTTGTGGAATCTCACTCAATACGTTGTATACTATCCATAACCACCACCATCAATCATTAACATCCTAAGCATCACACATAATCATCATCATTAGTCATCACCATCATCAATTGCTATAAAATTTTAAAATATTTTATTGATATATATTTGATCAATTTTATATTTTATTTGAATTTTTTATTTATTATCTTTTAAACATATATAAATTTCATATATTCAGATATTTAAAAAAAGATAATCTCAAATTTTATATTTAGATCTTATGCCACTATCTTAATATCTACATTTTGTCCTTCACATTTTAATGCATATCTTAGTATTTAGATTGAAATGTAATCTCAACGAAAACAAATACTAAGACCTAAGACAAGATAAAAAAGATTTATATAATTAAATTACTTATAAGTAATTACAATCACTTCTTAATATTATATTTTAATAATAAATAGTATTTTTCTTATTTTAAGTTAAAAAATGTGAAGTCTTGGCCAAGCCGTTTGTATTGAATGTCAAACTAAAATATGGTAGGCGCTAGGCTTCATTGAGGAGACTGATCTTTGAGGAGAGAAGAAGAAGATACACAAATTAAGGTTTCTGGTGAATTAGGAAAAGACCCAATTCGTCTGTGAACATACAGATCGTTTATTTAGTAGAAGAAAACAATAAAGATCAGATTTTTTTGCTATGAATTCACGGGGGCTTCTGCCATTGATGAATCTTGTTAGACTTAATGGGGTCCCAATTCTGCAGCAGCTGCATTTGGAGGAGCGGCTACTAAGAACCTCATCTCAAAATTGGTGTATCGTGAATGATGGAACCAATGAACCCACCATTGTTATGGGGATTTCAGGGTGAGCTATCAATTTTCACCCTTTATTATGGTATGATGATGTTACTTTTCTTCTTTTCCATAATAATTTTTGTTTGAAATGTTTCTTGATTGTTTCGATTGGTGGGTTCGTTATACAAAGACCAGTTCTTTGTGAGTTGCGATAGATTTTGGATTTTGTTAATGTAATGCTAGACTAACTCATACTGTAGTTCTTAATAAAATTTGTGGTAATTGGTGCTTTTTTCCATGAATGGCTTATACTATATGTATATGTATACTGAGTTGAGTTTGTTGTTGTGCTTGATTGGAGTTAAAGTTTGGGAGTTTATAACATTATTTATTTTCTCTTTATAGTGTAGTTTTTATAAGTCTTTGAATAGTAGAAGTGACTTTGGGTGGGGTATGTATTGTGAAGAGTTTCTCTACAAAAAATTATTAGGGTGATTTGGTTGGAATGCTATCGGAATTTATAGGAGCACGTCACAAATTCCTTAGTTATCAGAAGAAAAAAGAAGGATCTTCAAGTTGTTCGTAGGTACCATTAGAAGCTGCAAAAGCAAGAGGCAAAGATCACTTGTTTCTATATCTCACACTGGATGACGGATGCACTAGGATGAGTGTGCTGTCACTTTTCATTTACATCTACTTGATAGTCTTTTGGGGAAAAAAAATGAAACCTTTAATAGCTCAATAAATGATCAATGAATGATAATTATTTTAGAATATCAGCAACTGTGTTGGTTTCTGAAACAAGAAGTAAATCAAACATGCTCCACATGTCAAGAGCACTTTGTAAAGATTCTTACTGGTTGATTTAATATATTGAGTTTGCAGAATGCCAGTATCTGCATGGTTTTTGGAGAAAAAGTAAGCCAAGACAATTTCTCTATGAATCAAATATGTTCCACATGTAGTGAATAATATGTAAAGTTTCTTACTAAGTGAGCTAGCATCACCAAGTTTTGTGTGTCATAAAGATGCTGACAACAAGGCCAACTTTCCACTTTCTGATATCGTGTAGATTGTATATTGGTTGGAGCTAAGCCGTCGGTACTACCTACAATTCTGGTGTGCAAATGGTGATCAATCAGTTTATAATTAATGCAAGAAGTTATGGGTACTTGAATGCCATGACTGTAATGATAGAACTTCACTGCTATATGTTTTGAATTGTGTTATTTTACATAACAGCATTATCCATTTTCGCAGAAAACCAGCTGAACTTCTTCAAATTGGTTCTGTTTTACAAGACAAGATTCCAGTGGTTAAGAGGTTTTCTGGAGGGGGCACTGTAATTGTCGATCACCAGACAGTTTTCATCACTTTCATATGCAACACAGATGCTCTCCCTAATGTACAACCATATCCTAGGCACATCATGTCATGGAGTGGCCAACTGTATGGCAAAGTGTTTCAAGGAGTTGGGGATTTCTCTCTTCGTGAAAATGGTACTTTTTTGCTCCAGGATATTGTTCATCATTGACTGTCCAGCTTATTTGCAGGAATTCTGCAGGTTTTCTTCTTGAAGAACCAAAAAAGAAGAGAGAGAGGGAGAGAGAGAGAGAGAGAGAGAGAGAGAGAGAGAGAAAGAAACACTTCACTTTTTACTTGTCCAAAGAAGAAAAAAAGACTTGCTTTTAAACTTTGTTAGGGAGGAAGCACTTGCTTATGCTTTGCTGTATGGTATTGTTTGCACAATATTAATAAAACTTATTTGATTTACAAAAAGAAACTGGAAGTTTCATTTGGCCAATAATGCATTTGCGCATATACTGAGGCATCGAAACCAATGTTGAGTGTCAGTCTGACAATACTATACTAAGCACTTATTCTATGATGGTGATTATCCTCTTTTAAAACTTTTACACTGCATTCA
>JAPFFP010000094.1:15120711-15131118 GCA_026153255.1 Solanum medicagineum | reverse complement strand
AATTTAGAGTGGGGGGGGGGGGGGGGGGGGGGTGTGGTGGGGGGGGGGGGGGGGGGGGAGTTCCTACTAGTTATATCATCAACTGCTTGAATCTCGAGACGTTTAACATATACCTTGTTCCCTAGCATTACGTGATCTTTCCATATGCTCATTCTATTGCGATTCATTAGTACCTTGTTCCCTGGTGTCTTTATCTCTGTTAATTCATTAGTACCTTGTTCCCTGGTGTCTTTATCTCTGTTTATTTAGAAACCTCCTCTTGGCTTCCTCTAAATTTGACATGTTCTCTTCTCTGTATTGAGGATGTCAATGATAGGGCTACTTGAACTCACATACTTCACGTATTTTGACTAATTTAGCTTTAGTTTGCTTGCCATTCCCGGTATTGCTTTCCTTATACTTGTTGAGGAGTTATATAGCCTGTTGCGTTCAATGTTAGTAGAAACAATTTGAATTCCTTTGAGCTCATATCTGCAGTATGATTTGGTGCATATTGCTGCTGGAGATTTATTAAGGGCCGAAATTGCTGCAGGCACTGAAAATGGAAGAAGAGCAAAGGAATATATGGATATGGGACGATTGGTACCAAATGACATAGTTGTAACTGTAGGTTTACCTTGCATACTGTTTCCTGCTGTTGTTTGCACACTGTTTTATAGGTTGGAAAATGTTATCAGATAATAGTGTTGTATTCGGTAATTCCTCGATTCAGATGGTCAAAGAGCGGTTGATGCGTCCAGACTCTCAAGAGAAGGGTTGGCTTTTGGATGGATACCCTCGGAGCTTGTCTCAAGCAGTAGCTCTGAAAGAATTCGGCGTCCAGCCAGACCTCTTCATTCTTCTGGAAGTGAGGTTCTGCTTTTTATATCCCTCCTAGTTTCTTCAACCTTCTCCTAGTTAAAGACATATGTAGACGATGAAATGGAACAGTACAGAACATCATGTCTTATTTACCTGTAAAATTCTTATAGGATTAATGTGCTTTTGGTCTGTGTATTCCAATTAAGCATATTTAGCCTTCAATTCAGAACATTGCCTCTTTTGGTTCCTTCTTTATGACATAAAATGCAAAGTAAAAATATTAAAATGCATTTTTTAGTATTAAAAGTGAGCAGTCGTATGGTCTCACAGTTATATTTTTGGTCTATAGGTATCTTTATTAGTAGAGGGACCAAAAATATATAGTTTTTACTAAATGAAGGTTTAAATGGGCTTAATTATATATCTTGAGGAACAAAAATTACAATGTATCAATAATTGGGCGTCCAAAGCCACATTTCTTCCGTATTTTAATGTCATAAGAGCTTTGCAAAAATTCCTGCTTCACTTATAGTAAAACAACTGGAGGTTTCAGAATAAATGCAACTTCATTTAGTTATGAACCATTGTGTTAACAGGAAGAAGTAATGTTGTAAATCACAGGTACCAGAAGAGATACTCGTTGAAAGAGTGGTTGGTCGTAGACTAGATCCTGTAACTGGGAAAATATACCATTTGAAGTATTCTCCTCCAGAGACGGAACAAATTGCAGCAAGGCTTACCCAGCGCTTTGACGATACAGAAGAAAAGGCATGTTAATCTTTGAAATATTTACCTTACCATTTTTGCTAGAACTTTCCCGGCACTTTGCTGTAGGACTTTTCAGAATTTTCCCTTTGTATGAAGCTTTTATTTCCTAAAATCTTGTTTGGTTCTTAATTAGCAGTTGCCTCCTGTTTGACCCATTGAAGACCCTTTAATCAAACCATCTATACTTTATCCTCCTTTTTCTTTCACACCCCCAGACCCCCTGCAAAAAAAGAAAAAAAGAGAATTTCTTTTTGTTGCTTCTCTTAAGTTTTCCATTTCAACTAAGTCATTCCTTTGGCTGTCTCCTTTTCTACTTCTGATTTCCTTTTCCCTTGCTTACTCGAAGTCATTTGTAGATGAGTGACTTAAGTATTGTTTCCTGTAACCTGAATATATGTTGTGATTGGAGTCATTTTTCTCTTATTTCTTTCTTTAATTGACATTTGCAGGTGAAGCTGCGTCTGCACACTCACCATCAAAATGTGGAATCTGTTCTCTCGTTGTATAAAGATATTACAGTCCAGGTATTTACTATACCTTCTCAAAAAAAGAATCACCATCCAGGTATTCTTTGTGCCATAGAGCTGTGGAATTGCTTCATTCCAGAATTCAATTGAAACGTGCTAATGGACAGATTACTCCCCCAAATATACGTAGCATGTGACATACTCATGGTTAAAAGAGATACTTCTAACTTGTTCCTTGCTTTTATGCGTGATAATTTTTGGTTTTTGATGGTTCCGGTGATTTTGTTTTACAGGAATTTAGCCTGTTAAAACAATGTGGAATGGAATGGTTACCTGGTAGTAGTAGTTTAGTTTTGATAAATAACAATAACGATACGTAATTTAAATGATGTTCCCGTTTGTTCATGCTGATCTATCCTCACCCAGTTGTAAAACAATAAGGGAAAAGCCAAAGCAAAAAGGCATACATTCTTTTTATCTTAAAATGATTCATCTATCCTCAATATGATGAAAGGAATAGCAAATCCGTTTTAGTTTTCCATTCATGCCAAACACTCTGAAGGGAAATATACTTAATGAATGACTCCTCCTGCGTACCCTTCTTTGTCTTCACCGAACAAGGATAATGTATGTCCTTTCTTTCCATACACGTGCATGAGCGTGTTCTTATCATTTCTCAGTGCCAAACTTCTCTCTTCTCTCTCTTCTCTGAGTTATTTTAATTTCAGGTGGATGGAAGTGTCTCCAAAGAGGAGGTATTTGCTCAGATTGATGATGCATTAAGTCAACTTCTTGAAGCAAAGTAAGAAAGATTTGGAACCATAACGCCATAGAGGGTAAGAAAATGTACCACATAATACTGAAGAGGATCACAAAAGATAAAAGAGTAATATTGTTGGTTGCCATCCCTCTTATACAAATGTATTTGAAATGTTCATGTCTATTATTTTTGCTTCCAACTATCTATTTTTGAGTGGATATTCATTGAATCATCTAGTATTTTTGAAAGAGCAAGCGATTCTTAGACAACCAAAACTAAACACATATCTATGCTAAAAATTATTGAAACTTCAGATTCAAAGTTCACAACAAAAACAAGTTTCTTAGTCCACTAATGATATTGTTTGCTCCGAGTCTAGGCCCTCTTAGCTTTAAAATGTCTCATTAGGGTGCAAGACTTGCTTACTTTTATACTAACATATCTCCTATGTTTTGTCAATGTGAGATTTTTGTCCTAAACTAGGAAGTCACATTCTTAATCATGGACATTTAACTACCTGCATTTCCGATTAAACCAACTTCAGAAGTTTCCAATCACAGCAGGAAAAAAAATACATCTCATCTTACACAATTCGAACTTTTACACAAAGAAAGTGGAATATCATTTCACATGGTATAAATTTATGTATACCAGATACCTAAAACTAACTTGAAAATTATACGACACAGAAACTATCAACAGGGAAAACCAATAAAAAAGAGAAATTAGACCTCAGAAAAACTGTTCCCTTTTTTCTCAGATTTGCTTGAAGACCTAAATGTCAAAGGTTCAGCATCGACAAGCATATTGACAACCTCTTTCATGCTGGGGCGCAAATTAGGAAGCTTAGTAGTACAAAGTGTGGCAATCCTCAACACTTTGATCATGTCATCGTGAACAAGTTCAGAGACCACCTTTTGATGAAGAACTTTGTTAATACTTTCCTTGTCATTTAAATGAATTGATGTCCAGTATACCAAATCTTTTCCTTCTCCATAGGCTTCTTCTATTGGTTTTCTTCCAGTTACTAGCTCCAATAGCACGACACCAAAGCTGTAAATGTCACTCTTTTCTGTTACTCTGAGAGTGTATGCCATCTCTGTCAAGCAGACATATAGGAAAGTAAATGCAAATTCAAGAATGAAAAGTAACAAGGAGAGACAAAATGGTTACAGAATTTAATGCTTTCTTGAAACATACCAGGAGCCATGTAACCATGAGTGCCTGCAAAACAACTGAACTCGGATCCCCTAGAAGAATGTTCTGAAACTTTTGCAACCCCAAAATCTGAAACTTTTGCTTCATAATACTCATCAAGTAGAATGTTGGTTGATTTGATATCTCTGTGAATAATAGGAGGGTAACAATCATGGTGCAGATAAGCAATTCCTTTTGCAGCTCCAAGTGCTATTTTGTATCTCTGGTACCAATCTAATTCTGGCTTGCCAGCCTTGATCTCTCGGTGTAGTGCCTCGAAAAGATTACCATTTGGCATGTACTCGAAAACCAAGATATTTGAACCTTCTTTCATTAGACTGGCATACAACTTCACTATGTTTCTGTGCCTGATTTTCCCCAAAATTTCCATTTCCCTTGTCAAAACTTTCACACCAATTCCTTTCCACAGCTGCTTCACAGCTACTGTTCCACAACCTTTCTTCAAATCTAACCGATAAACTTTTCCTGTACCTCCACTTCCAATCAAATTGTCCTCATCGAAATCACAAACTTCATCTGCATCAAATTCCACATGGTGGAAACTCTCAAGCTTCCATTTTGCATTTGTTCCCTTGCCTTCCTCTAGTTTGTCTTCATGATCTGCTTCATGACTTTGCTTGTAGTTTAGGTAACTGACGAGCAATAAGCCACCCATTAGAACCGCTAAGGAAAGCAACACAATGCAAGACACAACTAGTTTGTTTAACTTATGTTTAGCAGCCTTTCCACCACAACTTCCCAAGCCTGAGTTGATCGAGAATCTGATGCTTTGGTCAACACACAGACCTTTGTTACCATCAAATGCCTCGTCTCCTCCCATAGTTAAAAGATCTAATGACACCTCTCCCGATAGCTGGTTGTTAGATAGATCCAATGAAGACAGCTTCAGATTGTCCAAGCTAGACGGTATTGAACCAGTAAGTCTGTTGTGTGAAAGGTTCAGAGAGTTCAAAGAGGTCATTGTTGATAGGGAATCGGGAATGCTACCTGTAAGAAGATTTGAAGCAAGATTCAGGTCTGCAAGCCTAGGAAATTCACCCAGTTCTGATGGGATAGTCCCTGAGAATGAGTTTTTCTCCAAATGCAAAGATGAAATTTGCTTTAGTTTACCAAGTTCAGAAGGTATCGCGCCTGAGAAGTCATTGTTATCCAAGTACAACCTTTCCAATTCTGTGAGTTTCCCAAGTTCTTTTGGAAGCTCACCTGAAAATCTGTTGTTTGATAATACCAACTGATTTAAGCTAGTAGCAGCCCCAATTTCCGGAGACATAGTTCCACTGAATTTGTTATCACTGAAATCCATCATCAATACATTTGGAAGTCCCCATACACCGCTAGGAATTTTCCCAGAAAGTTGATTCTTACTGACCCTCAATCTCTGTAAAGGCTTGCACGACGAATAAGTACTCGAAAACTCCCCTGAGAAACTGTTCTCAACAGCTAGCAAAAACTGTAGGTTCCCATTTTGGCACAAGTACTTTGGGAATCCACCAGTAAATTTGTTTTCAGATATGTCTATGCTATTCAGGGGCGAAAACCGACCAAGATTTGCTGGAAATGCGCCAGAAAAACTGTTCCTGTACACAGAAAAGGCATTAAGATGCTGCATATCTCCAAAACCAGCAGGAATTTCACCAGAGAAGTTATTCATGAATAGCTGAAAAACTGTTAACTTCTTGAGGTTCCCGATTTCTGGAGGCAGCTTCCCGTACATCTGGTTGCTAGAGATATCAAATTCTTGCAAAAGAGAGAGGTCTGCAAGTTCTACAGGAAGTTCCCCTATCAACTTGTTTTGAAACAGCTCAATTTTCCATAAATTTTTCAGCTTGTTTACAGACTTAGGGAAATTCCCAGAAATCTGATTTCTTGAAATATCCAATGTACCTAGTGCCTCCATTTCAAAAATGGATTCTGGGATTTCTCCTATCAAATTTGAACCTGCCAGGTAAAGCCAATACACTTTCTTTAAATTCCCAAGAGTCTCTGGAATTTTACCTTCAACAAATTCATTGTCTCCAAGGCCTAGTGCAACCAAACCAGTCAAATTCCCAACCCAAGATGGGAATTCCCCTGAAAAGTAGTTTATCGACAAGTCCAACACTTCCAAGTTAGTCAACTTAGATAAATCAGGTATCGTTCCATTCATGTTATTTCCAGTGACATTCAAGACTTTGAGACTGGTGCAGTTGGTCACTCCACTAGGAAGTTTCCCTGATAGTGAATTTGAAGGTAACACAAGAGAAGTGAGACTTTGGAGTGAAAAAATAGAAGGTGATATCACCCCAGAAAGGGACTTATTATCGAGGGAAATCTCGATAACAAGGCCAGTATGTTTATCACATGTAATTCCATAGAATTTGCAAGGAGATTCCGACTCCTTCCAAGAATCCAAGTAATTCAAAGGGTCATTAAGCTGCTCTTTGAAACGCAAAAGAGCCACAGTTTCTGAAGTTAAGGACTTGGATGGCTGGACTAAAAAGTTCAAAATCAAGAAAACAGCAACAATTGGGAGGGAGTTTTGGAGTTTTTGGATTCTGGCCATTGTTGAAAATTGGGAGGGGCAAAATGGTCATTTCATAAAGGGGACACAAATCCAATCAAGAACTCCATTATTGCCATGATGGGTGTCCATCCTAGAAATAGCTGAAAGAACAACAGTGGAAACTCAGAAATCAAAACTTAAGATAAATGGTATATTAAAAAAATAAGATAACACTCATATCCAATCCAAAAAAAGCTGTCTTTTTTAAAAGTGTTGTATACCTAACAAAATGTTTGTCATGTTCTTCATATAACTTTCCAACATGAAAATAAAATTGTAGTTCAAGAAAAGAAAACTTCCAGATACAGGGACTCCAAATTATAAAAGATGGAATTGTTGGGTGGGGTTGGGAAGAAAATAAACTTATGTTAAAATGTCAATTTCTCATTTAGTTGTGAATTACACTTATATAAAAATAAAATTATCTCCCTTTAAAGTGACTCAAAATATAATAGTTTCACCTTATTTTACAGACTGTCCAAGTTATGAAAGAAGATACTGATAGGAATATAACCAAACAACAATAATTACAACATACCCAGTGTAATCCAAGATCCGGGATAGTAGAGAGTTTGTATTCGATAGAACCTCATAACTATTATCAAATCTTAATTGTAAGAAGATTGAAATCTTGGATTCCATATTTGTGAAGATAATACAGCAACTTTTTCCAAGAAAATTATAGCAAACTACTCCTACAATAGGAATACAGAAAACAAACAGCTTTACTATTAATAGAAACAGAGATATCTAGGGAAATAAAAAGTATGCTTTTTAAAAAACTCTAAGTCACATGCATATTAGCTCCCATTTGGTTATAGATTTTGAAGTTAGAAACTTTGAACATTTGGAGTCCCGAAAATTGGCCAAACAGATACAAATTTTCTTTTCAAAATCTATGGTAAAACGCTAGCTTAGTTGTTAAGAATCATCTCATAACTCATCACACACAAATGCTTGAAAGTTTGTAGTTAAAAAGAACTAAGAAATGAACAAGGCTTAAATAAAACATGAGTTACCTGAAATAGTAAAGATGATTTTTCTGTTTCTGAGAAGAGTTTATCTATTCTTATTCACACATAAAGAGGCAGAAGGCTTCAAAATTTTGTTTTCTTGAATCCCCAAAAGAATTCAAAAGTTTGAATGTGCAGTGTCATTCACCAGAAATAGAAAAAAGAAAAAGAAGTTTCTGAATGAAGAGTTTTTAGTTTTTAGTCCATTTAGTGATGAGAGGAAAATGAGGTCTTAGTAGGAAGGCAAAATGATTAGAGTAAAGACAAGAAGAAAAGATAAGGCAAAAGTGTATGGGGGGGGGGGAATGGGGTTAGGGGGTGTAAGATTGATTAATGAAAGAAAACATTATTGTCTGAAGGTGAGTTATGGAAGAAGAAGGTGACAAGAAAATGAATAAAGAAGCTTTGATTGAGATTAAGACCTACTCATTTTTCTGAGGAGTTCCCTTTTATATTTATCGGCAAGTGTGTATCTCTAATACTACCATATTTGGCCAAGTTGTCTATTTTTAATCAGAATTTTTGAGTTCTAATTTTGAGAATCAAGGTTAAATCAAAAAAAAATTTATTTATGGATTTTAGATCATAATTTATTTTGCTAAACAGTTTTTGAATTAAATTACTTTTTGATATAAATACAAAATTCAAATTAAAAATTATTCGGTTCTTTTGAACTCATAACCAAAAAAGAAGCTAAATAATTCGTAGTACTTTCTCCGTTTAAAAAAATAATTTATTTTGACTTGGTAGAAAGTTTTAAGAAAATACATAAGATTTTTTTATTTTGTGATTTTAAATTAAAATGGTGTCAAATGTATCAAAATGCCCTTTAAATTTGTAGCCTTAAATATGTCATACCATTGGAAAATTAAAATTAAAATGTTGTCAAAAAGAAAAGAAAAAAGTACACAAATAGACTTAATTTGAAATTATTTACCCTAGATTAAATCTAAGTTATTTACTTTTAATGGATCCATTATCTAAACTATTTATCTTTCTACCCGCTTATCTTTTTTTTATTTTGCGTGCTGACGTCATGTTAATGTTAATATAAATACTACTCTAGCGGTATATATATACCATAGTGGTATCACATAGAATGACCTCAGTCCTTTGTGATATTCTGACGGTATATATATATTCAATTGGTATATAGGAAGAAATAAATAAGAAACAAATTAAAAAGTTATCAACTCTAAATTAGTAGAAAGTATATTCGTTATATACTCTATCAGTATATTTATATCATATCGGTATCATATATGATAATGATTAATTATCTGTGATATCCTGTCAGTATATGTTCCCTATTAGTATATCATACAAGCAAGTGCTGACATCAGCATGACGTCAGCACACGAATTGTAATATGAAGAGGCAAAATTTTAATAGTATAGGGGTACAAAATGTAAAAAGATATATGAATGAGTACAAACTTAGTTTTCCCAAAAGAAAAATAGTCATTTTTTTGAAACAAACTAAAATAGAAATTTATCATTCTTTTTTTAAATCAAGGGAGCTTAAATTTTGTTTTTCAATGGTCCTACATAGTATGAAATTAGATTAACAAAATAATAATAGTTTGTTTGTCCAAATTTTTAAAATTAATTTATTTTTAAAAATACTTTCGCGACCAAACAAGCTCTTTTAAAGAATTACTTTTTTTTTTTAATTTCTCTCGATATCTACCATACCATGCAGACACCTTACTGGTAAGGAATGCTTTCTGTTACGTTTCGCTATTTAATGAATTTTTATTTAGATTAATAGGAATGATAAGTTTTAAATACTGAATAATTATAAAATAAAATAAATTATTATGTCGCATGAAATATATAATTCACAATAGCTACATATAATAAATAAAACTAGTATTTTTTTTTATGTAAAATAATACAGATAACTTCAATAATATTCTTTTTTTAATTCTGGATATAATAAATGGTAGAATATATTTAACTTATGTGGTTGTGCCCTTCAAATATTTTTACTGCTTGTAATTTAGCTCAAAATAGTACTGTCAGAGATCCCAAGAAAATCTCAAAAGATATGACAGATATTCTACGTTTAAGTAATAAGTTTGTTTTCAAAAAAATCATTTTCAATATTTTACACGGATTGAATGGATATCTTTCCATATTTAAAGAGCCAAAAATAATATTTGAGATTTTATAAATTAGTTGAAATCGTCAAGAGCAAACACTTACCTTTATCATATTAATGATGTATGTTTTCTTGTTATAAGTTCTATTTTAAGAAATTACGTAACTTGAATGTATTTCACTTTTAGTTAAATCACAAGCTATTTTTTGAAAAATTTTGATTGGAGAAGGAAATTTTTTCCGGATAAAGTATGTATTAAAATTTAACAATAGTTTAGTAAATCGATATTCTTTTGATAACATTTTGAGTATAAACTTGATAATAATGTTTAAGTGCTGTTTGGTTAGACCAATAATACATACATGGTTAAAAATTGAGATAGTTTTAAAGTTTTTTTTATGAAATATATCAAACGACAAGAAGTTATTTAATTTTTCGTTAATAACGTTTATATATCTATCTTTCTTCTCTTTTATTGTTTTATTGTCGCTCGATGTTCTATTCGGGGCAACACAGGTTGTGCTCTCCGAAAACAGAATTTTCATTTTTTATTCAATTCAAAATTCAAATTGAAGTATGATACTTTTCTGATATTTGATAATTCTATATCGGGAACGTATATAAATAATATATATCCGTCTAACAATTTATCTTGGGAGGTTTACATATACTCATAATTGTTGTTATAATTATTATTAATAATGAAAATTGAGAGGAATTTTTTGATTGAAAAAA
>JAPFFP010000094.1:15103744-15120611 GCA_026153255.1 Solanum medicagineum | reverse complement strand
GAGGGTGTACTTACCACAAGAACCTCGATCATTGATAAGTATTATAAAATCTCAGGCATTGAAACCCATAGTTGTGGACCTAAATCCATTAGTAAGAAATATTTTCTCTTTTAATTGAAATCTCCTAGTATATGAAAGAGTGAAAAAGTGTTTTTTGCAGAGTAAAAATTATTTGTGTCTTAATGCACGTATTTAACTTGTTTGAAGCTATTAACACACAACACTTAATTGTAAGTTTATTTTATCTAAGTTAAATCTCATAAGTTGTAGTAATAAATTAAATTTTTTTTATGGACTACTTCTTTAATCATTAGGTACATAATCAAAATTAAGTAAACCTTAAACGGTTGTTTATCTGCAAAAGTTGGTATATCTATAAATTTTAAATTCTAAGACCATGAAAATAAGATTGAAAATTAAATATGGTCGACATGATCTTTTTCTTTATTGTAAGCATAAATTATATAACACCATATATAAAAAAAGGAAAGCTTCGAAGTATTATTTGACCAACTATACAACATTAATACACATCAATATCAATACAAACTGTCGAGATTTTTTAGAATAATTTCATGATATTGACAACTTGTGATATGAATTTCATGATCACTTAATATGTGTAAATAATTTATGCAAAATTTAATAAATTATTTTTTAAAAAAAAATTAAAAAGTTGTAAATTCTAAGATGTCAAAAATCCTTATCCTTCCAACAGCTTAAATGAGTACATGTTGAGTGGTGTGAATTCAGATCTCAAGGAATGCATATTTTAAAAAAAATTTTAATTTTTTATATATTTTTATTATTCAATATAAAAAATTTAAAAAGTTTTATTAAATATTTTTTTAATCAAATTTCAGTATTAAATAACGGTATAAAGTAATAGAATATTATTGATGAAATTAACTACCGTTTGATCATAATATATTTGTGAAAAACTTGAAATTTTTTTGAGAAATTAACTTGTCCAATATATTTGACAAACATTTCAAGCGGAAAAAATTTAGGCCAAATTCTAGTATTTGAAGATTTGTAAAAATTTTAAAAATTAACTCAAATTTTTATATTTTTTAAAAAGTACCCATCATTTATAGTTTTGAACTGAATTTCAATCCTAGTTTGCTTGTACAAGATTTATTCTTTACATATTTTATATATTTTCATTTGAACTTGCTCTCCAGAGTCATTTCTAGCTAAATCTTCTTTAGTTTTGAAGACAGACGGGAAAGCAAGCTCAATAATAATAGTAGTTTTTCGTATATAACCAATTGTATTTGTTTTTTGTTTTCTTCTTATTTTTCTCAAATTCATATTAATTGTATTTGTTGTCATTTTTCACAATACATGTTCATTATAAAATGAGATCACAAATTTATGATATATTTAGTGTTTTTAAAACGTATGAGTATAATTATGTGTTTCTAAAAAAATCAAATATATTTTTCAAAATCTATAATCAAACAAATAATAATACTTTACTCAAAAATAATTTGTCAAAAATATTTGAAAATTTATGATTAAACAGTGACCTAAGTTAGTAAAATATACTCTTAATAATTTTTTTAAGAATTATATCGTGTCAATATGAGTCAAGTAATATAAAATATCGGAGAGAGTAAGACCTAGTTCGAAGCTTCTATTCCATGATGACCGACACATTATTACTGCATTTATGCATGCTACATGCTATATATTATTTTTCTTATTTTAATTAATTAAAACTTAATATCATATTCCACGTGTGGTTTCTTTCTTAATTTAATGGCTTTGCATTGAGTATGTAATCATCATTTGTACTCCTGCTGTAAAATTATTCCTGTAAACACATGGACTACTAATTTTAGTGTTTTTCACTTTTGTCACATGAATTTTGCTTCTCCATTTTTGCTTTCTTAAAATATGTTCTTGTCAAAAATAAGTGAATTTTTCTTATTTTTTGGTGATTAATAAATAAAAAGATTTATATACAATCGATGTATCTGAAATAAACTCAATGTATTTACTGCACCGAAGAAAAAGAAGGAGCTCCTTGTAAATAAATTTGAAACTATTGTGTTGTGTTTGAATTGACTTTTTTCAAGTGACTTATAATAAGTTGAGAACTCCAACTTAAGAATTTTATTTTTATATTATTTAAACACTTCTAAAATTTAAAATGTGCTTAAAAATAAATCAATCCGAACACCCACTCGCTGCCTTCAATAATAGAATAGATACAAAGCATTTGTACAACTTGTTTCTTTCAAGTTTTGTGGTGGCATTTGTTAGTATTGTCATTTTCAAGTATTAATATTTGACACTGCAATAACAATATATGGGCCCTTCAAATAATACTCATAAATGCACCAAGAGATTACACTTTGTCTTGTAATTCTATGGGAATTAAAGCATCTCATTCTATCTATATATTGTTGAAATACTTCTAGGAAAATAATAACAATAACAATATATTCAACTAATCTCATAAGCGGATCTGAGAAGAAAATGAAGAGATTTGCAGTTAAATGAAGAAGAGGATGAGCAATCGAGAGAGAAGAGAAGAGAGCAATTACGAGAATTAGGGATTTTTCTTATTCCCAAAGTAAAGTTGTTTTTCCTGTACATATGTACACTTATATACATATACCCACATCAGACTATGTATATGTATTTTGTACATGTATAATGTACATATACGTTCAACTAACTAATCAATTGTGTATCTAGTAACTAGTTGAGTCTATCCATCTTAACTAACCAACTAATTGTCTAACTAACAATCAACCAACTAATTAATCTTCAACTACACATTCTCAATACTCCCCCTCAAGCTGGATGTATTGAAAAGATTCAATAATCCAAGCTTGCCTTCCAAGAACTCATGTTGTCCTCTTGATAAGGCCTTTGTGAGCAGATCAGCTTGCTGATCTTTGGTGTGAACATAGATGGTCTTGATGAGTCCCCTTTGAATCTTCTCACAAATGAAATGACAATCGATTTCTATGTGTTTGGTGCGCTCATGGAACACTGGATTGGCAGCAATTTGTAAGGCTGACTTGCTATCACAATGTATGAATGCTAGTTCCTTTAACTCTAGCCCCAGTTCTTTGAATAAGTTTGTCACCCACACAATTTCAGCAGTTAGTGATACCAAGCTTCTATATTCTGCCTCTGTGGAACTCCTAGACACTGTGGGCTGCTTCTTTGATTTCCAAGAAATAAGAGACTCACTAAATTTGAGTACAAAATCAGTGACAGACTTCCTTGTGCTTGGGCAGGCAGCCCAATCTGCATCACAATATCCATACAACTGAGGTTGCTATTTAGAACTCATAAGCAGTCCCTTCCCAGGTTCCAATTTAATGTACTTGATCACCCTCAGTGCAGCTTGTCAATGTGACATCTTAGGCTTCTGCATGAACTAGCTCAACAACTGAACTGCAAAGGCTACATTTGGCCTAGTGATGGTCAGATATAGCAGCTTTCCAACCAGTCTCTGGTACCTTGGAACATCTGCAAATAAAGTGTCTGACTCAAAATCAACAACAGTCAGCTTCTGGTTGTGTTCCAATAGTGTTATGCTAGGCTTGGCATTTCCCAATCCAGCTTCAGTTATTAGCTCCAGGGCATATTTTATTTGATTCATCACAATACCTGCATTAGATCTCAAGAATTCAATGCCCAAAAAATAATTCAGTTCACCTAGATCCTTGATCTTGAAGTGGCTATGCAAAACCAGTTTGGTGTCTACTATCAACTCCAAATCATTCCCTGTGATCATCAGGTCATCAACATATACAAGTACTATCACTAGTCCATTACCTCTCTTCTTTGTGAATAAGGAGTAATCTAAATGACTTTGTAAATACCCTGAATTCAACAGTGCTTCAGTCAGCTTGGCATTCCACTGCCTTGAGGCCTGTTTAAGCCCATATAAAGACTTGGTCAATCTACACACAAGCTTCCTGTCCTTTGCAGCATCATAAAATCCCTTGGGCAGCTCCATATACACTTCCTCAAGCAAGTCTCCCTGCAAAAATTCATTAAAAACATCCATCTGGAAAAGCCTCCAATGCTGACTGGCAGCCAATGCTATGATTGATCTCACTGTTGTCATTTTCACCACTGGGGAAAAAGTCTCTTGGTAGTCAATCCCCTATGTTTGGCTGTATCCCTTAGCTACTAGTCTGGCCTTAAATCTGTCAATCTGCCCATCAGACCTGTATTTGATCTTGTACACCCACTTGCACCAAATAATATTTTTTCTTTTGGGTGGTTCCACTATCTGCCAAGTCCCATTGTCCTCCAGAGCTTGTATCTCTTGCTGCATTGCCTGCACCCACCTGATGTCTTTGGCTACTGCTTCAAAGGTCTTTGGTTCTACCTCTGTGGAAAAACTAGACAGGTAAGGCTTATATTTTGATGATAGTCTTTTATATGAGACATAATTGCTCTGAGAGTGTGGATGAGTCCCAGCTGGAGTTATATAGTCCTTCATCCAGATAAGAGGATGATGGTTCCTGGTAGATCTTCTACAAGCAGGCCTTTCTATCCTGTTGGAGTTATCAGATACACCAACATGTTCTTCAGGCTCTACAACATGCTCCTCAGTAATTAGATCCTGTGATTCCAGTTCTGGCAGATCTTCTGTGACTGTAGTTGGCTCAATAGGAAATAATGGTGTCTGCTTGTTAGATGCTTGCCTGAAAGGAAAAATACTTTCCTGGAAGATGACATCCCTGCTAACAAGTAGCTTCCTTTGAGTCAAACCATATAGAAGATACCCCTTTTGTGTTGGTGAATATCCCAGCAACACACAAGCTTCAGCCCTAGGAGAAAATTTGTCCTCCTTGACTGCCTTGGCTGCATAACATAAGCAGCCTATGGTTCTCAAATGCTCAATGTTTGCCTTGTGCCCATGAAATTGTTCATATGGAGACTTTCCCTGCAAAACTAAAGTAGGAAGTCTGTTGATAAGATAAATAGCAGCTAACACACACTCTCCCCAAAATCTGATAAGGAGATTTCCTTGAAATCTGATAGCTCTAGCCACTTCAAGTATATGCCTATGTTTTCTCTCAACTACCCCATTTTGCTGTGGGGTATAGGGGCAACTGCTTTCATGAGTAATACCAAATGAGTTCAACATATCACAACATTCATTATTAAAGAATTCTGTGCCATTATCAGATCTTATCCTCTTAACATGTCTACTGAATTGTGTCCTTACCAACAGAAGAAAAGACTTCAATACAGAAAAAACATCACTTTTGAATTTCAACAAGTATAGCCAGCACATTCTTGAGTAGTCATCAACAATGGTTAAGAAGTATCTGAAACCATTATGAGTAGCAACTCTATAAGGTCCCCATACATCTACATGAATCAAATCAAAAGTAGCTTGTGTTCTAGATACACTCAATGTAAAAGGCAGTCTAGCCTGCTTAGCTAATGGACAGACTAGACACCTTTTACATTCATCACTTCCACTGAGTTCTTTATTGATGAATAGATTCTGCAAGACCCTTGAAGAAGGGTGACTTAATCTTCTATGCCATAGTAACCTGTCTTCACCAGAGTGTTGTGTCATCAGCAGCCTTTGAGTTCCCCTATTCTCCTTACACTTTATTCCTGCAGAAAGGTAGTACAATCCTTCATGCTCTATACCAATCCCCCTCACCCTGCCACTTGAGAGGTCCTGCAACACAAAAAACTCAGGGAAAAAATTAATGGAGCGATGCAATTGCTTAGTTAATTTAGATACTGAAAGTAGATTGTGTTTGAATGTAGGCACTACCAGCACATCCCTCAATATACCTCCATCAGCTGTATCACATCAGCCAGTGTGTGACACTGGAACAGTTTCACCATTAGATAAATGTACTATCTTATTTGCACTACTAGCTGTCTCACACAGCCTATTCAAATCATATGTTATATGACATGTGACACCTGAGTCAACCACCCAATTCTCCTTTTCTTGCTGATTCTTAGTCTGTGAGTTATCATTACTTACAGACAAAGCATTGGATATGGTGGTCATACCTACCATGTTTGCCATGTTGGCTTGTCCCTTGTTGGAGTTTGAATCTACATCTTCCTTCTCCAACATGTGCAAGATTTTATTGTATTGGCTCTGAGTGAAGAAGGGCTACATGTCAACATCCTTTCCCTTTATCACAGACGCAACTGGAGCAAAATCATCAACTGACTCTGCTTTATCCTTTAAGACAGCCACATAGTTTGCTGCATCATGATTTCTCTGTAATTGCTATGTTGCATTGATCCTGACCCTGATTTCTTCTTGAACTTCCAGTCATTTGGATAACCAACAAGTTTGTAACACACATCTTTAGTGTGTCCATGCATCTTGCAATAATCATAGGTCACGTTCCAGTTCCTCCTCTGTTTGTTGTTGTTGTTGAACTGATTTGTGTTGTTGCCTCCAGTTCCTGAATATTGAGCTCCTTTCCCATACAAATCCATAGACTCATTTACCTCTCCAGTAGCCTTGGACCCTGCAGCTGTACGCTGGCTCTCATCGGAGATGACCATAGCATAGGCTTTGCTCACATTCGGAAGTGGACTCATCATAAGAATCTGACTACGGGCATGACTGTATATCTCATTCAGCCCCATCAGAAAAGCAAACAACCTCGAATATTGGATGTGATCAATATATGCTCTAGACTTGTCACAGCTGCAGGCAGGTGGAGGAACTAAGGCGTCAAACTCATCCTATAGCAGCCTCATCTTGGTGAAATAAGCCGAGACTGTCATGTTCCCCTAACTCAATGTACAAATTTCTCGGTGGAGTTGATAGCTTCTAGAACCATCAACCTTGTCAAACCTCTCTCACAGATCAGCCCAGACCGTCGCGGCATCAGAAGCATATAGAATCCCACTCAATAACTCCTTTGATACCGTGTTCATGATCCAAGCCAATACAAAAGCGTTACATTTCTCCCACTGCTCCTCCAGTTCCGATTTGTAATCCGCTTTCCTGCATGTCCCAAGAACAAACCCTAGCTTGCTCTTTGCACGCAGGGTGATTAACAGTGATCGACTCCACAGTGAATAATTTTCAGTTCTTGTGAGTTGAACGGAAGTAAGGACACTACCTGGAGTGTCTGATGGATGTAGATAAAGCAGATGATTATGATTTTTTGAGACTTGATCTAAAGTCTCATCTGAGACCCGATTCGCTGCAGTCGTCGCCGTCGTCGCCATCTTCTCTGAGCTTCGTTAGTCGACAACTCACCGGCAGAGATTCATGGAGCAGAATCGACAATGCTCTGATACCATGAAGAGATTTGCAGTTAAATGAAGAAGAGGAAGAGCAATCGAGAGAGAAGAGAAGAGAGCAGTTACGAGAATTAGGGATTTTTCTTATTCCCAAAGTAAAGTTGTTTTTCCTGTACATATGTACACTTATATATATATACCCACATCAGACTATGTATATGTATTTTGTACATGTATAATGTACATATACGTTCAACTAACTAATCAATTGTGTATCTAGTAACTAGTTGAGTCTATCCATCTTAACTAACCAACTAATTGTCTAACTAACAATCAACCAACTAATTAATCTTCAACTACACATTCTCAATAGAAAAGAGTATAGCAGATCTTACTCTATTTCAAAAGATTAAAAAAATGTTCTATAGATCCTCAGCTTCTAGAAAAACAAACAATTATCATTGATAATTTTTATTTGTTTAATTAAATTATAGTTATATCTAGTTTGTTTCATAAATTGAAACTCTTGTACTATTTTTCCTTTACAGAACGTCACGGGTTTTATATGTTTTCTTTTTATTTATGATTATTTTGAAATGAGTGGTTAGATATTTATTTACATCAAGAACTGCGAATTGTTTTCATTTAATTGTGTTACTGGGTGTTTGTATTAATTGCTATAAGTACTTCGTACTCTTTCTCAGAACCTAAATGCAGCATACAATAGATAATTTTCAATATTGTTAGTTGTTACCATCAGACGATACGGTACAACGGATTCCCTAAACCAGAGGCTTCGGGTTCGAGTCTTGAGAATGAAAAATTCTTCATAGGAAGTGCTTCCTCCTAAATGAGGCCTTACGTGACACAAATTGGGAATATAATCAGACTCCAATGTAGATATTAAACACCGGATGAAAAATTAAAACAAAAATCAATATTGTTTATAATTATTTATATTGTTTTTGTTACTAATAGTAGTTTCAAAAACATAAATGCTATAGATCACTGTCAATAGAAGGATAAATTTTACCTAAATTATCTCGGATAAATTTCACCTAAATTATCTCACTTCAATGACTTTTTTAATTAGAGGTGCGCATTGGTCGGTTCGATTCGATTTTATACATTATTGATTTTCGATTTTTAAATATGTTAAACCAATAAGAAATCAATAAAATAATTTTTATCGATTTTTTCAATTTTTTGATTTTAAGTACTTAATGGTTCGTTTTTCGATTTACCCGATAAGAATGATAATAAAAATTTGCATTAATAAAAAGCACGAAAATTATGTTTGCAAACTTGCAAAAGCTATAATTAGTTAATTACAGACTAAAATAGTGGATAACTAATTACTTGAGCACTATAACGATTAAATATGAAAAGTATTGATATAATGTTCTATTAATATTAAATTACTGATATTTAATATTTACAAAGGGATAAAATAGTAAATTATTATAAGTTTATTGGGTTATCAGTTTACCCAATAGTAAAAATCGATATCAAACCAATAACCCAATAATCTTTTTTTTTTTAAACTATTAAAAACCTGATAACCAAATAACCCAATATCAATAAACCAATAACGTTTTTATCGATTCGATTTATTGGTCGGTTCGATTTTTGCACACTCCTACTTTTTTTTTCTCTTAATAACCTTCATTGACATAACATTAAAAAGGTTCACACAAGATAAATATTTTTGCTCGAAAATAGCTTGACCAAAAATAACGACTCAATTAGACAATCCACAAGGAAAATTATGTCATCTCAAATTAGGAGTGGCAATTGGATGAGTTGGGTCAAATTTGAGTAGGTCATAATAGATCAAGACAATAAACAAGTGAAGATCCAACCCTTTCCGAATTTGCTTGGATCGAAATGGGTTGATTCAAAATGGGTTGAGTAATGGGTTATAGAGTGGATTAATACCCAATCCGACTCAACTTTTACTAAGTTTTACTTATTTTATTTATTCTTTTTCAATATTTTAGTACTTAATTAAATTATATTTTTCTTCATTTAGGCTATATCAAACATATCAAATTAAAAAAGGTATAAATTATAGGAATCCCATACTGTTTTATCATAATTCCCAAAAATCCCTACTCTTTCTAAAATTATTAAAAATACCGACTTTTACCTATTATAATGATACTTACGAATGAAGGTTGATACCTAATTATGCATTACCGATTTTGTAGGTTGTTGAGTTAAATAAGGAATAAAAAACTGCCCTCATAACTGTGATTCCACAATTAACGCTTAACGTTTTAGTTGCATGCAATAATTAATCCCAAAAAAAGCGTAACAAACTATTATATTCAAAATTCAAAAACAAACTAAGAATCCTAATAGTTCAAATCAGAATTTTGGTTCTAGATCAAAAAAAGAAGAAGAAAAACGTAGCGATCGACAAGAAATATTACGATTTTGATCTGTCACAATGGAAATCACTTAAATAGTCGGCGAACCATCCTCGACAATGGTAACAACGATTGGTTAACCATCCTTAACAGTGTTAACAATCAATTGCCAATTGTAGACACAACAATGGAGTCGGCGAACTATCCTCAAAGCGTAGCCATTGAAGTCGATTTGGCTGAGGAGATTGAGACCATGAATGAAAAATCCTCTACTTCAAAGTCGCTAGGGTGAAAATCTCATTCTAAAAAGAAGAAAAGAGTTGAATCTATCACTAACCTACCTTCTTTGTCTAAACCGTGTTTTAACCTAATTTCTTGATTTTCTCTTATTTTTCTAAATTGATACCACCCGACATTCTTTTTCCCATGCAAAATCATAGGAACATTTTTCTAAAATTGTAATAGATTCTTTTCATATGTGGTTAGGTATCAATTTTAATATTCATTGCTATTGTTTTGATTGTGATAAGATTACGTTAAATTGATACCAACACAAAGGGGTTTTTGGATTTTGTCTGTTTTATTAAATTTAAAGTATAACTTATAGAATATTGTCTAAGACACTTATACTCATAGGATTTTCCTGAAATTTTGTCTTGCTTGTTATTTTATAAAATATCAAATATTGAATGATGTCTAACATACACATACTGATAGAACAAGAATAAACATATTCCTGTCAAGTATACAAAATTTGTCTGAAATTCATACATAAGTACCTCAATTAGTTGAACGTAAGGAATTTGATTACCTCAATTAAGGTACCAAATTCTATTAAGGTACTAAATACTAATAAAGTATTAACAAAAATTAAAACACATCTAAAAGTACCTGCACTAAGACACATTTCTGAAAATATCTAATTTTATATCCAAGTATCAAAAACATCATAAAGTAACTACATTAAGGTATCTAACTTTGTACTTTTGTGAAGTCTTACATTCTACCTAAGTTACTATTCAAGTATCATGTACTCTAAACAAATATATTATTTTCAGGTATCAATTTATATTTAGAAGTATATAGTTATAAGTATCAAATGTATCCAAATAAATAATCAAGTACACATAAATATATCATTAATTAAGTTTAAACATTAGTTATACAGGTATTATATACTAACTCAAATGACAAGTAGTGTATATTAAATGAGGATCTACTAAGGTCTAGGGATGTTTTCATTATGCCGAAAATTGAGAATTTTGTGGACATTTCATAGTATATGTTTCTGTTAACTTTTTTAAGACAAACTGTAATGCTTTTTGATTTTTTTGAATTGAACAATATTTTATGACTGCTAAAAATGCAAACTGACATACCATGATTTTTTTGTTAGAACTTTATTTATTTTTGAAACTTTCTTGAATTGCACTAGTGTATATATATGAATCAAAATTTAGATAAGTGCATTTGATGAGACATTCAAACTGTCTACATGTTCATATATTGATACGTACCAATCATTTTTAGTTGTTATTCCATTTAGAATTTATATAATTTTACATCACACGCACATATACACGTTAAGTATCATTTGTTCAAATAAAGTAAGTTATGGCAGTTTACAACACACCAATTACCGTTGCTTTGAAATTTTACATAGCCATAAAAGATTAACATGAACAATTATAAAAAGTATCATGAAACAATAGCAACAAACACACAAGTCCAGTCCCTATATGTATGGCATGCTCGACACCCGATGCAATTGCTTTGTTGTTGTATAGTCTTGCTCAATGTATGCAACAACTTGTCGTATGCCTCTTTCCCCCATGGAAAGTTGACGTAACTGCCATCTTCAACCATAAGGAAGTGGTCAGTGGATATAGTTGTCTCAGCTGTTTGGGAAAAGACGAATGTATGGATGAAATATAAAATAATTGCCATCTGAACCGCATCTTGAACTGTGTCCCATTTCCCCAACAAGATTCGATGAAGTAGACGACGTTTGTGAATCTATGAAATAGCATTAGGGTAGTATTTTTCAAGCAGTCTGCACTTTCAGATTCGTTTTGGGTAAGACCGAGGCTAAAAGACTGCATTGACTCCATTGTTGAATGATGAAGTTGCAAAAGAAAAATTGAATTCAGTCTACATGGAATTGGGAAGATGATGATTAAGGGTGTATGGACTCTTAGGAGAGAGAAAGGAAAAATTGAATAAATTTTGAAATATGTTTTTAATGTGAAAAAGGATAATTAATGTGTGATTGACATTGATTAGACTTCTGCACAATAAACTAGGCATAATTATAGCTCTTTATCAAAAAGCTGATCACTTAAGTATCAAAATTAAAAGAGTAAGAAGAAAAAATCAGGATTTTCGTAATTTTTATAAAAGGTAGGGAATACTAAAGATTTTGATAAATAAAATCGTGTAATTTTGTAAATTTTCCTTAAAAAAGTGTTTTAAAGTAATTTTGATAATATACCTCTCGAGTCAATTCGAGGTGCACATCAATTCAATTTTAAATGAGTTGAAATAGGTTAGGTTGAAATGAGCTGAGCTAATACATGGGCGGGTTAATTCAATGCATTTGACAGGTTGAATTTAATTTTGTCACTCGTACGTGAAATTTCAATAAATTGATTTAAGACTTTAGGGTTTTAATGAATTAGGAGAGGAAGGATTCCAAAGAATCGATCTTTTCTTTTCATAGTTCAATCTGTTTTTAAATTAATAATTAATTTGTGATATTTTGAATCCTTATTATTAATGAAATCTGAATTATGATATTCTCTTAAATTGACCAGACTTAAAATTAAAGTTAGATCATATGAAATCATATTTATATATTATATCTCTCACTAAAAATCTATCCTTATTTACCACCCTCATTGTATAACGAAATTCAATTCTCTCTCGATATGATTCTTCTCACTCCGGAATATTCTTCTTCTTTAGAGTTGCAGGAGAAGCAACACTTTTATCTCCACTTTAATTGGATTATAATTTGAATTAAAGGAAGACCAATTTACACTAATGAAGCAATTTATTATTTTTTTTTTTTAAAAAAAAACTACTTTTCATACGCACATAATGGCTTTTTGTCGTACCTTTAATTGGCCTTTCTTTTAGTTTTCTAGTTTTGTTTAAATGGTGATTGGAGACCATAATTGGTTAGACACTACAAAAATAATTCTTATCTACATAATTCAAAAGAGAAAAAGAAGAAGAAACAAAAAAGAAATAATGTAAGTGGCCTTTTTTTAATAGGTCCATTGTATCTTTTGATGATTACTATTTTACAAAATTCACCAACCATGAAAAGACTTAGAAATGACCCTTGTGTTAAAATATTTTATTTTATGGGAGATAAAAAAGATCTCATAAAGAAAAGAATATTTGAAAATATGAGAAAAAAGGTTTGCAACAGATTAAATGGAGTCAAAATATGCAAGAAAGACAGTATATAGTTCAAAAGAGAATCCATGAAAGATATACTACAAGTTTAGAAAAAGATAAAAGAAACCTAACAAAAAATATTTGATTAATTTCTCTTTAATGGAAGGCTTTGTCTTTTCTAATGACCTTAGCTGGCCAAGGTTTTATTATGGAATGATATATACTAAGATCTTTGTCCATGATTATTTAATAATTTATGTGGTGGGAGGCAACTGTCACTCTTAAAAGTGGATGACGAAAGTGCACTTCACATATTTAAATTTGTATTAATTTCCCAGCAAGTTAAATTTATTAATTGGGCTAATATCAATATATGTAATAAATTAATTAATTTATAATCAATATAGTTATATTTTATTTACATAATAAAAATTATAAGAAATACATAATTACTACTTACTATACAATATAGTTTGTCAAAAGTATAAAAAGGATGCACTGACTCTACAATTCAAATTATTTATACCTGAGCTATATACGTTATGATACACTCAAAAACTGAATGTAGCTTGATTATAAATAAAATATACACTGACTAACATGGTCATACAACGAGTGATCATTTTTTTTAGTAACTACTTTGGTCGAGTGACCATCTACTGTAATTATCTCAATTTAGTTTCATGTTTGTTTTAACTTTTATGACGTAGTACTAATACTTCATAGTATTATAATATTTACAACAACAATAACAACATGTTTAGTAGAAGTTTGAAGAGATAAAGTATAAATAGATTTTACCATTATCTCATGATAAAACGAATCAAAATAATAAAAATAATTTAAAATTTGCCATGAGTCATGAATATTTTAATGATTCAAGAAGATTTATCTATCAATAACCAAAGAATTAAATCTTGACTTGAGCTATATTGCTGAATTTAATCACTGACCCAATTACCCATCTAGTAAAGTTGTATGTATGCATATTAATTATTGTATAATATACATAAAATGGATATTTTTAATATAAATATATATTTGATTGATAAATGTAATTTTGTCTGCACGGCTTAATATGTACTTGTCAGTTGTCCTATTTTGCTTTAGTGACTTTGGTATAAGTTGGTTCAATGTCTCTTATCTTTTTTCTAGTTGAGAATTTTCGTCTTTTCTTTTCTCATTAAGGACAACTTGAATCGAGCATTTCTTTTTGGGCTTTAGCCCAACAAATTACAGTCCCAATTGATATATACCATTTACCCATCCCTTAAAACTTTTGAGAGAATTTGACATTTATAAACTACTCTAACCTTTTTTAGTTTCCCAAGGTATCCCCACGGTCGGCAACCATAAGCGGTAGGAAATTAGCCACAGAGTTTTTTTCATTCACTAGAGGTGTGGATCGAATCCCCAACCTCTTGCTTAAGAGTGAGGTGCTGAACCACGATATCAACCCTTATGGTTAAACAACTCTAAACTGGTAACATCTAATTCCAACAATTTTATCTTTTTCTTCACATTTTTCTCATTCTACTCAGAAATTTTCATTTCTACACATTTTTTGATAACAAAATATATCGTGTATATCATGTGTCTTACACAAGTTGTCATGGTTACAAATCATACACCGATATATTAGTTACACATATATAATTATTTAGCAAATATACATATATAATTTGAAAAATATACATATACAATTGGCCTCTTTCCATTCTCTTTCCTCTCTCGATCTCGCTCGCCTCTCTCCAATAATGTGTAGCTACAAATTGTAATTTTTGCAAACTATAGCTATTTTTGCCTTATTATGTTTCAAGTGTTTGCTTTTTTGGAAAATGTTCTACATAAATATGTCTTTTAACTTGGGTCTAGCTAGCATTTAGGATGTTTAAACTTGTGTAAAATTGAACAAGTAGACACACACATCCTACTGACATAATCAAATAGGTGGATGTATGACACAAAATTGCCATGTAGGACAGATGTCTCCATTTGTTCAATTTTATATAAGTCTAACTTTCTACTTCTGCGATTCAAAATTAGAGAGTATGGATATGAATTGAGATCATAATTAAAGAGCATACTTATATATTATGCCCGCAAAAAATATATTTACAATTTTAACCCACTTTTGACAATTTTGAGTTTAAACAACTCTTTGAAATTCATCTGCTCCAAATAAGTTAGCGGTTGTACTACATTCTCCTCTGAACACTAGCACTTGTCGTCTTCTGCTGGTCTTGTTCGGCTACTTTTTGGAGTTTTCCCTCTCATCAATGATTAATAAATCTTGCCCATGGTGTCGATGATATATACGTCCAAGGGTGGATGCATGTATAATCTATGATGTACTCAAACATCCACTAAATTTAACATAAATTATGACAATATTAATCATAACTTTTTCATTAACTTTTTAATTATGCACCTATATTATGTGATTTATAGTAATTTTATATCAAAATAAATCTGTCCACGAATCGAAAATCATGAACCTATCATTGTATATGTGTTGTTGGCTGAAGCAGTTACGAGCATACAAAGTTAAGTTAGAATTTGTTAGATTGCAGTTTTGATGATTTGACGAATTGGGATCTGATATAAGATCTGATTCCTTGAAAGAATGAACTATGTATAATTGAAAGTGAAAACTGCAAAAAGTACATTGCCAGTAACTAATCTTGTGAGTACTCGGGATGTGTTAGTGTGGCAAGTCTTTTAGCCAATAGAATTGCTTCAGAAGATTTGGTCATTCTATATTATGTCTAATCAAAATTGACACAATAATGTTTTTACTATTCTTATCTTTCACAATCCAAGAAGCAAAAATGATTCTCTGGAAATATCAACCAAGAAAGAACAATGGATCTTAAGTGTGTCATCTTAGTTTTAAGTTATTTTTAATCATATTTCTATGCTCTTACCTTGTAAATCTAGTTATGATCTATAAAGGAAGTGGGTGTTCATTTCAATCTTGACATTCTGTGAATCGTAGTTAAATTTAGCTATGTTGAGTCTTGAAGTCTAAATTGACCAGAAGTGGTTAATTTAGTGGGCAGTAGAGTTATTGCTTAGAAGCTTGAGTTTATGAATCATCATATCAAGAGGGAAGGGATTGACAATTTGATCCGAGATTATAAGAGTTTATAATCATTTGTTGCTCCTTGATGATAATGAAGTTGAGTTGAAATCCTGTGGGATGGGTTTTGATTTCTTCTTCCCTTGATCAAGTAGGTTTCCATGTAAAATTCTTGTGTCTCTATCTACTATTATTATTCTGCCTTACTCTATAGGGACCGGGTTAAGTATTAAGTGTGAGAGCATACAAGTCATCGGAATTTTAGGGCTCGTTTGGTATGAGGAATAAATTATGTAATTCCGAATTTTAGGATGAGTTTATTGTATGTTTAATTGAAATAAAATTGTAGGATAACTTTTGTGATTATAACATTATTTTTATCCTACAGTGAAAGTGAAATAATAATTCTAAACAACTAATCTCGAGATAACTAATTCCTAAACTACGCGACTCTTTGGGGTCCATTTTATATGGGCTATGAGTTATTAATATATAAAGGGAAAAACTAAGTTTGTACCCCTTCAAATGAAAATATTTATATTCATATACCTTTTTACATTTTGTACCCCCATAACTATTAAAATTTTGCCCCCCAAATATTAAAATTCGCACGCTGGCATCAGCATGATATCAACATCTGCTTGTATGATATACCAATAGGGTATATATATACCAACATGGTATCACAAATGATTAAGCTTAACATTATATGATACCGATATGGTATATATATACCGACAGAGTATATAACAAATATATTTTCTACTAATTTAGAGTTTAA
>JAPFFP010000094.1:15064055-15103644 GCA_026153255.1 Solanum medicagineum | reverse complement strand
TTAGATATAAGTT
Source organism: Solanum medicagineum (assembly GCA_026153255.1). Taxonomy (NCBI): domain Eukaryota; kingdom Viridiplantae; phylum Streptophyta; class Magnoliopsida; order Solanales; family Solanaceae; genus Solanum; species Solanum medicagineum. The sequence goes on along the minus strand of JAPFFP010000094.1, from coordinate 15,103,631 downwards.
GGTTCTCCCGAGCCTTATCGGCTACGGGTGCCAGTCCGCCCTAATCAGACTTTGGGGCGTGACACTCATGCGCCTATCCAAGGAGGTGATAGGCCTTGGATTGCACTAAGAATGGTCACTCCTCACACATATATTATGTTCTATATAAGTATGATTTTACTTCAAGTATCATTCATACATGTCATATTGTTATATGTATATTCATTGTCTATGATATGCATTTTGAGTATGATACTTATCACTTGTTGCAGTGCATCCTATATAATTAGTACGTTCAAATGTACTAATATATATTCTATGCCTACATGATGTCACCATGTAGGAACTGAAGCCCCGCTTTAGCATATTCATCTACGTGGCTAGTACGCTTCCACTCAGACTTGTTGGTGAGTCCTCTATTTCAAAGACGTTGCTTATGATCTCTTACTATGTTCAAGAAAGACCTTTCTTTATGTAAATGTTGATTATTGCCAGTTGCTCGTCATGGCTCCCGCTCTTATCTATGTAGTAAAGGTGTTGTTGGACATGTCATATGTAATGATATGATCATTGACTCTCTCTTGACTCTTGTTGTTATGATATGAAAGATGTCACTTAGCCTCAGTTATCCCTATTTCTACTCTTTTGTTGCTATTTTATTGCTTTCCCGACCAAGGATGTGTAATGATGTTCTAAAAGGCTTGCGTGGGGTCCCTTTGGGTTCCCCTTGCGCTGTGTAATGTCTAGGCCATAGGCTTGGTTCATGACAAACTTGGTATTTGAGCACTAGATTATTCGATCCTCGGAGTCCAACACACAGCATCGATTAGTCTTGTTCATGGTCGTATTATGCACCACAATTATGAGCTAGAGGCTATGAGGCGTTTAGAAAATGTTTCTCTTCTTCTTACTCTATGTCATTCTATAGAAGTTGAAGTAAGGTTTTTCCCCTAAAGATTATCCTTTATTATGCTAGATCATGCCTAACACGATAGGAGAAGAGCCTGCAGTCCCGAGGAGCAACCGGCTAATAGAGAGTTTCAGATGCTTTCACTTTGCTTGCACAAGTTGTGGGTAATCCAGCCAACTAAGGTGCCCAAGCCCCTCATGCTCCTACACTGGCATCTTAGGTGATAGACTTCATGAGAATGAGTCCCGTGGAATTCTATGGGTCAAAGGTGAGTAAGAACTCTCAAGAGTTCATTAATGAGGTCTACAAGATTTTGGCTATCATGGGTGTAAGGTCGGAGGATAAGGTAGAGTTAACGGCCTACCAACTCAAAGGGGTAGCACAAATATGGTACAATCAATGGAAGAAAGTGAAGGTAGTCAACTATGTGGTGCTTTCGGAGGAGTTCAAGGTGGCCTTCCTCAATCGATTCTTCCCCCTTGAACTTAGGGAAGCTAAGTTGGTGGAATATATGAATTTGAGACAAGGGTCTATGAGTGTAAGGGAGTATTCCCTCAAGTTCAACCAACTTTCAAAATATGCTCCAGATTTGGTGGCCGACTCAAGGTCTAAAATGAACAAATTTTTTATGGGTGTTTCCGACTTGGTGAGTGAGGAATGCCGGTCCGCTATGTTGATTAGTGGCATAGACTTGTCCTGTTTGATGACCTATGCCAAACAAATGGAAGAGGAGAAGTTGAGGAAGAGGAGGAGTCGTGAGGCCAAGAGGGCCCATTTTGATAGTAAGTTCCAAAAGGGTGGTCGGTTTCATCAAGGCCAAGGGTCTTCTCATGCATCTAATAAGAGGGTTGCCAATGATTTTTCAAGGCCAAAGGTGTTAGGGGTATGGTTCCTAATGGTGGGTGTCCAAAATGTGGTAGGGTCATAGTGGCCCATGCTTGAGGGATACTAATGCTTGTTATGGTTGTGGGGAAGTAGTGCATAAGGTGATGGATTACCCTTGAAATCACAACAAAGGTAAGGAGGTTCATCCACAAGGTTCTAATGCGGTTCCTTTGGGGACAGGTGGCCGACAAGATAGTGCCCCAAGGCACAATCGATTTTATGCTTTGCATGGTAGGCAAGGGTTTGATGAGGTGTCTGACATTGTTACCGGTATATACAAAATCTTTGATTTTGATGCATGTGCATCGATTATCCGGGCGCCACTTTGTCTTTTGCTACCCCCTTTCTTACCAAAAAGTTCGAGTTGAGCCCGAATGGTTGCATGAGTCATATAAGGTGTCTACTCCTATTGGTGCATCTATTGTTGTTAGAAAGGTGTACAGAAATTGTCTCATTTGCATCTTGCATAAAATATTGCCTTGTGATCTTGTTGAGTTAGATATGGTTGATTTTGATGTCATTCTTGGGATGGATTAGTTGCAAGCATACTATGCCTCTATTGATTGTAGAACCTAGGGTCAAGTTTCAATTCCCAAATGAACCCGTCCTTGAGTGGGAGAGTCATGATGTGGTGGTCAAGGTAGGTCCATCTCTTGCATTAAAGCCCGTAAGTTGTTCTCTAAGGGGTGTCTTTATCACCTTGTGAGGGTTAGGGATGTGGAGTCTAAAGTCTTTCCCATAGAATCGATTATGGTTGTAAATGAGTTTCTTGATGTCTTTCCAGATGACCTTCCCGGTGTTCCTCCGAAAAGAAAATAGATTTTGGTATAGATCTCCTTCCCGATACTCAACCCATTTCTATTCCCCCTTACCGTATGGCCCCGGCTGAGTTGAAGGAGTTGAAGGAACAATTGAGGGACTTGTTGGAGAAGGGATTTATTAGGCCTAGCCAATCATCTTGGGGTGCACCGGTGTTGTTTGTGAAAAAGAAGAATGGGTCCCTTAGAATGTGTATTGACTATCAGCAACTTAATAGAGTCACCATCAAAAATAGGTATCCTCTTCCAAGGATTGATAATTTGTTTGACCAATTGCAAGGGGCTTGCTATTTCTCTATGATTAATCTTCGGTCTGGGTATCATCAAGTGAAGGTGAGGGAGTGTGATATTCCCAAGATGACGTTCCGGACTAGGTATGGACATTATGATTTTGTTGTGATGTCTTTTGGGTTGACCAATGCACTGACCATCTTCATGGATCTTATGAATAGGGTTTTCAAACCCTACCTTGATTCATTCGTTAGGGTATTCATTGATGACATTTTGATCTATTCACATAATAAGGAGGAGCATATGGGTCATTTGAGGGTAGTGTTGCAAAGATTAAGGAAAGAGAAATTTTATGCCAAAATATAAAAAATGTGAATTTTCGTTGAAAGAAGTTGTCTTTCTAGGTCATGTGGTACCGGGGGATGGTATTAAGGTAGATCCTAAGAAGGCGGATGTGATTAGAAATTGGCCTAGACCCTTGAACCTGTCAAATATTAGGAGCTTCTTGGGCTTAGTGGGTTATTATCAGAGATTTATGAATGGCTTCTCTTCTATTGCTTCTCCCATAACTAAATTGACCCAAAAGAAGGCCAAGTTTGTGTGGACTGATGAGTGTGAGAGGAGCTTCCAAACATTGAAAGATAAGCTTGTGTCTGCTCCTATTTTGTCATTACTGGAAGGGCTAGAGGGATTTGTTGTGTATTGTGATGCTTAGAGTTGGTGTGGGTTGTGTTCTTATGCAAAATGGTAAGGTGATAGCCTATGCTTCTAAGCAACTCAAAGTGCATGAAAAGAATTATCCTACTCATGACCTTGAATTGGCCGTTGTGATATTTGCATTAAAGATTTGGCGTCATTACTTGTATGGGGTGCAAGTTAATGTGTTCACCAATTATAAGAGTCTCCAATGTGTCTTCACTCAAAAATATCTTAACTTGAGGGAAAGGAGATGGTTAGAACTTCTTAAGGATTATGATATAAGTGTGCAATATCATCCGGGTAAAGCTAATGTGGTGGAGGATACTTTGAGTAGGGTGTCTATGTGTAGCCTAGCTCATGTTGATGGTGGTGATAAGGAGGTGGGTAGAGAGGTCCATCATTTGGATAGATTGGGAGTTAGGTTGGGAGAAGTGGGTAATGGTGGTGTTATTATTGTTGATGGTTCTAAATCTTCATTGGTTGAGGAGGTGAAAGCTAAGCAAGACCTTGATCCCTCCTTGTTAGAAACTTAAGCCTTGGTTAGTGATGGAAAGGTAAAGATTTTCCCCCAAGGGGAAGATGGTACCCTTAGATACCAAGGTAGGTTCTGTGTGCTTTGTGTTGATGGCTTGAGAGAGAAAATTCTTGATGAGGCTCACGGTTCTCTCTATTCTATTCACCTTGGTTCTACTAAAATGTATAGAGATTTGAGAGAGGTGTATTGGTGGGGAGGCATGAAGAAAGATAATGGAAAATTTGTGCCCGGCTACCATAGTTGTCAACAAGTCAAAGTAGAACATCAAAGGTCAGGTGACCTAACCCAAGACATAGAGGTTCCTACTTGGAAGTGGGAAGAGATCAATATGGACTTTGTAGTTGGGTTGCCCAAGACTAGGAAGGGTTTTGATTCCATTTGGGTTGTGGTTGATAGAATGACAAAATCGACTCACTTTCTACTGGTTAAGACCACATATGGGGCTGAAGAGTATGCTAGGTTGTACATCCATGACTTGGTGAGACTAAATGGGGTTCCTTTATCCATCATATTGGATCATGGAGCTCAATTTTCTTCATATTTTTGGAGGTCTTTCCAAAGGAGTCTTGGTACCAAGGTTAAACTTACTACGACCTTCCACCCTCAAACGGATGGTTAAGCCGAAAGGACCATCCAAACACTTGAGGATATACTTAGAGCTTGTGTATTGGAGCTTAAAGGTAGTTGGGATGATCATCTTCCGTTGATTGAGTTTGCCTACAACAATAGCTGTCACTCTAGCATCGGTATGACTCCTTTTGAGGCTCTTTATGGTAGATGTTGTAGATCACCGGTTGGGTGGTTTGAAATTGGTGAGGTGGCTATGTTGGGATCAGATCTGGTTATGGAGGCTCTTAAGAAGGTTAGGATGATTGGAGAGAGGTTGAACACAGATCAAAGTAGTCGAAAGTCTTATGCTGATGTGAGGAGAAGGGACCTTGAATTCAAAGTTGGTGATTGGGTGTATTTGAACATATCACCCATGAAAGGTGTGGTCCACGTTGGTAATTAGGGCAAGTTGAGACCTAGATATGTGGGCCCTTATAGGGTGATGAGAAGGATTGGTAAGGTGGCCTACGAGTTAGATTTGCCTAGAGAAATGGAATTGGTTCATCCGGTCTTTCATGTATCCATATTGAGGAAATGTGCGGGAGACCCTAATGCTATTGTGCCTTTTGATGTTGTAGGTGTTGTTGAAGATAATTTGACTTATGAAGAGGTTCCAGTTCAGATTTTGGATAGACAAGTGAAGAGGTTAAGGAACAAGTATGTGGCTTCCGTTAAGGTCCTTTGGAGGAATCAACAAGTTGAAAGTGCTACTTGGGAGGCCGAAGCAGACATACAAAAGCGGTATCATTATCTTTTCCACTCCACTCAAGCCTAATGTATCAATCTATGTCCCTATGTAATTTCAATTCTAAGTTCAGCCCATGACATATGCATACATTCACGTTTAAATTGACAAGTTCATGATGATTTTACACTTTATAAGATTTTTGAAATGATGTTTAAGTGCATTGTTGCATCCTTATGTAGGCTGAAATTGTCATGTTTGCGCGCCATAGTACATTTTGTTGGCAGTCTTTAAAGTCCAGTCCAAGGCTTTTGAGTCTTAGGCCCATGTGTTCCCAAATGTGAAAATACATATACTTAGCTATATTTCACCCTCATATCATTCAAAACATTTTCCAATACTCATTCAAATACTTAGCCAAATATTTTGCTCCTAAACTGAAGTCTCAAAACTCATCCTAATTCAAGGTTCTCATTCAAACTTCAAGTCTCCATCTATAATCTTTATCAAGTTAATCTCCAAAGCTAAGGTATGCGGGTTTCTTTCATATGTTCCTTTCACCCATGATGCCCAAGCTTCCATTTCTTAAAAATTGCATTATTTAAAGTTGATTTACACATGGATCTTATTTATTATGAAATTCAGTGCACACTATATTGGGATTTATGAAATTATGACTGTTTTACTATGTTTTGGGCTATGAATCTAAGCTCTATTGTAAGATTTGATGAAGGGTTTTGATGTATATTGCTTGAGGTGTTACCAAGTATCTATTGATAGTTTTACATTGGATTTCTAGCACGATAACACTCCTAAATTGCATGATTTTTCACTAGTACTACACATCCACCGAGTGTTTGATAAAATATCCGGTTATGGATTCTTGAGTAATTGAAGGTCCAATGCATGTCTTATAAGTTAAATGACTTTATGACGATGAAAGGAAGGTTTATATATGATGATTATATGATGATGAAAGGAATGTATGTATATGATAATAAAAGGAATGTATGCATATGATATTATCTCTATAGTGTTGGGGATGGCCAAGCCTCACTCGAGAGGTTGTAGGCCCAAGTGACCTTGTTGAGGGGTTTGTACCTCGATCGGCTCGCTCAGGAGGTGACAGGCCCGTGCAACCTTGTTGGGGGGTTTGTACGCATCAACCTTGTTGGGGGGTTTGTACTCCATCAACCTTGTTGGGAGGGGGGGTTTGTACTCCATCAACGTCATGAAGGGTTTTGTAACTCATGCATCTCTCCAAGGAGGTGGTAGGCCTTAGATTGCACCAAGAATGGTCACTCCTTACACATGTATTATGTTCTATATAAGTATGATTTTACTTCAAGTATCTTTCACATATGTCATATTGCTATATGTCTATTCATTGTCTGATATGCATTTTGATTATGCTACTTATCACTTGTTGCATTGCATCCTACACAGTTAGTAGATTCAAATGTAATAACACATATTCTATGCCTACATGATTTCACCATGTAGGAATCGAAGCCCCGCTTGAGCATTTTCATCCACGTGGCTAGGGTGCTTCCACTCAAGCTTGTTGGTGAGTCCTCTATTTCAAAGACGTTGCTTATGATCTCTTACTATGTTCAAGAAAGACCTTTCTTTATGTAAATGTTGATTATGAGGGTGAGCTCGATTGCTTGTCTTGGCCCCCGCTCTTATCTATGTAGTAGAGGTGTTGTTGGACATGTCATATGTAATGATTTGAACATTGACTCTCTCTTGACTCTTGTTGTTATGATATGAATAATGTCACTTAGCCCCGGTTATCCCTATTTCTACTCTTTTGTTGCTATTTTGTTGCTTCCGCGACCAAGGATGTGTAATGATGTTTTAGGAGGCTTGCTTGGGATCCCTTCGGGTTCCCCTTGCGTCGTGTCACGTCTAGGCGCTAGACTTGGGTCGTAACAATCTGAGTGTCTTCTCGCATGGTTAGTGTAGTGTTAGTTTTTGTTCTTCAATTTGAATCACAACCCTCCCCCTAATTTTAGAGACTTTGGTAATTGATGCTTGAAATAATTGATAGTGAATCTATATAGTCAAGTCTCGCATTCCCTGTGGATTCAACCCTAACCTCTGGTTAGGTTATGCTGATTGCGACCGCTCTACTGTTGGAGCGTGAAACATCAGCAACCTATGCACATATATAGAAAAACAAGGGTGAGTACCAAGGTACTCAACAAGCGGATCTAATCACAGCCAGAGAATAAGAACTAAGCACTCCTTCTATCCCAACCACATACCTTCAGACTACAAAATTTATATGCAGGAAAGACTAGCAAACATAATAACGATAATATAACAATTTACTATATCATATTACAGTACCTAAAATAGTTACATCTCCATAATATACAAGGATCATGTCATTCATCATAGATCACAACTTTTTAATAGTTCAATCTCAACAATGTACTAGATCTGAGTCATTCAATACATATTACAACACTTCAAAAGTCATTCAATATATCACACTTATTACATACACCCACTTCCCAGAAAGAAATAATATGAAATGAAATGAAATGATATGAAGTGTAAGCAATGCGATAAAAATGTCAAGTAATCATGATGCATGTCTGTTCAACGATACACACAGACTGATATAATGAGACCTAAATCCGTGGGGGCTACACATGGACCACGTATCCGGCGGGAACCATTTTTTTTCAAGATTTACTTTCACATCTTAAGCCAGACCATTTTCCTTCGACTTTTTTTCTTTTCTAGCCAAAACCATTTCCGTTTGAATTTTCATTTCATTTTATTTCTTTTCTAACTGGAATTATTTTCCTTCGGTTTTGCATTGCAACAAATAAACACATATCTGATAGATATGAGAGTATGCAAGAATCAACATACAATAATCACATCAAATCAATATCATTGTCATCAAGTTAGAACCATTTCCCTTCGACATCACATAAGCACATATATCTCATTATCATTTAGCTGGAACCATTTCCCTTCAGCTTTCAACCATCAATTGAACATCAAGTAAGTATATATCATCATAATACATTAATCACTTTTATAAATATAAAAGTGTGGAAGATGTCCACATGAATCATTTACTCAATAATCATCAATCTTTTTTGCATTGATCTTTCAACATTTATGTCATCATCAATATATTTCATGATAATCACATCATATCATAGCTCAATGTTTTTCAATAATCAATATTTCAACATAACTTCGGACTATTCATCATTTAGTTCACATTTCATAACACTTAATTCAACAAATTCAACAATGTCTCAAATCTGCATTTAGCTCAACATTTCACATAAAGTACATCACTGAACAGTTTCATGTATCATGAATCAAAGTTCAATAATTAGAACAACATGAATACATTCACATTCTCATCATTTGGCATTGAGGTGTTGTCAAAATACAGCATATTTGATGCCTGAAACAAGGAATTTTATGAGTTCTTAAAGCAACTTTTTAGTGTTTTGATGTGTTTTTGTGTTTATTTTGCAGTAAAGTTAGGTCGGCATGATTTTGAAGAAAAATTGCAGATTTTGCTAAAGCATAGGCCTTACGAGCCCACCTATGAGTCTTAGCTAACTATACGAGTCATAGGGTAATGTCATAATAAGAATCAGAGACCAAAATTCGAAAATCTGCTAAGTGGAGATCATCCCTACAAGGTCATCATACGAGTCGTAAGTCACACTACGACTCATATAGGTGGACATATCGCAAGAATCAAAGAGCCAAGATGTTGGACCAAAAGCTGAAGACCAAGACCACGAGATCAATATACGAGTCGTAGCTCAAGTAACGACTCATACCTATGGGTCATACTAGTTTAGTCCAAGATGCCAAGAACCTGATACGAGACCCCAACTACGACTAATAGGTCCACCCTACAAGTCGTACCTTCGTGACTTATCAGCTGCCAGCTGTCTTTTCTGTGTAAATTCTAGGATTGTTTTGTAAATACTATATATAGTTTACTTTAGATTTTTAGTAAGGAGTTCGACCGTAGACTATTGAGAATCACATTTTGAGGCTTTTCTTAGTTTTTTAGATTAACTTATTATTCTCTCTCGGAAAACCCATTATGGGGATTGCAAATCTTGCCTTGTACTCATTGTTGATCGTTGATCAATCAAGCTTATGGGTTTGCAATTTGTTGTGCATATTTTCTTCATTGGTATAAGTAAAGCTCTCAACTATGTCTATTATTTGCATTCTTATGTGTTTTGCTTTAGCCATGAGTAGCTAAGCACCCACAACTTGAGGTTGTGGGAACTATGGGTAGTTGACATTGAGATGACCTAGGTTTCTTGCATTTCTATGATTGGGGTTTTGCATGTATTATATATTTTCCTTCACTATTAATGTCGTTTGGTGTTGGCCAACACCAAACCCCTCCTACTATCACGATCCCGACCAAGATAGTGAAGAATAGGAAAAGGGAAGTAGATGACAGAATTTGATTGATGTGTTCTCATCTAATCAACCAAGCCTGACCAAGGGGAGTTTGACTGGGACAATAGGTAACGATTAGTTGGCACGCCATGGTTGCCGACCAAGCACCATGATGAAATTCGTCCTTCACCTTCACAAAAGGGCTGGAAAAACCTAAGTTACCGTCCTATATGCAAATCACAGATTGTAGTTATGTTATCTAGGGTAATCAAGTCGATGAACCATGGGGAACATAATTCCCAAGTTGTTCCTAAAATTGAGTGTTTCCTTGCGTGATAGTTAGTGGTAGTTTTATTTTGTTTTTGAAATACAAAAGCTCCCCCATTTAGAGATTGTAGTCATAAATACTACAAATGATTAGTGGTGAAATCTTATAATCAAGCCTTGTATTCCCTGTGGATTCGATCCTAACCTTGGTTAGGTTAATTACTAACAATGACCGTTTTCTTATTGGAGCATGAACATCAGTCAGAAATTATGGCGCCGTTGCCGGGGAATACGGCTAGCTTTTGATTTGATTTCACTAGTTAGTTCTAGTGTTGATTTCTAGAGTATCTTGTATTTTACTTTTTCTGTTTGTTTTTGTTAGCTGATTTTAGGTGCAGGTTGGCTGGCACTGTGACTGAGCAAACGTTCTACATTACGAACGACTTGTTGGAAACTTTGCACAGATGCGGTCTATTATATGGGAAAGAGTTTGAAGATCCCCAAATCCATTTATAGAATTTCATTCAAACGTTGAGTAGGGTCCTTGGGACAAGACATCCATCTTGGGAGGTCATAGCTCTTCAGGTTTTCCCTACGACTCCCCAAAGTGAAGCTGCGGAATGGTGGTCAATTCTCCCACCCGATGTTTGCTCTAACTGGGGGGGAAGTACAGAGAGTCTTCCTTATGAACCTCTATAGAGAATCCAACAAGCAGAAGATATATAACAACATCTGTAATTTCAAAAGAATGTCAGGAGAACCTTTGGTAGTGGTCTGGGAAAGGTACAAGTAGTCTTGGTAGCACATCGGAACCATGGTCTGACTCTGGCGGCTAGCTTCTACCGAGCATTAACCTCTGAACAACAAGGGCAGGCTGACGCATTGTTTGGAGGGGATTGTTGGGAATTCATAAGATGACCATTAATGAGAACATTGAGATATTGGATAAGCTATCCGCAGTTGCCCAAGCCTACCAACCCCTTTAACGGCAAGCTGGACCAACTACTAGTGCATCTACGGGAGCCTCTGGTAAATCCAAAAGCAAAAATGTTGCACATTGGATAAGCTTACCCCACTAGCATTGTATCATTGATAAACTAACTCGGATTGAGCATATGCTTAAACAAGTCCTGATCAAGGTGAATGAGCAAGATGACATTGTCAGGGAGATAAAGTTTGATATCCTCCAATGTAATTACGAAGTGGAACAACAAACTATATCGATGCAAAGTCTTGGCAATAGGATGGAGTAGCTTGCTGAGCAACTAGATGCAGTGCAATACGAACAAAGAAAGAGTATAAGGAGCAGAGATAGAACTCATAGAGAAGTTTGATTATCCGTGATGGCATAGTCGAGCCACGACATTAAACAAGGCGCTTCTTGGGAGGCAACCTAATCATCTTTTATGTGTTGATTTGTTTTGAGACATTTTATCATAGTGAACTTGTTGGTTGGTAAATCTATATTGTGTTGTAATTGTTGAGACCTTGAACCAGTTGTATCAATTGAAATTTTGGTGTATTTTGAGTAATAGGTTACAGTACAAACAAGAGCTGAAGAATGGGAAATTATGCTTGGATGCAGCTTCTACGAGCAGGCCTATGAGTCGTAGTGCATGTTACAACTCCTCGTCATGCCTCGTAGAAGAAAATAGTGAGTACCAAAAGCTGACACACACACTACGAGCCAACCTTATGATTAGTAGGTTCCCCTATGAGTCATAAGTAGGGTTCGTAGTGCTCAGGTATGAAGTTGTAAGTTTCCTAAGTGTCGGGTGTACTATGAGATTGGGACCTACGAGTCATATGACTTCATATGACTCGTATTCCGGGTCTCATAAGACTAATCTGTAATAGTTTAAAGCGCAAACCATTTTGAATATTGAGAGACCAACGTCTCTTGGCTCTTCATGTCCCTTCATGAAGCGTCCCCTTTCAGTTTATAAACCCCCCCTCACCATTCCCTTTCACTATTTCATTCATCTTTACATCTTTTACCCACTAAAACTCCCCAGCAAGTGAATTGTGCACCAAGAACTCTTTCGATTTTTCTTCTTCTCATCATACATTCACACATTCATATGGTAAGTTCTCGTGGTTAAATTCAGTTTGTCTCTAAAAAATCCTTGTCTTATGGATGATTGAATGAAGGCCTCAGGGTCGTAACTAGCATAATCATTCAAGAATGCCTGGGATAGTAAGAAGAGTGTGGTACAAAATTGACTATGTCTTTGTAAAAGGGTCGAGTCTTGAATGTTGTCCATATTTGGTGGTTTTTATATCTAATACTATGACAATGCACTTTTTGCATACTTTATGGATCATTATGAAGATCATGTGGGACTGAAACTGTTGGATTGGGGGTGTTATAATTCTCTTAGGGTAATCTGCTCATGTGTATCCCCTTTAATGTGTGTTGATGTTTTCACTATTAAAAGTGATTTGCCCAGAAGGGGGAAAATTCATGCTTTGTTTTGAGATGATTGACAATGAAGAGTGTTTAAGTTGTTGTAGACCTATATTTGTGTATGTGCAAACTCTGATGCTTTCTGATTAATTGTTGGTCGTTGTGGAGGAGTTGGAGGCACCCTGGGTGCTCTCTACTTTCTACTACGAGAACCCACTACAACTCGTGGGTTGCCTTACGAGTCATAGTGGATCTTTGTACCAGGCATCAGTCACCTAAGATGCCTTAACATTATCCATGTGAAACTCACCTACGACTTGTAGCCCTTGCTATGAATCGTAGTGGTGGTTTCATGGCCTTGATCTGAACCCTTGAAATGTCTCTAAAAGAAGATACGAACCCGGCCTACTACTCGTAATGCACACTACGAGTCATACCTGTATCTCGTACCTGCTTCCAAAATAACATTTCTTTGAGCTACCTTATTATTACGAAGCTACTATATGACTCGTAGGTTGTCCTATGAATCCTACCTATACCTCGTATCTACAACCCTGAACCTGGTTCAGTTTTTTTACTTAAGATGTTATATTGTTAGTTGTTTGGTTGTTTTATGTGTTATGTTGCTGGTACAAGACATCAAGATGCTCAGGCTTTGGTTGGTAATGGTTTTGCAAAGACAATGTCTCCCAAGGGACGAAGAGTTGTTGCCCTATCCCCAGGACACCAACTAAGAGATGAGTCCTCCGAGGATGAGCAATCAATTGAAGAGATGAATGTGCACCCTGACCCTAAGGCTAACGTGCCCGTAACATGATCACAATCAACCACAGTATCGAGGGAAGTGGATAGATCCTCCCAGTATGATGAGGAGGATGAAGAAGACAGGTCTGATGATGATGACTCCACTTTTGACTCTAGTCCTCTTGAAGTGTCTCAGACTCACCCAGAAGAGACTACTCCTCCACAGCCAACTAATGTTGCCTACACTGTCACCTCCACCGATCCACAAAACACAAGATGATGTGTTCCTAGAATGAAAGAGTTTTATGATAAGGGACTGGAACTTAAGAGTCAAGGGAGGTCAGTGCGGAGATTTCATGAGGAGGCAAGGTTGAAAAGGGTTGAAAAGTGTACCAGATTTAGAAGCTTATATTGACCGTCATGGATTAGGATGGTTATCATAAGTGCTGGGAAGTACGCCCCCTACTTGGTCCGAGAATTCTATGCCTCTTACTATGCTACTATACGTGGCAACCTTCTGAGGCTCATGAAGCCCATTGATGCACCATGATTGAGGGAAGTCATGGTCAGGGGTGAGATTGTCGACATCTCAGTACAGATTATTCGAAGGATGCGATTCTGATCTAATTACAGAGCCCTATACTCCATAGCATAATATGACCATGGGATGTCAGACATGAGGAAAGCAGTTAATCAGAATGATACCGGGATAAAAACGAAGTTATTGAGGTGGATAGCGAGCCAAATTTGTGAGGAAGGTATTGAGCCGATATGGGTTACAGACCATGCCAAGCATATTCTGAAGGCCTATCTCTCATTTAGGGCAAAGTTTTGGTGGTCTATTATCCGAATGCGTATCAGGCCCACATTCACGGATAATGTGATCACATTAGAGAGAGTCATGTTGTTGGAAAGAATCTTGGCAGGATATGAAATTGATTGGGCTCAGGTCTTGGTAGAGTAGATCCACAAGTCAGCGGTCCGCACTCATCAAGCATTGTCATTCCCCATCTGATTCATAAATTATGCAAGGAAACTGGTGTGATGGTTTCTCTCCACTTGGACCCTCACGTAGAGGCTTTGCATACGATGGAGCCAAGTCTAATCAAGGCTGAAGAAAACCTAATAGCCCTACAAAGAGCTATTCCACCTCCAGCTACTACCGGCACTACTCCGGTTACCAAAGATCCTACACCAGCGGTCCAGATTAAGTCTATACCATCCTTCAGTACGCCAGCACCAGCAACATCTACTTTACAGGTTGACCCTCTTTTCTCTATTGTTGCTTTTCAGGCTTTATTACGTAGGGTGGTTGTAGCAGAGGGCAGGATACGGGAGTTGTCAGCATGGGTCCTGCCATTGCTTGATCAGACTGTTTAGGACTCCGAGGAGAGAATGAGGGCATTTGCCCGAGATTTAGTTGATGAGAGAGTCCGAGCGGTAGATGCCTGGGTCAATGCATTTGAGACTAGAGTCCACAGGAGGCTTGAGGGAGCTAGGCTTTCTGACACGAGCACAGTTACTAAGGAGTTGTCCAAGCTCAAGGCCGACTTATTACAGCTGTTGGCATCCCCTTTTCAGCCCCAAAGGTAGCACCGGTAGATTATGAGCCATTTGATTGGCTCACCGATCAACCAGACACCCATGGGAAGAGGCCCCTAGATTAGAGTGATGACCCAGAGCCGACCATGAAGAAGCCAAGACAGGAGGAGGAGCCCATACCTGAGGAGGTAGTGCAGGAGTTACTTTTGTTGGCAGCTATTCAGAGAGAGCGAGAGCAGCACAACCTACCTGGAGAGGGTACTTCCGATACAGTTACAGAGAGGCAGCCCCAGGACCCCATAGATCAGCCCGAGACTGGTGCTTGATGCACCATTATTTTTTACCTCTTTAGACCCCAGCTCTTACTTTGCCTTATGGATATTTTGTCCTTGTGTTAGACAATATTGTTTTTCTGTTGGTTTTTGGATGTTTTTATTGGATAATGTTCTTATGTTTTGTTTTGGATATTAGTTTTGTTAATTATTGCTTTTTAATGTTTATATATCTATGTTATGTTTTCATTTTCTCGTCTTAAGTTTGTGCTTTTACTTTGAAGAGAAAGTATCACATTTTGGTGGGATGGTAGCAGTTATGGATTAAGGTGAAGTCTGAGTAGCCTCAAGTCCATAACTTCCCCTATTTTTGATCCCAAGATTTTCTTGTCGTGCTTCTTTTTCCTCGTGGATGTTTATTTTTATAGTTGAACCGGCATGTTTAGGTAGTGTAGATAATGAGTAAATTTATAGTAGTGTTATCTATTGGCATATACATAATTTTTAGTTGTGTTTTTAATTTTTTGATGAAAAATTGAGTACCCTCAAAATTTTTGAGGTTGTGATTATTGATGTATTTATATATTTTTGAGTATCTGGCAATGCTTGTTTTGATATTGTGAAGGTAAGCTGAGACTGAAAGCATGACCTGTGAGTCTATACTTGATTGTGGATGCAATTTCCATGTGTGATGTGAGCTTATTTTGCTGCATTTATGCATCTTGGATGGACCCAGAACTTGCCTTGTTACTCTAAAGTTGGTTTGGTGATGTGGTGGATATGGAAAGGATCTTAGGCCTTTGTTTTTTGAGTGAAACCACTTTTATCCTAAATGACCCACCAGATCAGTGGGTGAATCCCTTGTTCCAAACTTTTATGCTTATCATGTACTCATTCTTTCTTGATACCTTGCGAGCATAACCTTGTTTGATAAAACGCCTTGATATTGGCCCTGGTCTATCCTTGAACATGTGAACCTTGTAGAGGACAAAGGTCTAAGTTAAGGGTGGCTGCAGTTGGTGGCCTTGGTTTGAGGCATAGATATTGTGTACTTCACCAGAGGCTAAAAGCCTATGTTGAGGGTGGCCCTTATTGTGGTAAAGTAATTATAATAAGGTGGTTAGTTGGGAAATCAATAAAGAAATGAAAAAGCATGAATCGAGTGAAGAAAAAAAAAGAAAAGTTCCTTGAGTTGAGAAAAAATAGCAAAAATGAGTCTGAAATCGAGGTACAGTTGATAAAGAGAAAGAAAGCACTCGAGTAAAGTTCAAAACAGGAGAATAAGGGTGGAGTGATTAAAAATGGGTTGGATTATGAAAGCAAAAAGTGTTGGTAAACATGGTTCAAGGATAGCTTTCAATCACTACTTGCTCAAAATACCATACCAAAGCACCCTGAACCTATATTACAAGCCTATAAGTCCTAAAGTGATCTAACTCCGCTTTATCACCAAGCCAGAAGATGAGTATAGAGGCAAGCCTATGGTGTTAGTCAGTATGCATTGAATTTCAATTGTGAGAGTGAGAATGCTTCCTCAGTCCCTGAATTCTAAATGCTATTGAGTGAGTATGAGGGACTTCTTTCCAGTGAGGGCATTTGCACTACTTGAGTAGCATATAACTATACCAGCGATTATGGACGGTTGATGCTCCTTAGCTTGTCATAGTTAGATTGTCAGGTCTCTCATTATGTTCTTGTTTGCTTAATAACTTTGCAATCCTATTTTGAAAATATTAGTTGGGTACTTGAATCAAAGGAGCTGTTGTATATGCCATTAATATAGTTGCTATGTATTTCTCTTTGTCTGCGTAGATTGAGTCATTGCTTGAGGACAAACAACAATTATAAGCTGAGGGTGTTGATGTGCTGTCAAAATACAGCACATTTGGTGCCTGAAACAAGGGATTTTGTGAGTTCTTAAAGCGACTTTTTAGTGTTTTGATGTGTTTTTGTATTAATTTTTAACAAAAGTTAGGTTGGAATGATTTTGAAGAAATGTTGCAAATTTTGTTGAAGCATAGGTCTTACGAGCCCAACTAAAAGTCGTAGCTAACCCTACGAGTCATAGGGTGATGTCATAACAAGAATCAGAGACCAAAATTCAGAAATCTGTTAAGTGGAAGTCACCCCTACGAGGCCATCATACGATCGTAAGTCACACTACGACTGGCATAGGTGGACTCGTCGCAAAGAATCAGAGAGCAAAGATGTTGGACCAAAAACTGAAGACCAAGACTATGAGACCAACATACGAGTTATAGCTCAAGCAATGACTCGTACCTATAGGTTGTACTAGTTTAGTCCAAGATGCCAAGAACCTGATACAACACCCCGACTACGACTCATAGGTCATCCTACAGTCGCACCTGAGTAACTTATCAGCTGTCAGCTATCTTTTCTGTGTAAATTCTAGGGTTGTTTTATAAATACTATATATAGTTTACGTTAGTTTTTTAGCGAGAAGTTCGACCAGTAGACTATTAAGAATCACATTTTGAAGCTTTTCTTAGTTTTTTAGATTAGTTTATTGTTCTCTCTTGGAAAACCCATTTTGGGGATTGCAAATCTTGCCTTGTACTTATTGTTGATCGTTGATCAATCAAGCTTGTGGGTTTGCAATTTATGGTGCCTATTTCTTCATTGGTATTGGTAAAGCTCTCAACTATGTCTATTATTTACATTCTTGTGTGTTTTGCCTTAGCCATGAGTAGCTAAGCACCCACAACTTGGGATTGTGGGGACCATGGGTAGTTGACATTGAGATAACCTAGGTTTCTTGCATTTCTATGATTGGGGTTTTGCATGTATTATCTATTTCCCTTCATTATTAATGTCGTTTGGTGGTGGCCAACACCCAACCCCGCCTACTATCACGATCCTGACCAAGGTAGTGACGAATAGGAAAAGGGAAGTAGATGACAGAATTCGATTAATGTGTTCTCATCTAATCAATCGAGCCTGACCAAGGGGAGTTTGACTGGGACAATAGGTAACGGTTAGTTGGCACGCCATGGTTGCCGACCAAGCGCCATGGTGAAATTCGACCTTCACCATCACAAGAGGGCTGGAAGAACCTAAGTTACCGTCCTACATGAAAATCACAAATTATAGTTATGTTATCTAGGGTAATCAAGTCGACGAACTATGGGGAACACAATTCCCAAGTTATCCCTTAAATTGAGTGTTTCCTCACGTTGTAGTTAGTGGTAGTTTTATTTTGTTTTTGAAATACAATGCCCCACCCCATTTAGAGATTGTAGTCATAAATACTAGAAATGATTAGTAGTGAAATCTTGTAATCAAGCCCTGTATTATCTGTGGATTCAATCCTAACCTTGGTTAGGTTAATTGCTGACAACGACCTCTTTCTTATTGGAGCGTGAACATCAGTCAGGCATCACAAGCCCAACTTACAACATCAATTCACAAGTCTTAATCATTCACAATTCAAATCATATATGCCATCACTTCCACATCTTAATTACTCAAACCGTATCTACTAGAATAATTCACTAATCCCTAAGTTTTACATAGAAAGGAAATACTAGGTTCAATAAACTCAACAAGGGGTAGAACCTACTTGCCTCAGTTTAGCCAATCAATCACTCCAATGACAATACTTTTTTCCTTTTGAAACGAATCTGAAGCACTATAATCAACTCAGAAACAAATTCACAATAACAATGCGAAATTAACAACACCAAAATCAAGCAATTAGGGGGAAAAAAAGCAACATCATCCAAAAGTTTGTTACTAGAAATCAATATTAAAATCTAAGAATTTTTAGATGCAAGAGTTCCCCTCATGATTAGTAAATCACTCGTGAAAATCAATTCGAAAACAGAATTGAAACGAGTTCATAATCATCAAGTTCATAAAATTCCAAAGTTCATGAAAATCCTTAATTTTCTCAATTGAATCTTCCAGATTTGATGTTAAAATTAATAAATAATTAATGGTTATTGACAAGGAAAGTGAAAAATACCTTTTTCAATGAAAAACCTTCGAAAAAAATAATCCAAAGACGTCCAAGACGAGCTCTCAAAGTTTGAAAATAGGGAAATGCTAAAAAATGACATATATAGGTGTGAAAACCTTTTCTAATGTCGCTATAGAGACACTATAGTCACTATAGCGGCACCCAAGATTTTAATCAGTTTTCGATATAGTGACTGCTAGGTCGCTATTGCGAGATCGCTAAAGCGACCAGGCCTTTGCTATAGCTAGGCCTGCACCAGAACACAACAAAACTTTTTCAAACCATTTCAAGACTCGGATTAAAACTTTGAGATTCGTTCAGAATCTCATACACACAAATCATATATGCAAACTCACTAAATTCAACATTCCGAACTCAATGGAATCATAACAAAATCGAATTTGAGGCCTCCTTGACTCGGAACCTAATTAATTGTCTTAATTCTAACTTAGGCCATGAAACATCAAAACGACACTAGGCATTAAAAAATTATGACTAAGTTTTTTCTAATACCAAAATCACTTTCCGAGACCGTTGGAACAATCAGAAAATCAATTCGAGCATCGAAACTTAAAACTTTAACCAAAGTCAACTCAAACTCAAACTTTAACTTAGTATCCAACTTCGAACCTAAACTCCACATAATAACTCCAAATTTGAATCTGACAACTTTCTCAGTTTAAAATCCATATTCTGGGACTGATGGAATCGATAGAATTTCGTTCCAACAATCAAATCTTCGAATGGCTCAAAATTTGATAATTCAAAACTCAAAAATTCAATCTTTTGCAAAAATCTCAACTTTCACAAAATTTTCAAGAATCTACCTTTAAAATCAATCAAACATGACTCAAACTCACTAATAGGAAGGGAAAAACTGATAATTTTATCAAAAAAATCATAAATGACCTTTAGGTCCATTACATCATCCACCACTAAAAAATCGTATTCGTCCTCGAACATAAAGCAAGGAACGTACCTGAAGTCTCAAAAAGATGAGGGTATCGAGTACATATATCTGACTCCGACTTTCAAGCAGCCTCTCCTCAAGTCGATGTCTCCATTGAACCTTTCCTGAAGCTATCTCTTTGGTCCTAACTTCCGAACCTGACTGTCTAGAATAGCCAGTGGCTCTTTCTCATAAGTTAGATCCAGACCCCAACTCTATCGAATCAATAGATATCACATGAGACTAATCTGAAAAATATTGCCATAACATAGCGACATAGAATACTGGATACACAGAAGATAAACTAAGTGGCAAGGCAAGTCTATAGACCACCTCATCTACTATCTCTAGAATCTCAAAGGGGCTAATAAATCTAGGACTGAGCTTGCCCTTTTTCCCAAACCTCATGTAACCTTCATGCATAAGATCCTCAACCAAACATGATCACTCTCCATGAACTCCAAGGGTCGAACACGTCTATCAGCATAACTCTTCTAAAGACTCTAAGCTTTCAACAATCAACTTTGAATCAGCGAATTTGCTCCATAGCATCTCTAAGTAAGTCTATGTCAAGGTTATCCACTGCAACAAAATCAAACTAACCTATGGGCGATCTATATCTTCGGTCATACAATGCCTCAAAAGGAGCCATCTGGATGCTACAATAATATCTATTGTTATAAGCAAACTCTGCCAAGAGCAAATGTTGTCCCTACCTAGCACTGAAGTCAATGACATATGCCCGACGCATGTCCTCTACTATCTGAATAGTCCTCTCAGACTGTTCGTCTGTCTGAGTATAAAATGTTATAATCAAGTCTAATCGGGTGTCCAAACCATGTTGTAGGGTCTTCCAGAAGTGGGAAGTGAATAAAGGGCCTCGATAAGATACAATGAAAATGGGTACACCATGAACTCTCACAATTTGACTGATGTATAACTAAGCCAATCTCTCTACTATAAACTTGACCTTGATCAGAATGCAGTGCACAGACTTGGTCAAATGGTCCATAATAACCCAGATAGAGTCAAACTCATCCACAGTAGTGGTAAACCTACTATAAAATCCATCATGATCAGCTCTTACTTCCAAGTAGAAATGGACATCCTGTAGAACTCGGCCCATGGCTTCTGATGCTCACACTTGACCTTTTAGCAAGTCAAACACTTGGACACAAAATCAATTATGTCATTCTTCATGCCACAATACTAATAGTGTTGACTCAAATCATGGTACATTTTTGTTACTCCCAGATGAATGGAATATCTAGCACAATGACCCTCCTAAAGTATCAACCTGAATACATCATTCTATCCGCTACCACCCATAGGTAATCAAAATGCTTCTTGGTCTTAAGCAAACTAACTACAAAGTCCATATTGATCTCTTCCCACTTCCAATAGGAATCTCAATGTCTTGAGCTAGGCCACTCGACCTTTGAAATTCAATCTTAACTTGTTGACAATTAGAGCATATGGACAAAAACTTGGCAATGTCCCTTTCCATTCTGTTCCATCAATAAACTTCCCTCAAGTCCCTATATATTTTAATGGAATCAGGATGAATAGAATAAGAGGAATTGCGAGCTTCTTACAATATTAAATTTCTCAATCCATCAACATCTGACATATAAAGTCTCCCTTGGTAGTGAAGTACCTCATCTCCCCCTTGTGAGAAGACTTCTATCTTCCTTCCTTCACCAAGACCTACAATTTAACCAAGGCCAGAACAAGATCTTGTTTGGACTTGAGATCCTCAATCAATGAAAACACGAAGCCACTTAGCACCATCACACCACTACTATTGGCATCATTCAACTTCGCCCCGACCTAGACAATGTATCAACATGAATCCAATCCATAATCCATGAATTGTCCAAGTGTTGCAATCGACACTCTTCCTCGTCATATCTAAAAATTGACGGCCGTCATTCTCAATCCACTGAAAATTCTCAACAGATTTGCCATATTCTTTGTTCTTGATAAGGATTTCGAATTCAAAAATCCACTATCTGGTCCAATTTTGCCCCCAATTCAACCATTAATTTGCCCCATAAATTACCCTTTTTCTTCATTATTTTGAGTCGTTAGGAAGAATCCAAAAAGAACTCACTACTCTCACTTAGTAAAATAACATAGAATGCTCTAAAATGTAGGAATTTCTTGAGACGTTGAATTGTCGAGTCAAAGGTTTGACCATCGTTTTGAAGTCATCGACTCGAAATTGTAAGCTCATTTGTCTCAATTCTTACTTCAAAGAAGGTGATTTTTTTTCCATTTCCCTCCTGCTTTTTTTTTTTTTTTTTTTTGGTTTTTGCTTATAAGTTTAGTTTTATGTAATTTCTGTCTTGATATGCATAAATTTGTTCAGATCTTAAGATTATAACTATGGCGTTTAGATGTGGTTAATGATGTTATGATGCTTAAGTAGAACGTTTGTGCGTCGTTGTATAATCAATTTCTCTTGTGAGTGAAAGTTTAAATTCTTGTAGTTTGAATTAGCATACTATTTTTTATAGTATTGTTAGGAATCTACACCTTATTAGCTAGGCATCAAACTATATCTCCCTTTGAAAAGGTTGTTGGTTATCCCCTGACTATTCATTCTTGGGTTTCTTCGAGTAATATGATTATTTTGTATGATGTGCATGGTGTTTAATAGTTATCTCCTCGAAATTCAATCTCCGTAGTTCATTATTTCAAATTCGACCATGACTAAGTCGTTGCTTTATAGGATAAAATCATCTTTAACAGTTTGATACTATGCATTAACTCTTGGCCTAGGTTCAATATTTCTCTTGGCTATTGTATCTTCTTCTCTGATTTGCCATTTGTGTTTTAATTTTGCTTTCTAAACATGTTTGTTCAATTCTCAATCTTGATACGAGTCAATCCTCTGTCACATATTTATTTGGTTTAACGTCTGCTATTCTTTTCCTATTATATTCGTGGAATTGGGTGTCTCATTTTTTGTTCGTCTTAGTGTCAAATTTTGTCAGTATAACAGTCTCCAATTGTCATGGCAACTTGATTTAAGTGCCTGTAGTAGTGCAGACCATTATACGAGTGTAAAAGTTCCTCTTCACCTAGAAATACTTATTGAATTATTATTTTCCATGTTTTAAACAGATCATTGTTATCGTTTAGGATGTCATGCTATATTGTTTTAAGTCCACAAACATGAGTATTGATATCATTTCCTCTTTCCAACATGTTACTGTGTTAACGTGACTTGTAGGCTAGTTAATTTTAGGGAAAACTAAGCTTATATCCCATTAAATGAAAATATTTACGTCCATATATCCCTTTACATTTTCTATCCTCATACTATTAAAATTTTGCCCCAAATTCGCGCGCTAACATCAGCATGACATCAGCATCTGCTTGTATGATATACCAATAGAGTATACATATACCAACAGGGTATCACAGATGATTAAGCTCAATATTATATGATACCGATATGGTATATATATACCGACAGAGTATATAACAAATATATTTTCTACTAATTTAGAGTTTAATAATTTTTTTATTTGTTTCTTAAAAAAAATCATATATACCCATTGAGTATCAATAAACCGCCAGAATTTCACAAAGGACTGAGCTCATCCTATATGATACAACTATGATATACATATACCACCAGATTATATTCCAGGGTATTTATGCTAACGTCAGCATGCGAAATAAAAAGGGGTAAGGGGGTAGAAAGGTAAATAGTTTGGGTAATGGGTCCATTAATTATAAATAGTTTATATTGAGTCTATTAAAGATAAATAATTTCAAATTAAGTCTATCTTGTGTATTTTTTCCTATATAAAGATATATTAGGTTAAATATGCCAATTACGAAAATTAGGTCTACTTTGTCCTAATTTTTTACCCCAAAAGATAAAAATAAAAGAAAAAATTACTTAGATGAATCTTTTTAATAAATAATTACTAATTTTAGCAGTACTACTTAGATGGATGTTTTTAATAAATAATTACTAATTTTAGCAATACTTTTTGTTTATTACCATTTATAACAATATATAGCAATATTATGATAAATCCGCACTTGTATTAAAAGTGAATTATGCATGCAATATAAATGTATTATAACTGTTTTAAAATATATTGTGCTTGTTTGGTAAGAAATTGACAATTTGTTATGAATGTATTAAAGTGTGTGATACATAAACTATCCATCAATGAAACTTGTATTAAATATGTTTTAAGAATAGTTCTCTGTAATATGAATTATAAATGTATTATAAGTATTTAGTGAGAATAAATTATTATTGCTAGAAATTATAAATATTTTCTTAATATGGTATATCTATTAAGTTTCCCAAAGATAAAGACATGTATATGTCAATTTTCCTTTCTTGCTTTCAATATAGTTGTTTTTGACTTAAATGTATTTCATTAATCGATCATTACATTTGAATGAATAAGTTATTATAAGTTATAAAAGTAAACACTAAAAGAATGAACAATTATATCTATACTATATTAAAAGTATAAAAACCCTAAGAAACGTTGTTTAAATTTTTTGCTCTTCATTAAAAGGTTTCTCTTTAGATAAAATCATTTTTCACCTTTCTTTCTAATTATTATTATATTATTTTAATAATATTAATTATTAAATATATTAAAAATAATAAAAATTAAATGGTCTAAAAATTATCCAAAATAATATGAAGTTTTTTCTAAAAATATGAAAAAGGTCAAATTTTTCTACTAACAATTTACCTCATATTTAGGATTGAAACAAACTAAAATACGAAACTTAAAGTCTTACAATCCAATTCTACTTCCAATTAGACAATAACATTAAAACATATATTATTTATATAAAGAATAATATTTATACTTACGTTAAAGCAATATGCTTATACGCCGATGAATTTAGAGGTACTAATATCTTTTTCTCTTTTTTATATTATTATATTATTATTCCGTAATTCATATGCATATTCCTTGATAATCTGCATTTTTATGGGTTTTAATTTTTGTTTGTATGTATGCATGTTTGGAAGGAATATATATGCTTATTTAAGATTTTTAGAAGTTTCCAGAATATGATTTTGCAGCCCTTACCCAAAGGAACTATAAATTGGTATTAAATGTAAATGATATCGCTCAAGTATGTGATCTAAGTTATTGAAACTATTTATATTCGTTCTTTTATTGGAAGTCCCAAACAAAAGAAAATAAATGGTAAGTAAATATTTTATTATTTGAAGTATATTGTAATAGAAAATATGAACATATTAATTATAATTCATACCGGATAGATAGGAGGCGTATATGGATTTAAAATTCAACGATAAACTAAGATATTTTTTCCCTGAGCACTAGAAGAACATAAAATTATCAACACAGAGTGGGGTGCAGTGGTGAGACTGCTTTATTCTTAATTAGAGGTTTCGAGTTCGAGCTCTGAATGAGTGTGCAATTCAAATTTATTGAAACTCCAATGCAGACACCTGACATCGGATGAGAAAAAAGGACATATATCAGAAGTGCATTTTATTATTTTATCTATAGTTGTTATCAAATAGAATGAAGTTGATTTGCATCCTATGATAGAAATAGAAAAGTAACTTATTTATAAACTTGATGATATAAGATAGTAATATTTATGCAATAACTTATAGTTGTGTGCTCAATGATATAAGTTACGCACATAATAACTTATTTATATTTTGTACACTCTTATTAATTGACGTGGTACACAGGTGCAAAACACGTACATTAAACTATTTATTTACAATGGTACTAAGCAACATGAACATAAAATAGATTGCAATTAGAGATAATAAAATAAAAATCGAAAACCATAAAAATCTCACAATTGCTAGGATGAAAATAAGATGAATTCAACACTGCAAATGAAGTAGTCTCCTGTATGCATAAATGTGAAAATATTTCTTAAAAGTGTAGGCAATGAATTGATATACATATCAACTGATATGGAACCAAATATGCATGGCACCATATTATTTTGCTGATCAATTAGAATCACATCACGTGAATTTTACTTGTCTTCAAAATAACAGAAAGGTTCGTTATTTCAATTATATTTGAATTTTAATATTCCGATTATGTATTATACCACATTATTTATTGATTAGATATTACATGAGTTTTGCTTATTTTCAAATTGATGGGAAAGTTAATTATTTCAGTTGCATTTTAATTTTAATATTCCTCCGTGCAATGCATGTGAGTTTTACTTGTTTTCAAATTGGCAAAAAAGTTGATTATTTCAGTTACATTTGAATTTTAACATTTTGACTATGCACCGTACCACGTCATTATGCTGAAGGATCAGATCACATACGTTTTGCTTATTTGAAATTGACGAAAAAGTTAGTTATTTTGATTATATTTGAATTTCAACATTTTTACTATGCATTATGCCACATCATTTGTTGACTAGGATTAGATCACATGAATTGTTACCTATTTTCAAATTGGTGAAAAAAATAATTATTTCAATTTCTATTTCAATTATGTTTGAATTTCAACATCCCGACTATGTATTGCACCACCTTATTTTATTGATTAGGATCATATTACATGAGTTTTGCT
This sequence comes from Solanum medicagineum, assembly GCA_026153255.1. Taxonomy (NCBI): domain Eukaryota; kingdom Viridiplantae; phylum Streptophyta; class Magnoliopsida; order Solanales; family Solanaceae; genus Solanum; species Solanum medicagineum. Next base: position 15,077,123 of record JAPFFP010000094.1, on the reverse strand, counting down.
TGTTTTCAAATTGATGGAAAAGTTAGTTATTTTAGTTGTATTTTAATTTCAATTTTCCTCTATGCAATGCACGTGAGTTTTACTTATTCTCAAATTGGGGAAGAAATTAGTTATTTCAGTTACATTTGAATTTTAACATTTTGATTATGCATTGCACCACGTCATTATGCTGACAAGGATTAGATCACACAAGTTTTGCTTATTTTCAAATTGACGAAAAGTTAGTTATTTCAATTATATTTGAACATTCCTACTATATATTATACCATATCATTTTGTTGTCTAGTATCGGATTACACGAGTTTTACCTGTTTTCAAATTAGTGAAAAAACGTATTTATTTCGATTACATCTGAATTTCAACTATACATCGCACCACATCATTTAGCTGAACTAAATAACGCAAGTTTTGCTTCTTTTCAAATTGGTGAAAAAGTTGATTATTTCACTTACAGTTGAATTTCAATATTTCTACTATGCATACATTACGCCATTCTGCTTACTAGGATCAAATGATGCATGTTTTGCTTGTTTTCAAATTGACAAAAAAATTGATTATTTCAATTACATTTGAATTAATTTTAACATTCCTACTATGCATCACACCATGTCATTGTGCCGACTAGAATCAAATCACACGAGTGTTACTTATTCACAAATTGGCGGCAACGTTAGTTATATATTTTAGTTATATTTGAAGAGTGAGAATGGAAATCCAATAAAGAAAGGCTGTTATAGGCCGTTTTGGATAACTACGCATAACCTACTAATTCGACTCCCATTTTTGCTCAATGGATACAAAATACTCATACTTTTACTCCTGGTACAACGACTCCTGGTGCAACAACAAGTACTGGTTCAATATTATTTTTCATAATCTTAATATTTTTTTATTAGTTAGCTATTTTCGAACAAGCACAATAAAAAACTTATACTAAATTATCGGTCATTGAATGTGATAAGATTTGCCATTTATATTCTTTAAATTCTATCTCCTCTTCCTCCCCCTTCCCATTGTGAGGTTTGAAAGTTTAGATGTGTTAAACGTGCGAGTAAATTATAAACAAGACATGCGTGATTAATTGTAAAAAGACAAGTCTACATGCGGATAAATATAGTCATCTATGATTAATTGTAAGAAGACAAGTCTATTGATCAAGCATCTTCATAAATTTTGCCTTAGCTTTCAATTATCATAACCTTCACAATAGAATCAAAATTACTACTATAAAAGGTTAGATTTTGACATTTATTAATTTCGATAAATTAATTAATCTAGAATTGCAATCAGATCATTCTGCTGATTAATTAGAATCAGATCATGTGAATTTCACTTTCTTCAAATTAATAGGAAAGTTCATTATTTCAATTATGTTTGAATTTCAATATCTCGACTATGTATTGCATCACATCATTTTATTAATTAGGATCATATTACATGAGTTCTGCTTGTTTTTAAATTGGTGGAAAAGTTAGTTATTTCAGTTACATTTTATTCATTCCTCTGTGCAATACACCTGAGTTTTACTTGTTTTCAATTTGCCAAAAAACTAGTTATTTTGGTTATGTTTGAATCTTAACATTAGTCTATGTGCCGCACCACATCATTATGTTGACAAGGATCAGATCACACAAGTTTTGCTTATTTTCAAATTGGCGAAAAAAATTAGTTATTTCGATTATATTTGAATTTCAATATTCTTACTATGTATTACACCATGTCATTTTGTTGACTAGGATCATATCACGCGAGTTTTATCTATTTTTAAATTGGTGGAAAAATAATTATTTCGGTTACATCTAAATTTCAACTATGTATTACACAAAGTAATTTAGTTGACTAGATAACGCAAGTTTAGCTTATTTCCAAATTGGTTGAAAAGTTGATTATTTCAGTTACATTTGAATTTCAATATTTCTACTAAGCATACACTATGTTATCATGCTAACTAGGATCAAATGCTTATGTTTTGCTTGTTTTCAAATTGCTGAAAAAGTTGATTATTTCAATTACATTTGAATTTCACCATTTCTACTATACATCACACCATGTCCTTCTGCTGAGTAGAATCAAATCACACGAGTTTTGCTTATTTACACATTGGCGGCAACGTTAGTTATCTCGATTATATTTGAAGAGTGAGAATGAAAATCTCATAAAGAAGCCGTTTTGCATAACAACGAAATCGTAGCCTACTCATCCGACTCCCGTTTTTGCTTAATGGATACAAAACACTCATGTTTTAACACCTGGTGCAATGACTCCTGGTGCAACAACAAGCACCAGTTCAACTTTATTTTTCACAATTTTGATATTTTTTATTAGTTAGCTATTCTTAATTAGGCACAAATTGAAGCTTGTACTAAATTATCGGTCATTGAATGTGATATAAAATTTGACAGTTATAATCTCTTAATTGTATCTTCTCTTTCTCCTCCTTCTCGTTGTGAGGTCTCAAAGTTTAAATATGTTAAACGTGCAAATAAATTACAAACAAGACAAGCATAATTAATTATAAGAAGACAAGTCTACTGATCAAGCGTATTCATGATTTTCGCCTTTTAACTTTCAATTATCTTTACAATAGAACCAACATTCACTACTATAAAAGGTCAAATTTTGACACTAAATAATTTCAATAAATTACAACAAAAATAGCATTATAACTCCAATCTTATCAGTTTTAGCTAATTTCAAATTTGTGGACCATTTTCCCCACCCCTTTGCCTCTCAAATATGCAATAAATTCCAACAAATGCAAGGCCATTTGTGTCATTTACTTTATAGCTGTTTGTACGTCACATATCTCTATCCATAATTCCCCATTTGACCCTCTCTCTCCGTCTCTCGCCGTTGTGAGAAAGATTTTGCATTTTTCCAATTTTAGGGTTTTCCAATTGCCCTCAAAATTCATCAAATTTACCTTCTTATACTCTGCATAGCGCAGCTTGAATTGTATCCATTTTTGGGTCCTCATTAGATCTCTTCAAGAATTTCATAGCTACAGCAGTATATCTCAGGTAAAGATAAAACCCCTTTTGTTTTTCTTGAGTTTTTTGTGGATTACTGTGTTTTAGAATTGAGTCATGGCTGTTTGTTTTGGATTTTTTGTGTATGTGATGTTTTTGAGTTTGAACTATGTGTGGACCAATCTGGTATGTGCAATTTTAGCTTTTTAGCTTTCTTTGAGCAGCATTTTTGATTTATCAATGGGATATGTAGTTTGGAAATATATAGCTTCTTATAGATGACTAGTGTATATGCAAGCATTAGAATTTGAACTGATGTTTTGGTTTTTTTTTTTTTTAGTTTTTTCAAGTTATAAAGGTGAGTTTTGCATGATACCCATTTGATCTTTTTGCTCTGTCATTTGGTGTAGATACTGAATTTGGAGTGATATCAGTTACCCATTTTGGAAAATTTGGTTGAAGTGAAAGGAGCGATGGTTTAGGTTTAGCAACAAGGTGGAAGCTATTTATATGTGTCTAGAGTTATGGGGGATCAAGTATTGGAATCAGTAGATGAGATATTAGGATCAGGGCCTGATTCAAATGGTCAAGTATTGGAATCAGTACGCGAGATATTAGGATCAGGACCAGATTTAAGTCATCAGCAGGTTGTAGAAGTACCCCGACCAAATGGTGTGTTGATGGACCAGCCTTTAGCAATTGGGCAAGAGTTCCCGGATGTTGATTCTTGTAGGAGGACTTTGAAAGAGATAGCAATATCAATGCATTTTGAAATTCGAATAGTAAAATCTGATAGGAGTAGATTCATAGCTAAGTGCTCCAAAGAGGGTTGTCCGTGGCGTATTCATGTGGCAAAATGTCCAGGAGTTCCTACATTTACGATAAGGACTCTTCATGGTGAGCATACATGTGAGGGGGTTCAGAGCCTTCACCATCAGCAAGCATCAGTGGGTTGGGTTGCTAGATCGGTTGAATCGCGGGTGAGAGATAATCCTCAGTATAAACCAAAGGAGATTTTGCAGGATATTCGAAGTCAGCATGGGGTTGCTGTGTCTTATATGCAAGCATGGCGAGGAAAGGAGCGCAGCATGGCTGCCCTACATGGAACCTTTGAAGAAGGTTATCAGCTTCTTCCAGCATATTGTGAGCAGATAAGGAAGACTAATCCTGGGAGCATTGCATCAATGGTCACTGGACAGGAGAATTGTTTCCAGCGACTATTCGTCTCATATCGTGCAGCAATTTATGGATTTTTAAATGCTTGCCGGCCACTATTGGAACTTGATAGAGTGCATTTAAAAGGGAAGTACCTGGGTATGTTATTTTGTGCGGCAGCTGTTGATGCTAATGATACGTTATTTCCTTTAGCAATAGCTGTTGTTGATGTGGAAAGTGATGAGAACTGGATGTGGTTTATGTCGGAGCTGCGCAAACTTCTGGGTGTAAATACAGACAGTATGCCAAGACTTACTATACTTTCTGAGAGATCAGCTGGCATGGTTGAGGCGGTCGAGACTCATTTCCCAAATGCATTTCACGGTTATTGCCTACGCTATATCAGTGAGAATTTTCGAGATACATTTAAGAACTCGAAATTAGTGAACATATTTTGGAATGCAGTGTATGCACTAAATGGAGCTGAATTCGAGAGCAAAGTCGCCGAGATGGTAGATATTTCACAAGATGTGCTACAATGGTTTCACCATTTCAATCCACTGCATTGGGCTGTTGCATATTTTGAAGGATTACGATATGGTCATTTTTCCCTGGGGATCACAGAACTGTTGTATAACTGGGCACTGGAGTGTCATGAACTTCCTATTGTGCAGATGATGGAGCACATCCGCCAACAAGTAACATCATGGTCTAATGATCGCCGAAACATGGGCATGAGGTGGACATCAATACTCGTGCCATCTGCTGAAAAGAGGATTTCAGAAGCAATTGCTGATGCTCGCTGCTATAAAGTTCTACGAGCAAATGAAATTGAATTTGAGATTGTGTCAACTGAAAGGACAAATATTGTGGACATACGAAGTCGTGTGTGCTCATGTCGCCGTTGGCAACTCTATGGTGTGCCGTGTGCACATGCTGCTGCTGCACTTATCTCTTGTGGGCAGAATCCCCAGTTATTTGCTGAGCCTTGTTTCACGGTCCATAGTTATCGTGAAACCTACTCACAGATGATATATCCTATGCCCGATAGGAGCTTGTGGAATGAAGCTGGTGAGGGTACAGAAGGTGGGGGAGCAAATGTTGATATTATAGTTCGACCACCAAAAACCCGACGTCCTCCTGGCAGGCCCAAAAAGAAGGTTCTTCGCATAGAGAGTTTCAAGCGTCCAAAGAGAGTTGTTCAATGTGGTCGCTGCCATATGTTGGGACATTCTCAGAAAAAATGCTCTTTGCCTGGTTAATCCCTGGTTAGTTGTCAGCTTTCTTTGCTCATGCAGTAAATTTTCATGGAAGAGTCTTAAGCTGTATGTATGTAGTAACGGCTTTGTTACTTGGCCTCTGCCTTATGGTTCCGCAGTTGTCCTTGAATATATATCAGGAACATATTGTGTACCTTACTTTATAAACTATATGGCTAATTAAGTTTCCCTCGAATTGTATCATAGAAAGCCTTTTTCATGTGGTTCCTCTTCCATATTTGTGATTGTTTTATCTAAGCTTGGGCTTCAGATACTGATGCTTCACAAAAGAAGAAGCCAGAGTTCAGCAGTATCTCGTGCCGAGTTTCTTAAAGGCTTCTTCTTTCTTCACATTGTGTGCTTCAATATTTCTGTATTGTAAAGTACTACCTATCTTATATGACTGGAAGATCTATGTTGCACGGACTCTTCACTTTCAATGCCGCATCCATGTCGGATTCTCCGAAAATACACTACTTTTGACGAATCCAACATGCGTCCCTCAACACTTTTGAAGAATCCAAGCAACATAGTGGAAGATTTCTAGAGGTATTGTCTGAATTCTACAGAGTTTACTGTTGAATTGTGCCATCTGCTTATAATTGATTGGCCTTGAGCCAGAGTAGTTTTTGGTTGCAGGGGAAGACATTAACATCCATAGTGACAGGTCCCGTGAGTCAAAAAAATAAATAAAATCCATTGGCCTAATTTTAAATATATACAATAAGTAGTGTTTAACAAATATAGCCAAAAATCATAGAAAATATACAGTGACTACACAATATGGCTTGTTAAAAGTCATAGAAAGTATAGTATACATTGACTATGCAGTACATATTATTTACACATGAGCTATACATTGAATATAAATTATGATACACTATATAGCTTGGGCATCAAAAACTAAATATATATTTGACTATGCATGAAATATACGTTGATTATCATGACTATGCGACAAATAGTCATCTCAAAAATTGAATATAATTTGACTATAATGACCATTTTTTGATAAATACTTTTGCCAAACGACCATCTACTCTAATTATCTCAATGTCATACTTGACTATCTTCATTTGGATCGAAACGACCACTTTTTTCTGTGGTATATTTGTCTAGTTATTCTGTAGAATCCCTGCTTTGAATTATTGGAGTTTTGTAAATAGTTTGGCCTACATCTCAAAATCCGTATCCGTTTCCGTTTTGATATGTAGAAAGAAAAAGGATGTAATTGAACAGCGAGTGTGCAACAATAAAGAAATTGATTCAGTGTAATCCCAAAGGATGGTATGTATGCAAACCTTACACCTTATCTTTATTACTTTGATAATGCAAACAGTTAGTTTTTGATAAACCCTCGACTCGAATAAATAAAAGGAAAAGAAAAAAAAAACAATTTTGGACACATCAAACACACAAGTGAAGCCGCCATGGGAAATAGTGAGAAAAGCATTACATAACATTCGAGATCAATGAATAAGATACTACTACTGATAGGAACACTTAATCAACCAATTAACGATTTACCCTAATCTGCATCCATCATACAGTGTCACAGCTGCATTCTCTAATTTGAGTTGACACTCCTATTCACATCTAAGGTCAAGAATGTGCCAGTGTTATTAACAGATTAAGGAGAATATTGGTGGAAATCGACATATAGAATACACATTTTTGTTGAACCAAAACTTATAAATCATTAATTTGTAAAGGTTTGGGATCTTTACAAGCCACTCTACCTAGTCTATATCCTAACGCATGACTGTTTAGAAACAACACTAGAAGAACGAAGTACACAATAATAATGAAATTTAAGACCTAGTACCCTGTATTTTTGCAGTTGAATAGTCAAGAGGCTTTTGCATTTCTCCCATTTCTTTTACTGATGGCTTCACATAACCTGCAAGGCAAAGTATCCAGACTAGCTGCACGCGTCTTTCTATAGTTTCCCAGCAAACCACATCTTCTCCATGCATGGTATTCTGCATAAGCTACAGGGTTATTAGCAATGGCCTTAACATACGAGGCCAATTCCTCCAAAGAGCTAAACTTGCTTCCATCAATTATTGAATGTGGAGGTACAAAGTCCCAAACATTTGGGGCACCAAAATAAATGGGGACTGCACCAGAGTCCAGTGCGTAAAACAACTTCTCTGTTACATAACTCTCTGTCCTGGTGTTCTCAATAGCAAGGACAAACTTGTAATGTGACATCGCACAATGCAAATGATCCCACCATTTGGGTGTTTCATTAGAATCCTTGATACATTCAGGATAAAACGAGAGTGCCTTGTCTACACCTCCAACATTGTTCAGGCACTTGCCAAATGAATGGGAGGGTAGCAAGCTGAGTATACGTTTGGCAAGCTGGTTCCTTTGAGGAAGACAACGTGATGAAGACCAATAAACAAGAGTATCCTACAAATTTACAAATTGATGGAGATTATAATGAGCACTTAAAAGAATGAGCAAGTAATGTCATTATGCTCAATGATTGAATATTGTACAGGCAAATTAAAGGAACAAAGCGACTTTCACTTACATTGTTCTTGTAAGGAGAAAGGTGAAAATTTCGATTGTTATGAAAAAGTGCACCCGCATAGGTTGACTGGACATCATCTTTTGCATGATAGCTAATAAATATATCCTCACAACCTGATTTCTTTCTACCAGCTTCAAGATCCATGTATACACGTAACGGATCACCTCGGAGTCTCTGATAATTTAAATAACAATTGTGAGGAGGCTGGAGCGGAAACAAAAAGAATGCATAGTGTGTGCAACAAGTAAGCAAAACTTTGATGTAATTTATATTTACTGCAAGCAACTCAGCAAAGAAGAAAGAAAATCATTCCCTCCATTCAATGGAGTGATTTAAAACAAGAAGATGAGGGAATTAGCCAGAGATCGATGATGAAATAACAACTCTCCAGATATATTTTGCATGACGTCATAGAATCAGCAATATGTTTTCCAACAGAGACTATTTATCTAGTAAACTTGGCATTTTAGGAAAGAAACTTTGCAAGAGAATATTATAAAAATGGTCAGAAGAAAGCAAGATTGATCAGGAAATTCTCACAGGATGAACCTCCTCACAGAAAGGTAATACATCATACTTAAACATGTCCATTGACCAGAAAATAGAGAATGGAAGATTTACTGATTGTCTAAGGTGCTTGAAAGCCATAACAAACCCAAAAAAATTTACTTTTAGGACGAGTCAGTCATCTCACATACTCTTAATAATAGCATAGAAAGCAGTAATGTGGCAATCATAGGGATAACAATTATTAAAGGAGAAAAGAAAGTTGAATTGCGAAAGCAGAATCAACTAGGGGAAGTGAAACCTTAAGCACCAAGTCTAAGGTCCAACAGCGGGCATCTCTGTATGTTACATAAGTGAAAAAGTCTCCAGACCACCTAAAAAAGGTCCTAACCTATAAACAAAATTGCTCCACAAGGAACGCCACTTTCTTCCTAACGCTCTATTACAATACATAGTTATATCACGGATCATAAAGAAAAGTGTAGGAAGCCAAAAAAAAAAAATAGCCATACAGAAAACTTCAATTCGCATAGGTCTAAAAGGAGCACCATATATGCTCAGTTCACAGCTATGTATGAATAGACTTACTAATTGGTAAGTTGAAACAAGTAATAGCAAAAATATTTCACAGAACATAGCTAGTAGCAGCAGAAAACTTTTAGGTTTCCATCACAATTGAATGAAAGGCCCTTGACCACCTTATACAAAAATAAGATTTAAACTAAGAACGAATCATGAACTATTAGTAAACAATCATTGGGTCTGGTGTATTATTACCAAAATAATAGAGAGCCGGATAATCACCCTCTCATAATAAGTACAGGATAAATTATTATGTTTCAATTCTTCCATATATCAATAACTATATCTGGGGAAGAATAAGTGAAATATAATCAATTGGTTGGTCAAGATCACCGATTTGAGGCAAAACAATAGTCCGTGATACATATATGTAAGTAATCAGTGGCTGTGGATAAGTCTATCTGAAAAATAAAAAAGGTTTTATTTTTCCATTCCATGCAAAACTGTTACATAGCTGCAAGCTCTACTGATTACCCTTAGAAAAACATCAGAAGTTTAACATCAAGGATGCGCAAAAAACTGTAAGAGAGAAGAGGAGAGGAAGCTGAGGCTTCACGATTGCATATCTCGAGTATGACAGGTCAAAACCAATTTAGGATGGCGACAACCCAAAACATAAGGACTAACAAGAAGCTAAGCATGTGTAGAAAAGATTAATAAGAAGTAGATGATTCAAAAAGCCTAGTGCATTCACATAATTAAACATGATTAGATCATGTCTTCAGAGCATTTTAATGGCACGTAAGTTGTTAATGATGTATATATCCTATCACATAGGGGTGTGCATAAACCGAACCGACCAATAAACCGAATAGATAAAACCGTTATTGGTTTATTGTTATTGGGTTATTACGTTATCGGGTTTTTAATGGTTTTGAAAAAAAAGATTATTGGGTTATCAGCTTGATATCGGTTTTTACTATTGGGTTATTGGGTAAACCAATAACCCAATAAAATTATAATACCTTACTATTTTACCCCTTCGTAAATGTTAAATATTAATAATTTAATAGTAATAGGACACCATAACAATACTTTACATATTTTAATCTTTATAGTATTTAAGTTATTAGTTATCCACTTTAGTATTTTAGTTTGTAATTAACTAACTATAGCTTTTGCAAGTTTGAAAATGTAGTTTTCGTACGCTATCTACTTTTTATTAATGCAAATTCTCATTATCATTCTTATCGGGTGAACCGAAAACCGAATTGTTAAGGACTTAAAACCGATAAACCGAAAACCGATAAAAATTATTTTTGGTTTCTTATTGGTTTAGTTCTTCTCCGGTAAACCGAAAACCGAACCGTTAAGGACTTGAAACCGATAAACCGTTAAACCAAAAACCGATAAAAATTATTTTATTGGTTTCTTATTGGTTTAACATATTTTGAAACCGAAAATTGATAAACTAAACCGATAATGTACAAAATCGAACCAAACCGAATCGACCGATGCGCACCCCTACTCACATTCTAAATGCTTGAGTTCATCATATCCTAAATTTATAAGAACGTGAAATGAGGTAAATGGAATAGACAGGCTGCATCCTCTAGGTAACTGATTATTCAAAATTCATATCATTCTTCCATCTTGTGACATGTAGGATGACATTAAAAAGGTAATTCCTAATTCTCTTTGGTGAAGCAGTAGAAATCATATACTGATACCATCAAGGTTCAATATTAGACTCTGGTAAATTTCATTTGAAGAGATCCTCACGCTAAAGCAGCAGGATACATTCAAGGCTGAAGGAAGATCTCCATACCTTGTTTCCACTTTGCTATATCTTTTTTATGAGGAATGAGGTTCTCCGACACTAGAGTGTCTCTATGTGTCTCGCTCATTTTACACGGATGTACACTAACCAGAATAAGAAGCCCTTCACAAGCACCAGATCTACCATAAGTGTAAGAACGACTACTAAGCCTTATTGGGCTAATTGATCATTTGCGTCCATTCTATTGTATTTTGGAGCTAAGCTAGCATTAACCCTTAGAGATCATAGGTATCCAGAGCCTCAGACAGTAAAGAACCAAAATTCAAACAATCAGGAAATACCACAGTAGAAATTTAAGTTTATCTAAAGGCATTATCATTATTGATTCATTCTAAGATTGATTTCTCATCTAATCACTCAATCAATAGTTATTATCTCAAAAAGTTTTTTTTTTCTTGATTCTAATTTTCTTCCACAAAGAAAGTAACTTTAGTGACCATATGTGAACTCAATTCCATAAAAAGAGCTAACACTAGTTAAGGAGGATACCTCAATAGGAGGAGTAGCTGTCTCAAACAACAAAGCATCAGGTTTATCAGCAACAACCGAAGATTTAGTCCACAAACAACTAAGCCCACACCGACAAGAATACAAATTATCCAAATTATCAGGAATCCAAGTCCACCCTTTAACTAATACACTCACATGATCCATCTTTAGCTCATTACACTTCAATTCACCATCATCAACATTTTGCAAAGAACCAGAAGAAGACCCATTCCCTAACAATCCTTTATGTTTCTCCCTAAATTGAGCACAACCCACTTGAGAATCCCACTTCTTGAAAGCACCCAACAAGTTACTAAACGGGTCGGGCTCGGAAGCTAAGATGGTGTTCGAGATTCGATCTTTCCTTGATGGGATTGATGAAGTGTGAAGTGGGAAATCAAGAAATCCAGAGAAGAATAGAATGATAATTGTAAAACCCAACATGATTGTGATTGCAAATGTGTTGACAGATTTCAATTGCATTTTTCAGTTCAAGAATACACAAAAAAAATCAGTTTGTTTTTTCTCTCTCTCCCTTGGTCAGAGAGAGAGGGGAGGGGTTATCAAATCAATTGATCTGAGAAGTGATGTTGGTATTCTTGAAATACAAGTTTCCAGTTTCCATCTACCGGTGGTTAGATTAGTAAAAGGAAGACTAGTATAAGCATTTTGGGTTTTGGAAGAACCAGAAAAGGAGGAGACAACTCTGAAATCACAATAACAAAAATTAAATTTGTATCTATTTTTACGATAAATATGTGCCAACTATTACCCTATCTGAATTATGGGTGATTAACTAACCCAAGATCACAAAATAAAAAATAGAGAAAAAGTAACACAAGAATTTAAAAGAAAGTATACATTCTCAAACACATCCCATCTATACATATTTTAATTAATATCAAACCTATATGAAAAAGGGTTTTCTAATTCTAGAAGATAACATATTTCTTTTCCAAATTTATTAAGATAATGATTTCTTACCCAATAATGATTATGAGTGTTAATCTGAAAAATGATTTTTTTAAAGAAAATTCGAAAAAATTAAAAATCGAAAATCAATTTAAATATAATTAATTTAATAAAATCAATTCTCAAAATTTGAAAAAAAAACATAGTCGACACCTAATTTTTAGGACAATTAGTAAACTAATAAACATTTAAAAAGATCTAACAGAAAAAACTTTTTAAAATCCAAAGACAAGGTTCGAGTTCACAATTCCACTTCAAGAAAGTTTTACGCACTTGAAATGACCGCTAAATACTGTTATCCGACAATTAGAAAAGCTGACTAACCTTTTAAAAATTGATTTTGAAAAAATTGACTAATTTTAAAAATTGACTAATTTTAAAGCAATCGGCAATATTTGAAAAGACTTGACTAAATTTGAAAATGATCGACTATATTTGAAGAAAAATTGACAAAACTTGACAAAATTTGAAAGAAATTGACTAAATTTGATTCCTATTTTTGAAATTATTAGTAATGAGATTTAGTCTTAAAACTATGTTGTATCTACTTGGCTCTTAAACATATAACAATATGCAAAGTACTTAATTGACATAACTGAAAAACAGAAAGCATCCATTTTCAGATACAAATAAGAATCCAGACTCCGCATTTCATACATTTCCACATAAGACTTCTTGATGCTTAAAACTTAGCTTCTTCAAAGGTCAACTACATGCTAACAACTCTTACTGACTCAGTCATACTCCAATTCATCTGGAGTCACCGGCCGTTTAAGAGGGATCATAGACTTCTTTTCTACATCTCGCGATAAT
>JAPFFP010000094.1:15038699-15051616 GCA_026153255.1 Solanum medicagineum | reverse complement strand
GGGGGGGGGAGGGGGAAGGTGGTGTTGGAGGTGTATAGTAGAGGAAGTAGTGGAGTGAGGTAAGAAAATATTTTTATATTTTATTTTATAATTTTTTTAAATAATAATATTTATATTTGATTTTAATAATATTATAATTTATTTATTTTTTGTCAGAGTGGACATTTTTGTCCATGTGAAGTGTGATGTGGCATTTTTTTATTATATAGAAGAGAGAAAGTAATACACACGCCATAGTGAAAGTGGAATAAAAAAGAGAAGTATGTTTCTCAAACTAATAATGATAGTTTAGTTATGAAATTCACACTTTTAATAGTTTAAGTATGAAACTTAAAAAAAGAGGATAGTTCAAATGTGTTTTGGACATTTATCTCCAAGTAGATTCATAAGTTGTGGAAGGATTTTGGCCCTTTAATAAATCGTTGAAGGGATATAACATCTATTTTGTAAAGCTTTTTCTTTAAAATGACATTCTACATCCTTGGTTCAAATTTATTTGATATAACTTAATCTTGTGATGTCTATTGAAATTTAATTGTATTATACTAAATATATTATAATTATTTAAAATAGTTTAGGTTGTTAGTTATTTATAGTTATAATAATAAAATGATTTATATGCCACCAGTCAAATGTCATTGTACAACTCAACAAGTTCAAGTTGTTACTTATTATTCCTTTCATTCCAAAAAAAAAAAAAGATGGTCTATTTCTTATTTTAATTTGTTTTAAAAAATAATTTATTTTTTTTAGTAAAACTTTAACTTCAATTTTGCATGTGTCATGTTTAAGGCCACAAGATTAGAGAGTATTTGGATACATTTGATATAACTTTAATTTAGAACCACATGATTCAAAGTCCTTCCTTATTTTCATAAATTTAAGTATAATTTATAATACTTTTAATTTGGATTAAACATAAAACACACCTATATTTGAAATATAAACAAAGTTTAAAAGTTTAAACTTCTAGATTCAAACAACACCATAAAAATTTAAACTGAAATTTGTTTGTTTGTTTGTTTTGGCTAGACACATAGTTTCACAAATAAAGGTCAATCATTTATAAAATTGAATAAATTTTAATCAAAACTTATATTTATAAACATAGGATACATGTGCGATGCACGTGTTCTAAACTAGTATAGGAAAAAGGGGAAGGATGTCCATAACTTCTTAGGATAAGCTAAAGGAGTAGTCAAAGCTAGAATAAAAAATTACGAAGTAAATCGTACTCTAGAAAGGAAATAAAGTAACCTAATTAGGAACAAATTTAGTAGCTCTAGGAAAATATTAAATTGTACTAGAAAGATCATAAATAGAACAAGAAAAATACTAGTAACCTATTCTTCTCTTCTTTCTTTATCATTATTATTGGTTCAATTAATTACCGCAAATAGTAATATTGAACCTCGTCTTGGAGTTTTCTTCTCTGCAATAAAAACTTTTGTTGTTTTTTTCTAAATATTACTTTCTGAAACACCTAATTTCTCATGTGTACCAAATATCTTAAATATAATATTCCAAAATGGTCTACAAGTGCATCCATGCATGCGTTATTGACAGTTGAAGCATGCCTGTGACAATTTCCCATGTGGAAAATATATAGTAACACTTAATTGGATGGTTGGGGAGTTGGACCTTGCCAAACCTTCACACATCACCTAACTTAGGTAGGTATCACCTATTGTGACGGCTAACACCAAAGCTTAATAAATATTTTTTTAAAATTTTAATTAAAAAGTTTGAGTTTGAATTTCTTAAATTTAAAGTCATCTTTATTACAAAATGTTTTATCTTTAATAAAACTTCTTGGTGTGAATCTAATTTAATCGAGTTTCAATATACATATTAAACACCAACTGAAAAATCAAGAAAAAGCCTATAATTAGAAGTTAGGAAGGATATAAAAATACCCATACCAAACACAACCTCTCATGAAAAATCACAGGTATTCAACTGAAAAAATTTAGTTGATGTTCCATATGATTTTCTCAACTTTAAACACAGTTAATTATACTTCATTACTATTATTACAAGTACCGTCCAAATAATAAATATGCAATTTGCCAATTTGGAATATATATAGTTGGAATCTTGGATTATTGTTATACTACAACTATCACTACTAAAAATAATGAGAAACCGACGGTTAAGGTCAGTCCAAAAGAAATTGTGCAAAATAAATCATCTCCGTTGTTTTCCTTTTAAAAAAAAAGAATATCGATGGATGTATGTCATTGACTTTTCGTACAAAAATTATAATTTTTTAAAAGAGAATCCACACAATTCATTAATTCTTTTTTTTAATAAAAAATAATGGACAAGATTGATTTTTTGAAGTGCAAAAGGGGAGCTAAAGAATATAAATGAAAACAATGAAAAATTTCATCAAAAAGAATGAAAGATTGAATGGTAGAATTGTCTAAAGTCATAGAAAATATCTGTATTTGATTCCGAGTAATTACATTTTTATATGTATTTTTTTAAAAAATTGACTATATCTATCGTTCTTTAAAAAATAATATGAAAAAGATGAATATAATCAATTTTAATTGATTGTGTTCATCCACTTTGACCCTCAATTTTGAACCATTATTTAGTAATTTGTCTTAATTAATTAACTATAGTCATATTTATTAATGAGTATGGTATAAATTACAAAAAAAAACTGTCCATTCAAGGAAGTCATTTAAGTGCCAATTTCTTGAGAGCACATTTATATCTTCGCATACACATAAGAAATGGGAGAATTTACATGAAGAAAATAGAGTTATTGTTTCTGATAAATTATCAACTTAAATAAATCATATTTAAAGATGAAAAAATAGTAACAATAATAAATAAATTATTAATGGAAACAAATGAAATAATAATTAAAGAATATGAGATGGCAAGGTGAACTAAAAATTAATGTCAAAGTGCATAAATCTTAGTTGGAATAAAACAAAGATGGTGGTCCATTTAAGTGAGTGAAGTTAAAAATTGATTATTTAATGTCTGTTATTTCATTTTATTTTAAGTTCAAAGCCAAATGGGAAAGATTCTTACTCAAAAGATTTTGTAAAAGAAACAAATCCTTTTTGAGATTTGCTTCTTTTTCCGCACTGAATCTTTTTTTCTTATTTAATTTCATTTTGTCTTTCTTTTTGACTTATGCAGAAAAAAAAAAGAACTAATTATATTTTTTTTATGGGGCTGCAAAGAGAATATTCTTAATTATCGTGGTTTATACTTGCTTGTACTTCTTATTTTTAGCGGAGAAAAAAAATAACTCAAATTACAAATTGTTTCTATAAGAAAAAACAACTTTATTTATAAACAATTCATGCATTACAAACAACTTATTTATCAACCAAACGACCCCATAACAATTTAATTAAAGGAAAATTATCCAAAATGAATTTGATAGTGAAACTATTTATTAAAGATGAACTCAATCTAAATTATTTATTCATTTACTCCACTTTTTCATTAATCTAAGATACTTCATCGGTTTATTGATATTATAACGGTGTCATATAGGATTGAGTTTAATCTTCTGTGGTATTCCATTAGTATATTGATATCTCATTGGTTCATATATGATTTGGCTCTTTTAAAAAAATAAATAAGAAATAATCAAGAGAAAATTATTAATATCACAATCTTATTTATCAAAGTTACAATCCTATTTAATAAATTTTAAACTCTTATGGTATCAAAAAGTTTCTTCCTCTTTGATGCCATCAGAATATATGTGTATGTGTATATATATATATTGAAGGTATCAGACATTTTTTTACTAAAGCACTGCCTTTTCTTTTTTAATGCCATTAGAGTGTACATATATACTTTCGTCGCATTAAATCCGTGAGCATAGCTTCTTTTTTTTTTAAAAAAAAAAAAAGAGCCTTTAATTCACACTTTACAGTGCCTTTGAATTTACAAAAACAAACTCTTTTATTTTATCACGCTCCGAGCCTACACTCTGGACGTGGCCGACACTCGGAAATCATTTCTGGACCTAAACAAACTACTTGGCCTGGCTACTTACTCAATGAAAGACTCATAATAGTGGAAACAACCATAAAAGCAATAAGATGATCTAAAACTGTCTGCATAAGCTAAATATGAAAATTTTTAAGCAATATTTGAATGAACTAGAAACTGAAATTACTTACACATGGTCTATGGAACCTCTACTAAACTGTCTGAAAAGGCTACTAAGACTGGCCCCAAGTAGCCAGAATTGAAATAAAAACTGAAAAGAAGAAAACATAATGCATAGAGTCTCGGATTGAGAAGAGACCTCACCAAAACTGATAGTTGTCAGGTTCTCAATGAAGCGGCTGCTGAGAAATTCTGTCACCTGCGCTTGCATCATAAAAATGATGCAGGTCCTAAGGACGTCAGTACGTGAAATGTACGGTATGTAAGATGGCCAAAACATTTAATAGGGATATCATAATGCATCTCAAAAGACATAATCATAATACATAGGTGAAATAACAATAATCATAAGACTTGTATGCTGAAAATAACATGCTGAAAACTGATAAGTAAACATATTTCTTAGCTTGGGGAGTTTCTCTAACTAACAACCACCACTATGAGCTTCGTGGTGATACACCATCTTGCCCACGCTGCCAGAGCCGTCCCATACTTTGCGGGGCTATGGGAGTGGATCCATCCCAAAATTGGGCCATCTCAGTGGCTAATGAGAAAGGTACTGTAGTACAATTCTATCATATGCTGGCTACATAGTTAATGGGTTTGAGTAATTTATTCTATACTCATATCAATGTTCAATACTACTCCCAAAATATCTTATATAGCTCATACTTAAAAGATCATAAATTCTTGAAATTTGACTTTCTTGGGGACTTAGCCCAACTTGCTACTTAGTTTTCTCAACTGAAATCTTTATCTTTACTGAAACTAGTATCTTTCATGTCCTTTCAATTATGCTAGATTACTCAAGTAAAATGCCAAGAATATCTTCAAGAAAATCATTGTTTAACTTGATTTAAACTAATCTTTTATTTTCTTGAGATAATGTCAAGAATTTTTAAGAACTCAACCATAATAATTCTGGTTCAAGAATGAACATAAACTTGATAACAATTCTTTAATTGACTGATATAGAGACCAAAAATCATAATATGCATCAAGAATCTATGGAATTTATAATGAAAATTAACATACTCACAAAGTTTACGGGAAACTTAGTCTCAACTTATACTTAAAGGTTAATGGGTGAAAACTAGTTTCAATCTCTAATATATTAGCAAAATAATTACTTTTGGGTGGCCTTACATACCTTGGAATGAGTTCTTGAAAGATTGAAAGAATTATCTTGAACGCCCTAATTGTTCTTGAATTTTTGGGAAGGATTTTTTATTTTTAACTTAAGAATGTGACGAGAATCACGTTTTTGGACTTAAACTAAACTTAAAACGTCTAATTTTGGATTATGGGGTATGAAAAAAGTCGAAATTGTCCCTCCCTATAAAAAATCGAAAACTGCCTACTTCTTACATTAGTGCCGATGCGCACTAGTGCTTTTAGCACATTTTAGCGAAATCTTGACTTTTCGTAAATTTTCGAAAAAAATTTAAGTGTGGTTCCGCGTCCACTCCGCGTCGTGGAAGGGGCGCGAAAATCCCACTGTTTTGAGCTCACTTAGACAAAAATAATTCGCGATTTTTTGACTTTTTGTCAAGTCGAGACCATTTTCTGACTCGATTTTTCGCGCTGATCACAAATCCAGTCTCGATTTGCAAACGGAGCATGGGAAGACACGTTATGCACAAGATCAATTCTAGGGATATTTTCATTATTTCACTAGGTGTTACATATTTATGTTGCACTTGTATAATTTCTTTTATGTTAATTGCTATTATTTTTATTTTTAAGAGCATTCTGTAAAGTTATTTTATTGTATAGTTGCACTAAGCTATTGGAAAAGTCATATATTTATTTTATGGTCATTTTTTATTGGGTAATAAAAAACAAAACCTTTAAAGACTAAAAGTCGATAAACAAAAATCAATAAAAAGAATGTTATTAGTTTAACATATTTAAAATCAAAAAATTGATTAACCGCAAACAAATAATACATGAAAATCAAACTGACTCGAACCAATCGATGCACATCCCTAATTAAACAAAATTAAAACAAAATGTATATATTAAAAATAGTAATAGTAGTAGTTGATATAGCACACATTCAATGAATTTAACCGATCTTAATACTTTGACGCGAAATATAAGTCTTCCTCTCTCTCCCTCTCTTTATCTCTCTCTATACCAATCCTATCATTTTAAAAATCTAACAAACTCAATAATAAAAAGGCGAAATGGTCAACTGAGTCCTTTTACTTAGTTCGGATTGTAAACTGGACCGTTCTACTCACGATTTTACCAACTAAACACTTAAACTTGACGAAACTCATCCTTTTAAACCCCTCCAACTTGTCGTGTCTCTCAATCGCGCTGATATCATACTCCATTTAGATCAAGTTTGTTACATCATTTTTTTATTTTTTACAACAATTTCTTTTTTGACAAAAAATTGAAAACCTCATAATCTTCAGCATTTTCCCCTTCAAATACCAGTAAATCGCTCTAATACATCCAGTCACATTTACATCTTTGGAAGTTTTCTTTTTTCGACCAACTAAATTAGGTTTTTTTCATTACGCCATGTTCAGTAAATTATACAAAATTCATGAATATTTGTTTTAAAAAAACTCAAAATCACAAGTCTTTCTCCCAAATTCCATTCAAGCCTTTTCCTTACCTCAGTCAGAAAACCATTCGAAACTGGGGAGCATCAGACCCACTCGCCAGCAAAATCTCCCCAAGGCAATGTCCAGCTCGTCAAAAACACGACAATATCTAGTACGTGTGATCTTATCAACAGAAGCATTCACTGACCCGAATTCAAAATTGGTTATGTTGGCCGGTGGCAGGTTGCGCTTGGAAACCTCAACAACTCCGTTCATATCGGAAACCTCTAGCTTGTCGGAAGAGATTTGGGTTTTGGGGTCGAGTTTGTGGGTTACTTTAGGAGTAGTTTCTTTTTTGTTGCCTTTCCACCATGACAGAATCCCCATGACTATTCGCTAAGAAAGAAATTGAAGTTACAATCACTTCAAAACCAAATAATTTTCACAAATCAAGCAATTGATTTTACAATGTAAGAACAAGTATCTGTTGAACTTTTTTTTTTTTGACAATAATCGTTTCTTGAGTTTTTGACATTGATTTTTGCCATGTCTGAGGACGGGTGGGTTGGAGAAAGAATGAGAGTTCTATTCCTTTCCTTTTTTTTTTTGTAGTTTATTTATTTTTTTAATTTAGATGTTTAAAATCAAAGTTTATCTCTTCACTCTCTTCATGCTTGTGAAACTCGTGCACTTTGTCCAACTCACTTATTAAGTTGTCACACAAGCTCAGTCAATGGTCAAGACTTTAAAAGGTTGAGTTTCGTCAAGTTTAAGTGTTTATTTGATAAAATCGTGAGTAAACGAGTCCAGTTTACAATCCAAACCAAGTATAAGGGCTCAAATGACCATTCCACCTAATAAAAATATAACAATCAAATTACTTTTTTATGATAGTGCACCATCTTCTCCAAATTTTCCCCCATCCTATCCAAAATCCACGTAAGGGAAAAATCAGATTGAAAGCAAAAGGTGGATTTTGAGGGATAAAGGTAAACACAAATCTACTAGACAACGAAAGGTAACCCAACTTTTTTTTATTTTTTATTTTTTACGTCAAATGGAAGTTAACCAAAAGCAAAGCCAGAAAATGTGGGAAAAGAAGAGATGATTTCTTAAAAAGGTATTTGCTAAATTGTTTACATAATGTAGACGTAATAATTAAGGGGTTTATTCTTAAAATTAAAAAGAAAATACAAATCTAGTTTAGTGTTTCTTTTTCAGAAAAAGTCAAAATTTTTTATACTATAAGATCATATTTCTCTAGTATTAAATTATAACTACTAACTTATCATATTCTCATAACACAGCTTATCCTTTTGTCATAATTATAGATCTGAAATTTACGAAACTAACCTATCAAATTTTAGTTAGGTGGCTGGGTGTATATAGAAAAATTCATTGTATCAATGACAATTGACGTATACAGGCGTGTTTGGTAGATACTTTTTATAGTATTTTTCAACTTTCTCGTATTAATTGATGAAAATATTAATTTTAAATATTTTTTCAAAAAAAATACTTCTTCGAAACGTTGAAAATGACTTCAATGAATATATAAAAATACAAATTTCAGAAGTTATAGTCTAAATTTATTGTCTCCTTTTCATCCACCTCACGCCTTAACCATCCCACTCCATCAACCCCTGAACCCTCACTCCCCCGCCTCATCTCATTCACACAATATTTTGTTACACTACATGTAAACATTTATGATATAATATTTTTTTTGCTTACTTACTAAACACTAAAAATAAGTTAAAAAAATTCATTTATTTTTTTTAAAAATATTTTTCTAAAAAAATATTTAACTCTTTTGTGCCAAAACACACTCCATATCTTAGGCCTATTTGAACTCACAGTATGGAATCATAGATTTAGAATCGAATTGATTTGAAATTAAAGTTTTTATTTGAACATGTAATTTGATTTCTTAAATTATATTTTTCTCATAAATATAAAAAAGTTACAAATTGTGAAAAGAAATTTAAAATATTAAATCATAATTTTAAATTACGTATCTAAAAATCAATTTAAAATTATAATATGAAATTACATGCCCAACACATACTTAAAACTCCTAAAAAATGCCTACCTAACCACCACCACCCTAAAATAATGAATAATGACTAATAAATAATAAATTGAAGAGAATAAAAAAACATGCAATAAATTAAAGTCAAGTTGGGTGAGGTCTTTCAAACAAGAACCAATAGAGAACATAATTTGGTCAGAAGAAATCGACCAAACGCCGCCGTTTACTCCACGTCGACTCCCGGCAATTTCCTCGTGCTTTGCTAGTCTCTTTCTTTTTCTTTTATAATAATTTATAGGAGTAATTATTATTTTTTTCTTAATTACTATTATTTATATTGATTTTTCTGCTGTTTTTATTTTGACATACTTATTTTATATATTTTACTCATCGTCATCTCCAAATTTTATTTGTTTGAGTACATTTAAATATAATTTTTTTATTATTTACCGTTCATTTTTATCTGTTACTATTTCACTTATTAAGATTAAATTATATGAACTTTGACAAACATTTTAAAATATATTTTTTCATCATATTAATATGAGAATGATTGCAACTTATATCATTTTTCATATAGTTTTCGACCATTCAAATTTTAGATTTCAAATTAAATTTGGCGACGTCAATTTAGTTTTAAAATTTAATCAAATTGACTTTAAAAAACAAAACAATAACAAGTAAAAATGAACAGAGGTGTATCATTTAGATTGATTTCCATGGTTGGTATCACCAAATTTCTTAATCCAACCTTCTAATTTTCCATTTACTTTTAATATTTTCCATATTTTTTTACTGATAAATGTAATTAATTTTGATTTCTTTTTTTTTTTTTCTGTCAATATTTCCTTTTTAAAGTATTTGAATATATCAATTGCCAATTTATCCTAAACAAATATATGCCAGCTGTAGTAGGACCCACTATAGCCAAAACTTTTTGATTCATCAGTCTATAAATAACAGCTCTTAACAGGAAGCCCTTTTTCCTCTTCTTTCATTTCTACACACTCTCTTTCTTTGGCGATCTCGCCGGCGCTCCGGCCGTCATTACCGTCGGGAAATCTCCTTTCTTCTCCTTTCTCTCTCTAGATAAGGTCATCTTTCTCTCTCTCTGTCTCTCTCTCTTTCATGTATAATTATCTTCTATCTCTAAAGGCATGTATTTTCTGTGTGTGTGTTTTGTTGATTTTCTGCAAAATTAGCTTTAGATCTACTATAGATTTTATTTGTTTACATTATGTTCTCTTCTTCATTTTATTTGGATCTTAAGTTTGTATTATGCAGCTTGTTCTCTGAATTGGGATTTGATCTTCTTTAATGAGCTTCCTTTATAGAATCTAGTGTTCTTGTTCTTTCTAAAATTAACATCATCCTATAGGAAATCAGCTTGATTATGATAATTAATAGCAGTTAAATATTTGTACTTCTTTTTTCTGGATAAGGTTATTTTAATTATGGTAATGTATTTACTAATGGCCAGCATTATTACTTATTGGCTACTGTAGTCCTTTTTGGATAAGATTGCGAAGTGAAATCCTTATTGTTCATTCTTTGTTTGTTCCTCTGTATAATGGTTGGGATGATGACTATGGATGGATTTAGGAGAGGTAGAGGTAGAGCTAGACTGACAAAATATTGGGGAGAGGCGATTAGACACGACATGACATAGTTATCGAGGACATAGGCGTAATCCAAATTACACAGATTTGTGTTTGCACAATTTTCGTTTCTGAGTTTTCTATACTGCATGATTTTCTGGACTTCCTGCCCATCTATTTATGTGTTTCTACATAAACGCACTCAAATATTCCAACTTTATGTACAGGGAAATGCCTTTCTTTTAATGGGAAACATAATGTTTGTGGGTTGAGACTTACCAAGTTATACAGAGAAATTAAAAGTTTGTCTTTTAATGTTGGTGTGCAACTTGTATTGTAATCTAAAGGGGCTATTGCTTATGATTTCTAGTTATATGTGATTTTCTGAAGTTCTGTATATGTGTTTTGATACAGTTGAGCGCATTTGCACATGTGTATGTATGTATGTGTCTATGCATCTATTTATGTGCTCATAAATGACTTGTGAGTATTAAAATTAAATGGGCCTGGATGAAGTGGAATGCATTCATATAGCCGATCTTACTAATTTGCTATTGGGGCATAGTTGATTGATTAATACGAATGCATGCTCACAAACACCAGTATTTGTGTGCCTAAAGTTCCTTCTTTTTGTGCGACATAGAGTGCTTTTTTGTTGACAGGTAGCTACTCCCTCCATTTCAACGTGTTTGTTTTACTTTCCTTTTTAGCCCTTTTAAAAAAGAACCCATCTTCCCTCGTGAACATGTTTAAGACCACAAGATTAAAGGACATTTTGGTTCATTCTACATATCTTTAATATTAGAACACAAAATTCAAAAGTTTTCTTTACTTTCTTAAACTCCGTTCAAGTCAGTAATAGGCAAACTAATCAAAACGAAGGGTGTACTATTTTCCTAAGAAGATATAACAATATTGTGTTTCTATGTGGGGCTGCAACTTGTATTTCACGCTAAAAGGTGTTATTATTTACAATACAGAGTACTTCCGAGGATTGAAGGTTTAAGGCGAGGATGGAAGAAACTGGACTGAGAAATGTGGGCTCCAACTGCTCCATTTCTGAAATAGATGATTATGATCTCTCGAAGCTTCTCGACAGGCCAAGGCTAAACATAGAGAGGAAGAGATCTTTTGATGAGAGGTCACTCAGTGAGTTATCCATTAGCCTATCCAGAGGTTTAGAACATTATGAAAGTGCCTCACCAGGCCGGTCAGTCTTGGACACCCCAGCGTCATCAGCCCAGAACTCTTTCGAGCCCCATCCAATGGTTGCTGAAGCATGGGACGCTCTCCGCCGCACTATGGTTCATTTTCGTGGTCAACCAGTTGGCACAATTGCTGCAGTTGACCATGCCTCTGAAGAAGTCCTCAACTATGATCAGGTCAGTATTTATATGAAATCCAACTATTACAGAGTCTTGGTTCTCTTTTGTCATATGATTTAGTAATTTGCATAATATTGGTATCATATACTATGATCAGGTATGACTTTTTGAACAAAAATACTGGAAACCCATTTATATGCGTTGGTTATTGATGCCATACATATAAGTGTTGGGATATTGTCATATTGATGCCGAAACTGGGTTTAATATGGAGTGAGGTACAGTGATATGATAACGAGTACAATATCATCTGTTTTATCAGAGTATTTATCCAGTGAAGATTTTATTTGATGTGTAGGTTTTTGTTCGAGATTTTGTGCCTAGTGCTTTGGCCTTCCTGATGAATGGAGAGCCAGATATAGTCAAGAACTTCTTGTTGAAGACACTTCAGCTTCAAGGATGGGAAAAAAAAGTAGATAGATTTAAGCTGGGAGAAGGGGTTATGCCTGCTAGTTTCAAAGTCCTTCACGATCCTGTTCGTAAGACAGATACCATAGTAGCAGATTTTGGTGAGAGTGCAATTGGGAGAGTTGCTCCAGTTGATTCTGGGTTTTGGTGGATAATTCTTCTCCGTGCTTACACAAAATCTACTGGAGACTTGAGTCTCTCTGAAACAACAGAGTGCCAAAAGGGGATGAGACTTATATTGAGTTTGTGTTTGTCTGAAGGATTTGACACATTTCCAACATTGCTATGTGCTGATGGATGCTCAATGATTGATCGGAGGATGGTAATATATTTTGTCATCGTACCTTCTTAATATATTTTGATCTTCTTATCATTGTTGTACAAAGCCTGTTTAGCTTAGCTTAGCTGATTGGAGCAGTTGATAAGCAACAAGAGATGAAGCTGGTTTTATAAATAAGGAGTTAGTTGCTTACAATTTCGTGATTGGGGTTCATTTTGATGTACCCTTATTTTCCTCGATGCATTTTCATCTTATTTTTTGTGGTTATTGCTCTAAGATTCACAAATCGTTCTGTTGGAAAATGAACTTTGCAACGGATCGTCCGCTAGTGACCTTGAGTTTTGTTTTCTTTGCCCCTGCGACAATGTGACATGGGCTCTTAAGGCACAGGAAATGGATTTTAGACTGTAGTAGAATAAAGTAAATGCTCTTAGCGTTCTTATGCATGTAGATCTTTGTTCTAAGTTGAAACTAAACTGGCAACAGGTGGCACCCTGCTTA
>JAPFFP010000094.1:14982386-15004863 GCA_026153255.1 Solanum medicagineum | reverse complement strand
GGGTGGAAGAATCACCTAGCCAGGGGCGATCCTATCACGGGTGGTACCCCAAGGGGTTAAGGAAGAACCTAGCCAGGAGCGATCCTGATACAGTTATACCACTGATCTGTTGGTTACTTACAATACATGATCGCACAGATTATACATTAAAGGTAAAGAAATATAAAGAACATAAAGTATACGATTCCAAAGTATATCCAAAGGTGGTCACTTTTTCCACATCAGTGCATGATTTCATTTGAATTGTTATTTCATATACACTATTTCTTGCCTTACATATTTAGTACATTATCTCGTACTAAGTCCCTTGTGGGGGACCTGCATTTCATGTTGCAGGTACAGGTGCTAGTAGATCTCCCCAGTAGGAGTATAGGATATTCAGTTGCTGTCACCAAGCTCCAGGTTGCTTCGGGGCTTTGTATATGTCTAGAGCTTATGTTTATATTTTACAGTTAGTTGAGGCGGGGCCTGACCCGACCCTTATTTGATACTTTCTATTATTTAGAGGCTTTGTAGACTATGTAAATTAAAGTCTAGTCATGTCTCGTACTTTAGACAGCGTGGCCCCAACGGCCTAGTCATATGCATTTTCTTTTGGCTTGTTATCATTGTTTATCTGCTTTAAGGCATGTTAAAGGTGGAAATCCCTTATAATATGTATAGAAAGAGCATAGTTGCACGTTGGTTCTCCCGAGCCTTATCGGCAACGGGTGCCGGTCCGCCCTAACAGGACTTGGGGCGTGACACTTCTATTGCTTCTCCCATCACTAAGTTGACCAAAGAGAAGTTTAAATTTGTGTGCACCGATGAATGTGAAAAGAGTTTCCAAACCTTGAAGGATGAGCTTGTCTCCGCTCCTATCTTGTCTCTACCGGAAGTGTTGGAGGAGTTTGTTGTGTATTGTGATGCCACACAAATTAGTTTAGGTTGTGTTTTGATGCAAAATGGCAATGTGATAGCCTATGCTTCTAGGCAACTCAATGTGAATGAAAAGAATTATCCTACTCATGATCTTGAATTGGCCGTCGTGGTATTTGCTTTGAAAATTTGGTGTCATTATTTGTATGGGATGCATGTCGATGTGTTTACCAATCATAAGAGTCTCCAATATGTGTTCACTCAAAAAGATCTCAACTTGAGACAACAAAGGTGGTTTGTCCTTAAGAATTATGATATGATTGTGCATTATCATCCCGGTAAGGGTAATGTTGCAACCGATGTTTTGAGTAGGGTGTCCATTGGTAGTGTAGCTCATGTTTATGATGGGAGAAAAGAGGTAGCTGGAGAGGTTCATCGGTTGGCTAGATTGGGGATTAGGTTGTAGGATGTTGGTAATGGTGGTGTTGTGGTTCTTAATGGCTCCAAATCTTCCTTGGTTGATGAGGTAAGAGCAAAGCAAGATCTTGACCTCTCCTTGTTAGAATTGAAGGCCTTGGTGAGAGATGGCAAGGTGGAGGTTTTCTCTCAAGGGGGAGATGGTGCCCTTAGGTATCAAGGTAGGTTGTGTGTACCTAATGTTGATGGCTTGACAGAGAAGATTCTTGACGAGGCTCATAATTCTTACTATTTTATTCACCCCGGTTCTAAAAAGATGTATAGCTATTTGAGACGTGTGTTTTAGTGGGGAGGTATGAAGTGGGACACTGCCAAATTTGTAACTGGTTGTCATAGTTACCAACAAGTCAAAGCCGAACACCAAAGGTCGGGTGGCCTAACCCAAGAAATAGATATTCCTACTTGGAAGTGAGAGGAAATTAACATGGATTTTTTGGTTGGATTGCCTAAGACTAGAAGGGTTTTGATCCTACTTGGGTTATGGTTGACAGAATGACAAAGTAGGCTCATTTCCTACTGGTTCAGACTACTTATGGCGCCGAAGACAATGCTAGACTGTACATTCATGAGTTAGTTAGATTACATGGGGTGCCTTTGTATATCCTATCGGATCATGGTGCTCAATTCACTTCACACTTTTGGAGGTCCTTGCAAAGAGGCCTTGGTACCAAGGTAAAACTTAGTATGACCTTTCACCCTCAAAAGGATGGCCAAGCCAAAAGAACTATTGAAACTCTTGAGGATATGCTTAGAGCTTGTGTCTTGGAGTTTAAGGGTAGTTGGGATGATCATCTTTCATTGATTGAGTTTGCTTATAATAATAGCTATCATTCTAGCATTTGGTATGGCTCCTTTTGAGGCCCTTTATGGTAGTCGTTGTAGGTCCCCGGTTGGATGGTTTGAGGTAGGGAAATGGCTTTCTTGGGTCCCAATCAAGTCATTGAGTCTACGGAGAAGGTAAGGTTGATTAGGGAAAGGTTGAAAACAGCCCAAAGTCGTCGAAACTGCTAAGTCGATGTGAGGAGAAGGAATCTTGAATTTAATGTTTGTGATTGGGTCTATTTGAAGCTTTCACCCATGAAGGGTGTGGTTCATTTTGGTAAAGAGGGTAAATTGAGTCTAATATGGTTCTGTATATAGTGTTGAGGAGGATTGGTAAGTAGCCTATGAGTTGGAGTTGCCTTGTGAACTGGACTTGGTTCATCCGGTCTTTCATGTATCAATGTTGAGGAAATGTGTGGGTGACCTACCTGAATGTTATTGTCCCATTGGATGTTGTGGGTGTAGTTGAAGACAACTTGACCTGGAGTTTCCCGTAGAGATTTTGGATAGACAAGTGAGGAGGTTAAGGAACACGGATGTGGCTTCCGTTAATGTCCTTTAGAGGAGTCAACATGTCGAAAGTGATACATGGGAGGCCGAAGTAGACATGCAAAAGAGATATCCCTATCTCTTCCATTCTACTCAAGCCTAAAGTACTAATTCTAAGTCTCGTATATGATTTCAAGTCTGATGTTTCAGCCCCTATGTCATTTTCATGCATTCATGTTTATGTTGACGAATTCACAATGATTTTTGCCACTTATGTTGAGATTTTTGAAATGATGTTTAAGTACATTGTTTCATTATTGTGTGGGCTGAAATTATCTTGTTTACTTCTCTTATATACGTTTATTTGACATTCAGGGACTAATATTCCCAAGGGGGAGATATTGAAACGACCCCAAAAAGTGCCAAAAAATGTGCCTTGGAAGTGCCTATAATCGTAATTTTCATATATCTCAAAATCCATGCATGATATCGAAAATCCAACTTCATATTCTTGATCGGGGGCAAAATTGAGTGGAAAATGCATCCAATCCTGTTTTTAGAGCAACCGTATCAAAATTTGAAATTCCCAAATGCAATTTCAAGAGAGGTTTTCGCGCCCCTGGCGCAACGCGGCTAGGGCACGCCTCTGTGTATTTATGTGCAAGTTTCTTTATCTCGGTCCAAGGCTTTTGGGTCTTGGTCCTAAGTCTTCCCATGTGTAAGAATACCTATACTTAGCCATATTTCTCCTTCATATCATACAAAACATACCCCAATACTTTCTCAAACACTTAGGCAAATATTTCACCAAACATTCAAGTGTCAAGCCTCATTTCGGAGCTTAAGGAATTCACTCAAGCTTCAAGTTCTCATCTCAATCTTCATCAACGAATTCTCCAAAGTTGAGGTATGTGGGTTTCAACCATTGGGTCCTTTCATCCATGGTGCCCAAGCTTCCTTTTTACATAAATTACATGTTTCTAAGTTGATTTACTTATGGATCTTCATATTATGAATTTGACTATGAACAATGTTGGGGTTTCGTTAAAGTGTGACTGTTTTAGCATGTTTTGAGCTATGAATCTAAGATCTATGATGAGTATTGAGGAGGGGGTTTTAACGTATTTTGCAAGGTGGTATTATCAAATGTTGGTGGGTGGATTTACTTCAAATTTTCTTGCATGATTTCACTCTTGAATTGCAGGGTTTTACACTAGCATTACACACCTACCAAGTGTTTGATAAAATGTTCGATTTAGGGTTCTTGAGCTATTGATGATCCATTGCATGATCTATGACTTGAATGACTTTATGATGATGAAAGGAAGGTATATATGTGTTGATTTCATGAGAAGTATCTATAGTGTTGCAAGTTGACCACACCTTGTTACGGGGGTGCTATGCCCCAATCACTATGGATGGCAGGGTGAGACAACCATCAACCAATTGAGGGTATAATACCTCAATCACCATTAATGGTAGGGTGTGACAACCATCAACCAAATTGAGGGGTTGATACCTCCATCACCATGGATGGTAGGATGAGACAACCATCAACCAAATTGAGGGGTTGATACCTTAATCACCATGGATGGTAGGGTGTGACAACCATCACCAATTGAGGGTTGATACTCAATCGTCTCTCCAAAGGGGTGGTAGGCCTTGGACATGATGGTCGCATGTTTACTTCAAGTATCATTCGTGCATGTCATATTGTTATATGCTCATCCATTGTCAAATTATGCATTTCAATTATGTTGCATAGCTCTTTTTGCATTGCATCCTACATACTTAGTACATTCAAACGTACTAATGCATCTCTATGCCTACATGATGTTACCATGTAGGAATCGGAGCTCCTCATGATCATCCTCATCCTCCCCATGCCTAGTACTATATTCACAAAGCAAGTTTGGTGAGTCCTCAACTCCGGGGATGATATCTCTTGTTCTTATGTTATGTAAAGACTCTCATTATCTATTTATATGCTTTTGACTATGTGGGTGAGCCCAGAAAGTTGTCTTGGCCCCCACTCAATTATAAGTGTAGAGGTATTGTTGGACAAGTTATGTAATGATGCCATGAGCTTTGACTCTCTTTGGCTCTTTTGATGTTTTTATGATATGAAAGGCTTTCCTTAGCCTCCTACCCCTGTTTTATGATCTTGTTGTTGTTCAAATACTTCCGTGACTAAGGATGTGTAATTATATGTTAAAAGGATTGCTTGGGGTCCCTTCGAGTTCCTCATTGGTCATGTCACATCTAGGCCCTAGGTTTGGATCATGAGACAAAAGAAGGAGAAGGAAGAATAACTTATGTTACCAAAAGAATAAATTATGATCTTCTAAAGTAGATGTTCATCTTTGCATTTAACCTCCTTCTTAAAACCATCCTTCAAGATCAACTGCTAAGAACTGAACTTTTGAATCAAACTTTGGCAGATTTACAATCAGAAATAATTTTCAAGTAACAGACTAACTTAAGAACTCAATTAGAACCAAAACTTACCCGATCATAGCACAATCATTTGGGCAAATCTTGTCTCACATAATCATGATAAAATTCTGACCAATAATATCGGCTATAATAAAACATGAGCCTGAGCTAATCATCCTCACTCATAATGCAAAAACTATCATAGACTTTGTCAAGATTTCATTCTTACTCACTCAACCCTTCTCACAAACTTATGTTATAAAATGTCATATTTAGACAATGGATACTAATCATAGAAAATTAAATTTTTCTAAATCAATGAAGGAAATGATCAAATAACCACTTAGCAAGCGATAAATGCAAACATGTAGAACCTCTAACAACACTAAAAGAAAATAATCGATCAATAGCAATGACTGTGAACAACCCTTAAGAGTTATAGCTAGACTCAGTAGGTCCCACATGCAATTATATATAGACAAAACATGATTTTTTTGTCATACTCTAAATAAAAACTTTAAGTAACACCCTTCCTTAGGTCTTTTAATAGATAAAAGTAACTAACATTACAATCCAAATCATGCATAAGTTTGTTCAAATGTTCAACATCCAATACAATTCGATCACTTCATACTTTACCAATTCATACCACCACAAAACATACCATGGAGATTTTTGTAAATCCATATATTTTAACTTATTATTGATCGCCTCTTTATCTACCATACCATATCCTTTATAAAATTTCAATGTACTAATTACCATACTCAAAATCACAAAAGAGCCTATCAGCATATTCAAGATGCACATATTAGATTGTTTTTCAAATATTATTCAATAGTTTTCTAACCCAAATAAATGATACGTAACATTATCACTATAACCAAAGAAGAATAGATGGAACCACGTGTCTCTAAATTCAATTTTTCACTTTCTTAGAATAAACATCTTTGACCTTTACCATTAGAGAGAATGTCTTTGTTCTTCTATCTTTCTAAAGGCTAACCTAAATCTCTCCAACTTTATTCATTTTGACTCTATCTCTTTTTAATTCTATTCAAGCAGTGACTCAACATATTCTAAACCTTTTCATATGATCATGTTACTCATCAAATAGTAGTAATTCATAACTTTAAAGATCCACAAGTAATTATTACCATACCGAATTCATTAAATAAAATATCCTTATCATATGATTGCATCATAATCATAATCCATTACGAATTTTTATTATTATTATGCTCAGTTGCTATTGCCGTCATCTTGAAGCCAACCTTATCATCGACGTGATACTTTAAACCAAGTTATACTGGCAGGCCTCTCCTACTAAAATCCTCCATTGCCTTCCCCCAAGTTACTCTCTAGGACTTTATTCATTCATAATCTTATCATTCCAATATTGATCAACTCCATTGGAGATTATTATGAAATCACCAATCCTCGTTTAAAATCCTAGAGATACATTTCACCACCTATGTGTTAGTCATACCAAAGATCCACCACTAAAATTTTTCTTATCAATGCTTAGCCCAAGTGTTCATAGTAATAAAATAATTGATTTCTCAAATATGGGTGCTATATCGAATCTCATTGTATGATCATTGATACAACTAATAACTCTTTAAGTAACTAATATTTGTACTTAACAACTTTTGCTACAACCATCCTTAAACTCGATTTCTTGGTAATCCTCTCAATCAGCATATGAGCTAATTTAGCCTCTCTTCGCCTAAGTCGGGCGCAACCAATACTTTTGTATTTGTTTGCAAAAATTTTCTTCCATCCTCATAGATTATATGAAATCCCCATTGTATCACAATGTGCCAAGGGCTAGATGCCTCAAATAGACCATACTGGTTAATGTTCCCAAAATCTGTGCCAGACACTTTCAGTGAAGAATACAATTGCGTGTAGACAAAGCAAACACATCAGCCATACATTCTAGATGTTGTGTCACATTATATTCTTTATATATCACTTTAAAGTCTTCTAAATTTCTTTACACATCAATTTAGCTTTGATGAAAGTATATTACATACTTGTTGGATAGCCTTGAATTAGGATTCAAGACACCTGCTCCCATGAGTGTCGCACGTCATATAGCAAAGTCCTTGAACTTATCATTATACCAATTAATGGGCAGTTTGAACAAGATCTTTTCCTCAACACTCTAATGCATAAACAACCTGGGAATCTCACGTTCAGGAAAGACAATAGAACAACTCATCATGTGATTGGAGTTAAGAGAGGGTTCGACTACATGATCTATATTGTTTTAGAGAAAAGAACGGAAAATCTCATCCAAAATTGAGCTACCATTGCTCTCTTCTATATAAGATTATTGATCAAAACTATAATTGGTGAATGATATAAAATTCAAACTTGAGTTCATCGGTAGCTTTGCAATACTTTCTTTTCCCAAAAAAAAAATCTTCTACATATAATTCCTCTATACTCAGAGGAAGTTGCTGAAGATTTTTCAGTTCCTAATAGTTTGTTATATTAAGATATAGAAGGTGAGAATGTAGGCTGAAGATATCAGGCAAAGAAATAAACTTATCTCTGCTCAGATTCAATTCCAACAAAGAAGTTAAGTTCCTAAGAGCAGCAGCTTAGTAATCACATAAATTACATTCACTCTTTTGAACTAAAGTTAGTTGGAATGGTATATGTCGAAAAGACACAAAACTTGGCCTCACAGGCAGCAGCAGTAATCTTTCATTGCTCTATATTCAGAAACTCATCTCTCTTCTTATAATACTCACAAAAAGGTTAAGCTTAGGATCTAGTGCTACATTTGTACATCCATACTCTTTACATATTATACAAATTTTAAGCTATTAGATAAAGTCAAGAAATGTTAAACCACTAAATCTCATGATACGAAATCAACCTTTACCTCACAGTATATCCAAGTATAGTCTATCTTTGCACTCTCTTTCAGAAGTTAAGTAGTATCTATCTTACCCACTATACCTCTTTACCTAGTTAAGTTCATAACTCTACAAATCTCATGTGATTCTTCTTTTAAAATCATGAACCTAGTTTAGGTCTACCGCCTTTTGCTTTATGCTCTTCTATTTAACACCTATACTTGATTTTTTTACTAACACAATGGCATGTCAACATCGATGCCATTCTTATTTGAGTGGACTCCATGTCATACTAACTAACAACTCTTCCTAAACATTCTATCGTAAAAGTTAGACGATACTTACTACTTTTTAACCAAAACTCATAAGGGACTTGACTTATCACCCTATTCCTTAGCTTATCACCACACGACTCTTAACTACCTACTTCAATAATCTACAATTTCCACTCTCCATGGTTTATATATCTTTCTAACTCTAGGATTATTGTATTATTTATGGTTTACAAAAGCCTTCAATCACTTTCTCTCAGAGCATCAAATACCACTAAATAGTCATAGCCATAAATTAACTACCCTAACAAGGATAACATCTAACGAATGATTTGGAGAACAGAGTCTGGAAGTACATCATATCTAGCTCTAGCTCAAATGCACGATTCATATAAATAAGAGTGCATTATTTTAAATTGATAAACTTAAGCACGCTTGTGGGCTCCTCTCAAGCTTGATGTTATCTCTTTACTTTCTGAAAACTTTATCTAAAGGTAACTCGTTACAATGGACATGAAAAATATAAGCATCCTCAAATTTAATATCCCTGAAGATCGAGAGTTTCAACTTTAATAACTTAGCTAATAGATCATGTTGGCACTAGCAATCAAGGCTTATATTCAAACTGGAGAATATGCTTGTCTCCAAGGACGCATCCATATCAGGAGCTACAATAATTGCATGTTTGTCTAGTTTTAACCATTGCAAAAAAGAGTGAAGAAGATCATATACCAATTGATTCAAGTAATAGCATGAAATAAACAAAGAAGGGAGTTTTCCTAAGGTCCTATAGCCTCTCAAAAAAAAGTAAAGGTGTCCCCCTACCATCCCGCAAGACTCTACTAGACCTGTCCCTGTGTGATGAGATTATTGAACCTAAAGATTTGATACTAAGTTTGTCACAACCCAAAATGGGTCGTGAGTGACACCCACACCTAACCTCCTAAGTGGGCGAACCAGTGGTACAAATCCCAACTTGTGTTAGTAGCTCACCTAATGAAAGTAAGAAATAATAAAACTATCATTAGAGTATATTACATATTGTTTCCCCAATACCTGAAATCCATCACATCAAGGACATCTAATCTGAAATACTAAGTCTAAGAGTAGCAACACTAAAATAGAATAATATAATAGTTTATGTCCAAAACTAAGGACATCATGTAGCTGATAGAATCTAACACGAGCTAGAAAGTTGGCTCATCCTTAAATCTGATATCCTAATGACCAGCTAGAGTTGAGGGCGAGTCAAAATCAATGGAACACTCGTTGCACTCCACAAAAGCAAAACAAAGAAATATACAAGTAGAATTCAGTACGGGCCAAATGTAATGAGTAGGTATCATCAGCCGACTCCAAATAGAAACTAATATATATAAAGTAATATCAGGAAATCAGCTATATAACTTAACAGTGGCAAGTAAAAATAACAAGTATAAGTAAGTGACAACACAATGAAACATGTATATAATATATCAACAACACCTAAAAGATACATGAGGACTCAAGCCTCCATACCAGGCTTCTTTGGGAGATAGGTTCTTTGAGATTAAGTATATTAAATTATATTGATATGCTTTTCTTTATTATTATCATGCCGGAATGTGGCACTTGATCCAATATATATCATGTCAAAATGTGTCATCTGATCCAAATATATCGTGTCGGAATGTGATACCAATCCAAATGTTGTGAAACAATCCCAAAAACGCCTGAAATAATGCCTCGGAAATGTCCATAATCGTAAATTTCATGTATCTCAAAATTTGTGCGTGATGTCAAAAATTTGACTTCATATTCATGATCAAGGGGCAAACTTGAGTGAGAGATGTGTATAATCCCGATTTTGTAGCAATCGTAGCGAAATTTCATTTCACAAAATTTACAAAAAATAGAGAGGATCCGCGCCCCTGGCGCAGCGTGGCCAGGGCACAAACCTGTGTTATTTTGTTGCCAATTTTCCTATTTTGATCCAAGGCCTTGGGGTCTTGGGCCTAGGCCCTCCTATGTATAAAAACACCTATACTTAGTCATTTTCAACTCCATATCATTAAAGACATTCCCCAAAACCCTCTCTAACACTTAACCAAATATTTCATCCAAATTTAAGTGTGCCAAACTCATTCTGAATCTCAAGAATTTCATTCGAGCTTCAAGCTCTCATTCAAATCTTCATCAAGGGAATCTCCAAAGTTGAGGTATGTGGATCTCAACCATTGGGTCCTTCCACCCATGGTGCCCAACCTTCTTTTTCATGTAAATTGCATGTTTTCAAGTTGGTTATCTATGGATATCTTCTATTATGAAATTTGAATATAAACTATGTTAAGGTTTCATTAAATGTTAACTATTTAAGCATGTTTTGAGCTATGAATCTATGATCTATCATGAGATTTGATAAGGGATTTTAATGTTTCTTGCATGAGGGTGTTACCAAGTGTTGGTGGATTAGTTAACATTGAGTTTTCTTACATGATTTCACTCTTGAATTGCATGATTTTGAACTAGAATTACACACCCGCCAAGTGTTTGATAAAATATCCAGTTAAGAAGTCTTGAGCTATTGATGATCTATTGCATGACCTATTAGTCAAGTGACTTTATGATGATTATGGGAATGTATATATGTGTTGAATTCATGGGAAGTATCTATGATGTTGGAAGTTGATCACCTTGTTGAGGGGGGTGCCATGCCTCAACCTCCTTATTGAGAGGGTGACATATCTCAATCACTTTGATGAGGGGGTGTCAAGCCTTGGTGCCCTTGTTGAGGGGGTTTTAAGTGTCAATCACCTTGTTGAGGGGGTGCCAAGCGTCGGTCGTCTTATTGAGGGGGTGTCAAGCCTCAATCACCTTGACAATAGGGTGTCAAGCCCTGGTAGATTTGTTGAGGGGGTGTCAAGCCTCAATTACCTTGTCGAGGGATGCCAAACCTCGGTCGCCTTGTTGACGGGGTGTCAAGCCTCAATCACCTTGTCGAGAGGGTGGTATGCCCTTACTACCAATTGAGGGGTATATACCTCAATCACCTTCGAAGGGGGTGGTATGCCTTGGAGTTTGAGTAATAGTTTGCTTGGTTTATGATCATGGTCTCTTCCTACACATGTAATATGTTTTATACAAGCATGTTTTACTTCAAGCATTGATCATGCATGCCATATTGTTATTTTACTCACCCATTGGCTATGTATATTCATTTTGACTATGTTGCCTATCTCTTATTGCATTGCATCCTACATACTTAGTATATTCAAACGTTCTAACGTATACACTATTATTGCCTACATGATGTTACCATGTAAGAACTTGAGCTCCATTTGATCATCCTCTTTCTCCACGTGGCTAGTACTATCTCTAAAAGCAAGCTTTGGTGAGTGCTCAACTCTGAGGAAAATATCTATTGATTTCATGCTATGTAAAGACTCTTTTCTTTGTTGGATGCTTATGACTATGAGGGTGATCCCAGAAAGTGTCTTGGCCCCCACTCAATTCCATATTTAGAGGTGTTGTTGGACAAGTGATATATTATACTTTGAGCTTTGACACTTTATGTTATTTAAGTATGAAACTCATTCCCTTAGTCCTGAATCCCCTTATTTATACCTATGTTGTTGATATCTTACTTCTGTGACCAAGGATGTATGTATGATATGCTAGTAGGCTTGTTTGGGGTTCCTTTGGGTTCCCCATTTGCCGTATCACATCTAGGCCCTAGTTTGGGTCATGACATCGTGTCAGGATATGACACCCGATTCAATTATACAATGTCGGAATGTGACACCCCATTAAGTCATTTGAGATATAGAGTCTCGTATGTTATAAAAACTTTATCTTGTGAATTTTAAAAGGACTTTTTGGATTATTCGATAATTTTCACTATTTAGTTGAGGGGTAATTTTAGATAATTAAATTAATTAGTGGGCTAAATTGATAGTTTAAATAATATCCTATAGTACTTATCCTATATTAATTAAAATAAGTAGTAGGGTTTATCATTTTTAATACATAACTAGTTAAAAGAATATATGAGAGAAAGAAAAGAGGGCAGAATGGTGGAATGAGAAGAAACGCAATCTGGAGACTTGCAATTCCCTATTATCCAAATTAGAATATTTATATATTCTCTAACAGGTTACCTATAGTAAATTGAATCGAAATTGTATTAGTATCATTAAGATTACTATATTATTGTTTAAGTTATTAGATTAGAGTATTGGAATTGGAGGCAGTGCTACTGCAAACCTTCCAATCTCTCTCTATATAATATATATAGTATTTGAAAGTTAATGATGGAAATATTGGCACAAACATTACAGTTGTTAGGTAGATTATATAGGTTAGTTCGGTTATTACAGTTGTCTTCTTGTAGCCTATTAAATTTTTGGTTAATTTTCATTCAAAATTTTATTCTCTTCGTAATCACATTATGATTTAAGTTTTGATATAATCAATCAAAATTTTAGGTGTATCCTATTATGTAAATATTCTTAGTTTACGATATGTGGAGAAACTATAACTTAACCCTAAACTTGAAATTTAGGAGCTTGATTGTGGAATTGAGGGAGTGTTTAGTCTAGGCTAGACATATACTAATATGAGTGTCTATCGACTCGTTCACTTATGAATATTATATATTTGATAGATTTGAAAGGTTATGAGGCATTGAGGAAAGGGAAAGCACAGGTGGATTAACTCACTTGATTTCGGTTCTTCGGTTTAGGTAGGCTATGGTTTACTCTATGTGTTAGAGAGACTTTTAATAGTGATTGATATTCATTGAGTGATGTTGTGAAGTTTTCTACGCATTTAATTTTTATGGTTTAGACGATTGATATATTGTAGTGATTGGTCTGAAATTTCAAGACCATGAAATCTGTAATCTTGAACTATTCTTATCAAAGTGATGCCTTAAATAAAGAAGGCTTTATAAAATATTGTTGATGAAGTGGAAATTAATGATAAAGAATGATGAATTAAATATAATTTGATCGGATGTCACATTTTGATATGGTATAATTGGATCGGGTGCCACATTCCGGCACGGTATAATTGGATCTGGTATCACATCCCGACACAGTATATTTGGATGGGGTGTCACGTTCCAACGCGGTATAATTGGATCAGGTGTCACATTCTGACATGGTATACTTGGATTGGGTATCACGTTCCGACATGGTATATTTTGATCGGGTGCCACGTTTCGACATGATAATAATAAAAAATATCTATATTAAAATAATTTAATATACTAAATTTCAAATAATCTATCTCCCCAAAGAAGCATGGTGTGGAGGCTTGAGTCCTCATGTGTGTTTTTGGTACTGTTGATAGATTATATACATGTTCCATTGTGTTGTTTATATATTGATTTCTATTTGGAGTCGGCCGATCATACATACTCTGTATATGTGGCCTATACTGACTCCTACTTGTATTTTTCTTTGTTTTGCTTTTGTGGAGTCCCGCGAGTGTTCCATTGACTTTGACTCGCCATAAGCTCTAGCCGGTCATCGAGATATCAAATTTCTAACCTTCTAACTCATGTTGGATTCTATTTGTTATGACATGATCTCCTTAGTTTCGGACATAAACTATTTTATTTATCTATTTTTGTGTTGCTACTGTTAGACTTAGTATTTGAGGTTAGATGTCCTTGATGTGATGACTTCCAGGTTTTGGAAAAACGATATGTAATAGACTCTAGTGATGGTTTCAATATTTTCTTACTTTCATAAATTGAGCTACTAACATAGGTTGAGATTTGTGTTATTGGTTCGCCCACTTAAGAGGTTAGGTATGGGTTCCACTCATGGCCTATTTTGGATTGTGACAAAATTCATCCATGGGACATGTACTATTGAGATCCCTAAAGTCAACACAAAGTCAGATTTGTCCATTTCTCTTCCTTACAGCGGCGATACTTGAGATCCATGTGGGATACTTAACTTCACGGATGAAGACAGTTTAATAAGCTTATTAACTTTAGCTTCAATTATGGGAACCAGTTCAAGCCTAAAGCATCGTTAAGCTTGCTTGACAGGACGAGCATCCTTTTTGATAGCAAGATGATGGACCACTACCTTTGGGTCTAATCCACATATTCTTTGTAACTCCAAATTAATATGTCTTTATATACTTTGAGTAAGACAACGTAGGACTTATCTTCATCACCATAAAGTAATGCATTCACAAAGGTGGGTCTTGTATCTTCATCAGTGCGAAGGTTGACTTCTTTCAGTGCATCAGCCATTAGTTTTACTCCTTCTTCGAGTCCGGGTGGCGCATCCTTAGCGTCTTCATCTTCTAGAGGTTCGCTATCATTAAAAGATATATGGTAACACCATGAGGCATCCTCCAAGTCTTAATTAACTTTACTTGGAGCCAAATTACGCCTTTTATCTTGTGTACTAATGTGATATGAAGAGCCAACACTTTCTTCATCTTCATCACGTTGCTTGGTGTAGACCACAACATGTGATTTTTCTTTCAATACTTCTCCACATGAAACCACAAGGTTTGTTTACTGCCTCATTCTAGAAGGGATCAAGATTTGAAAATCCTAATGAATGTTTTGAGATTTAGGCAAAGTAGAAGCTTTAATACCCTCAGAGTTTCTCCAAAGCTTGTCTTT
The DNA here is from genome assembly GCA_026153255.1 of Solanum medicagineum. NCBI lineage: Eukaryota > Viridiplantae > Streptophyta > Magnoliopsida > Solanales > Solanaceae > Solanum > Solanum medicagineum. The sequence goes on along the minus strand of JAPFFP010000094.1, from coordinate 14,990,005 downwards.
CTTCTTTAATGGCCCTAACCTCTCAAATACATAAATTCTCATCATTGAGCTTCCAAGTTGATCAAAGACAGAAGGCCTTTTTTTCAGAAGGAACAAGTTCATCATCTGCAGTGCTATAGTTATTTTGCTAACCTTTCTAATGAAAATGCAAACTGGTGGAGGTCATTCGTATCCTAAACCTTCATGTTATTTCCTTATTGGGGGTTTTGACGAAAGCTTCCCTAATTTTGATGGTTTATTAGGATCATATCCAGCTTTTGCCAACAATTGATAAGCATTAGGATCGAAACCTTCATTTGTACGCTCCATTGGGAGTGCTTCATTTTGCAATGATTTAGGAGCCACAAACTTTCCAAATAATTTTGTGGATGACTTCATCACATCAATCAGCTTAATAGGAAGGGTCAATCTATCTAGTGCATCTTCATGTGACTTGAGATAGTGTTTTTCATTTTCCTTGGCCTTTGGAGTGTAACAAAGAATAGGTGTCACTATTTTACTTGAAGAAACACCATTTGCATTAGGTGACTTATCTAGATTACCAAGCTTTGAGTCTCCCTTGTTTGCAACTTTAATCTTGCCAACACGCACCTCAGCCTTCTTATTTTGGAGTTCAATTGCTTTGGTCGCGATGCTATCAACTTTTGCAGCATATCTCTTCAAGTAAAATTATGCATTAGAAAGTGTGCGTAGTCTTCACTGAAGGGATTATCATCATAAACAATCATTTTTATGACTCTATCCTCATAATACTTCAGTCATTGGTGGTAGGTAGATGGAACTACTTTGTTCTCATGTACCCATGGCCTTCCGAGCAACATGTTATATGAAGTCTTCACATCAATTACTTATAGTAATATGCTTGACTGTAACTCTCTGGTAATGAGGTCCACTTAAACAACCCCAAAAAATGTCCAAAAATGTGCCTCAAAAATGCCCGGAATGATAATTTCCATAGATCTCAAAATTTGTGCGCGATATCAAAAAATTGACTTCATATTCTTGTTCAGCGGGTCAAATTGAGTGGCGAATGGGTCTAACCCTGATTTAAGAGCAACTATAGAAAAATTTGAAAATCGCAAAAATGTGATTTCCAGAGAGCATACACACCCCCTGGTGCGACGCGCCAAGGGCGCGCTCCTGTGTATTTGTGTTGCCAATTTTGCTCTCTCGGTCCAAGACTTTTGGGTCTTGGGCCTAAGTGTTCCCATGCGTGAAAATACCTATACTTAGCCATATTTCACCCTTATATCATCCAAGACATTCCCAAATACTCACTCAATCACTTAGTAAAATATTTCTCTAAATTCCAAGTCCCAAGACTCATCCGAATCTTAAGGCTCTCATTCAAGCTTCAAGTCGCCATATCCAATCATCTTCAAGGATTCTCCAAAGCTAAGGTATGTGGGTTTCTTTCATTGGTCCTATTCACCCATGATACCCAAGCTTCCCTTTACCTAAAATTTCATGATTTAAAGTTGATTTAGTCATAGGTCTTACTTATTATGAATCTTACTGCAAACTATGTTGGAGTTTCATGAAATTGTGACTATTTAAGCATGTTTTGAGCTATGAATCTAAGATTTATTATGAGATTTGATGAAGGATTTTGATGTATATTGCTTGAGGGTGTTACCAAGTATTTATTGATGGTTTTACACTGAATTGTCTACCATGATTCCACTCTTGAGTTGCATGGTTATATACTAGTGCTACACAGCCGCCAAGTGTTCGATAAAATATCTGGCTATGGTTTCTTGAGGAATTGAATGTTCAATGCATGTCTTATTAGTTGATGACTATATGATGATGAAAGAAATGTAAGTATATGATATTTTCCTATATAGAGTTGGGAATTGACCAAGCGTCACTCGGGAGGTTGTAGGCCTGGGTAATCATGTTGAGGGGTTTGTACCTCAATTGCCTCACTCGGGAGGTGGCAAGCCCGTGCAACCATGTCGAGGGGTTTGTACCTTGATAACCATATTGGGGGTTTGTACCCATATCAACCATGTTGGGGGGTTTGTACCTCATCAACCATGTTGGGGAATTTGTACCTCATCAACCACATAAAGGGGTTTGTACCTCATGTGCCCCTCCAATGAGGTGGTAGATCTTGGATTACACTAATGATGGTCACTTCTTACACATGTATTATGTTCTATATAAGCGTGGTTTACTACAAGCATCTTCCATGCATGATATATTGTTATATGCTACTCACTGCCTATGCTTATGCATTTCGATTATATTACTTATCTTTTGTTGCATTGCATCCTACATACTTAGTACAGTCAAACTTACTAACATATACACTATGCCTACATGATGTCATTATGTAGGAATCGGAGCCTCGCTTGAGCATCTTCCCCCACATGGCTAGTACGATTTCTCTCAAGCTTATTAGTGAGTCCTCCATTCCGAGGATGATGTTTATGATCTCTTGCTATGTTTTAAGAGTATCATTCTTTTATGTATGTATTGACTATGAGGGTGAGCCTGGTTGCTTGTCTTGGCCCCCGCTCTTATCTATGTAGTAGAGGTATTGTTGGACATGTCATGTATTATGCTATAAGCTTTGACTCTCTCTTGACTCTTGTTGTTCATGATATGAAAGTTGTCCCTTAGCCCCGATTATGTCTATTTACTATCTCTTGTTGTTATTTTCTTGCTCTCACGACTAAGGAATATGTAATGATATGTTAAGAGGCTTGCTTGGGGTCCCTTCGGGTTCCCCATGCGCCATGTCACGGCTAAGCCCTAAGCTTAGTTCATGACAAACTTGGAATTAGAGCACTAGGTTTCTTAATGGTCCTTTACATCCAACATACCACATCGATTAGAGTCTTGTTCATGGTTGTGTTGTGCACCACAACTATGAGCAAGAGGCTATAAGGTATTTAGGAAATGTTTCCCTTCTTCTTACTCGATGTCGTGCTGTAGAAGTTGAGTTAAGGTTTTCCCCCTAATGATTGTCCTTTTCTATGCTAGATCATGCCTAACACAAGAGAAAGAAAAGCCCGCATTGTCGAGTGTCAACCGAATCATGATGAACTCCGGGATGCTCTCACTTTTCTTGCACAAGTTGTAGCTAACTAAGCCAACTAAGGGGCCCAATCCCCACATGCTCCTATGCCGGCATCTCGGGTGAGAGACTTCACGAGGATGAATACACCCAAAATTTTATAGGACAAAGGTGGATGAGGACCCTCAAGAGTTTATTGATGAGGTGTACAAGGTTTTGGCCATTATGTGTGTTAGATCAAAAGAAAAGGTGGAGTTGGTAGCTTACTGACTCAAAAGGGAAGCACAAATATGGTACAATCAATGGAAGGAGGAGAAGGGAATCAATAATGCGGTGCTTTGGGAGGAGTTCAAGGTGGCTTTTCTTAATCAGTTTTTCTCTCTTGAGCTTAGGGAAGCCAAATTGGTGGAATTTATGAATTTGAGACAAGGTTCTATGAGTGTGAGGGAGTATTCCCTCAAGTTCAACCAACTTTCAAAATGTGCTCCACACTTGGTGGCCGACTCAAGGTCTAGAATGAATAAATTTGTGACGGGTGTCTCCTACTTGGTGAGTGAGTGTCGTTCGGCTATGTTGATTAGTGACATGGCTTTGTCCCATTTGATGACCTATGCTGAACAAATGGAGGAGAAGAAGTTGAGGAATAGAAGGGGTCTGAGGCCAAGAGGGTCCGTTTTGAGGGAAAGTTCCATAGTCGAAAGGGTGGCCGGTTCCATTAAGGCCAAAGGTATTCTCATGCATTTAATAAGAGGGTTGCCAATGACTTTCCAAGGGCCACAGATGTTGGGGGTGTGGTTCCTTTAGGTGGGTATCTAAAATGTGGTAGGGGTCATAGTGGCCCGAGCTTGAGGGATACTAATGCATGTTATGGTTGTGGGGAAGTTGGGCATAAGGTGTTGGATTGCCCTCGAAATTGCAACAAGGGTAAGGAGGTTCGTCCAAAAGGTTCTAATGCGGTTCCTTTGGGGAGAGGTGGTCAACAAGGGTAAAGATATTCGTCCACACGGCCGGGATCCAAATGCGATTCCCTTGGGTAGAGCAGGCCAACAAGGTGATGCCCCAAGGCACAATCTTTTATGCTTTGCATGGGAGGCAAGGGGTTGATGAAGTGCCCGATGTCGTCATTGGTATGTTGAAAATCTTTGATTTTGATGTGTATGCATTGATAGATCTGAATGCTACTCTTTCTTTTGTCACCCCCTTTATTGCCAAAAGGTTTCATATTGAGCCCAAATTGTTGTGTGACTTATACGAGGTATCTACTCCTATTAGTGTATCTATTGTTGCTAGGAAGGTCTATAGAAATTGCCCCATTTGCATCTCACATAAAATATTGCCTTGTGACCTTGTTGAGTTGGATATGGTTGATTTTGATGTCATTCTTGGGATGGATTGTCGGCATGCATACTATGCCTCTATTGATTATAGAACCCATGGGGTCAAGTTCCAATTACCAAATGAACCCATCCTTGAGTGGGGAGTCAAGATGTGGTGGTCAATGGTAGGTTCATCTTTTGCATTAAAGCCGTAAGTTGATCTCTAAGCGGTGTCTCTATCATCTTGTGAGGGTTTGAGATGTGAAGTCCAAGGTCCTTCCTATAGAGTTGGTTCTGGTTGTAAATGAGTTCCTTGATGTCTTTCCAAATGACCTTCCCGGTGTTCCTACAGAAAGGGAAATAGATTTTGGTACAGACCTCCTTCCTGATGCTCAACCCATTTTCCCCTTACCGTATGGCCCCGACGGAGTTGAAGGAGTTGAAGGAACAATTAAGGAACTTGTTGGAGAAGCGGTTCATTAGGCCTAGCCAATCAGCTTGGGGTGCACCGGTGTTGTTTGTGAAAAAGAAGAATAGGTCCCTTAGGATGTGTATTGACTACCGACAACTCAATAGGGTCACCATCAAGAACAGGTATCCTCTTCCAAGGATTAATGATTTGTTTGACTAATTGCAAGGGGCTAGCCATTTCTCTAAGATTGATTTTCAGTCTGGGTATCATCAAGTGAAGGTGAGGGAGTGTGATATTCCCAAGACGGCCTTCTTGACTAGATATGGGCATTATGAGTTTGTTGTGATGTCTTTCGGGTTTACCAATGCACCGTTCATCTTCATGGACCTTAGGAACAGGGTCTTCAAACCCTACCTTGATTCATTTGTTGTGGTATTCATGGATGATAGTGTGATCTATTCTCATGGTGAGGAGGAGCATGTGGTTCATTTGAGGGAAGTGTTGCAAAGATTGAGGGAAGAGAAGTTGTTTGCTAAATATGAGAAGTATGAATTTTGGTTGAAAGAAGTTGGCTTTCTAGGTATGTGGTGTCGGGGGATGGCATTAAGGTGGATCCTAAAAAGACGGATGTGATTAGAAATTGGCATAGACCATTGACCCCGTTGGATATTAGTAACTTCTTGGGCTTAGCGGGTTACTATCGGAGGTTCGTGAATGGGTTCTTTACTATTGCTTCTCCCATGACTAAACAAACTCAAAAGAAGGCTAAGTTTGTGTGGACCGATGAGTGTGAAAGGAGCTTCCAAATAATGAAAGATAAGTTTGTGCCCACTCCTATTTTGTCACTACCATAAGGGCTAGAGGATTTGTTGTGTATTGTGATGCTTCTAGAGATTGTTTGGGTTGCGTTTTAATGCTAAATGGTAAGGTGATAGCCTATGCTTCTAGGCAACTCGAAGTGCATGAAAAGAATTATCCTACTCATGATCTTAAATTGGCCGCCGTGGTTTTTGCTTTGAAGATTTGGCATCATAAGTTGTATGGGGTGCATGTTCATGTGTTCACTGATCATAAGAGTCTCCAATATGTCTTCACTCAAAAAGATCTTAACTTGAGACAAAGAAGGTGGTTAGAACTTCTTAAGGATTATGATATGAGTGTGCATTATCATCCCGGTAAGGCTAATGTTGTGGCAGATGCTTTGGTAGGGTGTCTATGGGTAGCCTAGCTCATGTTGGTTGTGGTAAAGAGGTAGCTATAGAGGTCTATCGGATGGCCATATTGGGAGTTAGGTTGGAAGAAGTTGATAATGGTGGTGTTGTTATTGTTGATGGTTCTATATCTTCCTTTGTTGAGGAGGTGAAAGCTAAGCAAGACCTTGATCCCTCCTTGTTAGAATTGAAGGCCTTGGTTAGTGATGGAAAAGTGGAGGTTTTCTCCCAAGGGGGATATAGTACACATTGATACCAAGGTAGGTTGTGTGTGTCTTGTGTTGATGGCAAGAGAGAGGGGATTCTTGATGAGGCTCATGGTTCTTCCTATTCTATTCAGCCCAGTTCTACTAAGATGTATAGAGATTTGAGAGAGGTGTATTGGTGGGGAAGCATGAAGAAAGACATTGTCAAATTTGTGTCCGGTTGTCATATGTCACGACCCAAGCCTAGGGCCTAGACGTGACCGGCAAATGAGAAACTCAAAGGAACCCCAAACAAGCCTCATAGCATATCTTTGCACATCCTTGGATGTGGAAGCAATTAGAATGAAAATAAGAGATAAACGTAATTAAGGGTAAATTGGGACTAAGAACGAACTTCCACATCATAAACATCAAGAGTCAATAGAGTCAAGCTCATAGCATAAATACATAACATGTCCAATGACACATTGATTACATAGATAAGAGCGGGGGCCAAGACAAAGCAACCGGGCTCGCCCTCATAGTCAATACATAAGTCAAGAGAGAAGGTATTAATACATAACAATATCATAAGCAACGTCCCCAGAATGGAGGACTCACCAACAAGCTTGATAGAAGTCATACTAGCCACGTGGAGGAGGGTGATCAAGCAGTGCGTACGCTAATCAATAAGATTAATGAAGTGGTGACATGATGTAGGCATAGAGTATGCGTTAGTACCTTTGAATGTATTAAGTATGAAGGATGCAATGCAACAAGATATGGCCAATATAGTCAAAATCATAATGATGGCCAACATAGTCAAAATCATAATCATAAGCAATTAATAGCATACTAACAATATGGTATGTATGAATGATGCTCAAAGTAAAATCATGCTTATATAGATAATAATACGAGTGTAAGGAGTGACCATCATAGTCCAAGCCAAGGCCTACCACCTTTTTGGATAGGCGCATGAGGTACAAACCTCTTCATGAGGTTGATGGAGTACAAAACCCCCATCGAGGTTGATGGAGTACAAACCCCCTATCAAGGTTGATGGGTACCAACCCCCAACAAGGTAACCTAGGCCTAACACCCTCGTTTCCCTGTGAGTGGACAGTGCTTTAGGGATAGGAAGTTGGAGTTTCCCTTCTGCCTACGAGCTACTGTAAGTTGCCAGTAAAGCAGGACTTTTTTCTACTTCCAAAAGGTCTGACTTCAGTCAAACCTTAACTTGCTAAGCCGCCCTCTATCTTGGATTGGAGAGATTGCTGCTATCTGGCTTGAGTTAGACAAGCAGAGAAGGGTCTTATGCCACCGGTGACCGGTCTGCCTGCTCTACTATGGTGAATTGTGTGAACCGTCTCATCTAAAAAACTTAGATATCATATAAAATATCATAGAGAAAGAGATAGATTACAGCTACAGGGTGACACCCTCTTATTGAATGAAACTGAAGCAGGC
>JAPFFP010000094.1:14959244-14977134 GCA_026153255.1 Solanum medicagineum | reverse complement strand
ATATACTTAAGTTCAAATTACACGACATCCACAACAAAATTTCCCAATTGGGTAATTATCATTAATTAAAGAAATACAGGGTCTAACACTCCACTGTCCGGTAGTGGGTTGAATAGTGATGTGTCATTTTTCGATTTAGGAATTTCTCAACCTACAGATAGCTTGCATCTGATAAAGGAACCAAAATTGATATTGAAGTTCAGCGGAAAAAAAAAATAGTGTTCAAAAATGTATTGGTAATGTGAATTTGAAATCTAATAAGAGAAAAATAGATGTTAATCCAAAACAGAAAAAAATTATTGACGATGATTTGACTATTCCATGGATGATTTGACTATTCCGAAGGTAACAAGTAAGCTTCATCTGTCAACAAAACAGAGAAGGAATCGATCTTCACAAGATGTTGATAATATAGATGATTTCGACAAATTTTGTATCTAATTTTTTGTTATTTATATTATTTTTAAGTACTTTCAAATGTCATTTATTAGAGACACTATTTTTTACTGTTTGAGTGCAGAATTAGAAGTTTTGAAAGGTGCTTGATGACAACTATGTAACCAGTCGTTAGAAGGTTTACACAAACTATGAAGTGACGAACTCAATTAAAGCTAAGGTGTCTCCTAATTAGTTTGAAGCTTTTCGACATATATATTTTGATTATTTTGTTGATATGCACAAAATCAATACTCAATTGCAACTTATACATTATTTAACTGAGAAGGAGTTAAATCTAACTCCCAAAAATATTTTTGATATTGAAGTAAATGGAGAGAAGCTCTTTTTTGTCTCAAGAGAATTTGGTATTGTCACTAGCTTAGGATATGTTGATTCTTGTGATGTTGGGTAAGATCCTGAAGTTCCTTCAGAGTTCATGGTGGAGTACTTTGTTGGAGAACAATCTATTGACAAACTCTTGTTCGAAATGTATTTCAGTGTAAAAGATGGGTTGATAATCATTATGTTGTAAAATTCATTGTGTTGTTCTTTATTGAGTAATTTTTATTCTTTGAACAAACAGTTTGTAAGAAGCTCCTATTTGGTTGAGTCTAGATTGTTTAGTGAATATTCTTGGGGTATTGATGTATCTCTTACTTTGTTGGATAGTATTAGGCATTTTATTAAGATAGTATGCAATACTACAGATTAGGTGGTTTCCCACTAGCTTTACAAACATGGAGATATGAATATTGTTCTTTTGTTGATGAAAGTATTGTCATTCGTATATCGAAAGATGCAATTCTTAGAGTAATAAGGTGGGAAGTGATTTCTGAACAATGTAGTTAACTAACTATGTTTGCTTTAAATTTCAGTTTGCAAACACTTGTGCTTCTAATAAAGAGATTTCGAAGTTAATGTCGCCGGATGAAAGGAATTATAACTTGAAAATGTTGGCTTCATTAATGAGAATTCATCAAGTGGTTCTAATCAAGCTCAAGAAAAATTGATTGAAGAGTTGTCCCAATTGAAAATGAAGCTTATAAAGGTAACTATTTTTTAAATCAAGTATTATCCATATATAATTATTGATACTGACTTTTATTTTTATAATAATCAGCAAGGACTTAAAGCCAAAGTTGATGCACAGATGAGGAAGATCAAACAATTTGTAATTGGTTCTCATTCCAACTTGTTAAGTAATATCAAGTTGTTGTTGAATAAAGGACATGAAAATGAAAGTGTTCATACTGAACAAGTTTTTGAAGAATCATTGAGTAGCGAAAGAGATGGTGTCTGTTATAATGTTGGGACTTCAAATATATTAGATAGTAGAAAAATTAGAGATGTTTTTTTTAGGTGAAAGAGCTTGTGTGCAAGGTATTTTGTTATATTGTTGTTATATTTATTTTATAACGTATTGTATATTATTGTTGTTGATTTTTTAGACTTGAGCATGGGTAAAGATCCTAGAGTTGCTGATTTGAAGATGGTGCAAAATTAGGTAAAATTTATTCAGTTTTCTATGATTTCTCGTGCGAATACATTAGGATTATTTATTATATCATCAAATACTCCAGTGTTGACTAAGGATTATGTCGAAGTTATAATTGCATCTGTCTTAGCTAATATTGGAGATGGTGATAAAACATGTATTTTACCACCATCTTTACGCGTCTAATATAATGAACATAATAATTATTTAATACTATTAATAGCAATTTATTTAATGCATATTAATACATCTTTTAATACATTTAAATATTTTTATTTTGACTAAGGGTGAAGATCCTGTTGTAGTTTCATTCGTATTAGCTGATGATGGAGACAGTTATAACGCACGTATTTTACCACCATATTAATATACCCGTGTAATATAATGTCCATAATACATCATGTCTAAGGGTGAATATATTTTGACATATCAAATGTGATAAAGGGTTTTTAACCCTCTTGAAGTTGGATTTGAAAGTGATAATAAAGCAAGTTTTTAATTTTATTCATGACTAATTCATTTTATATACTTTAGATATGTGATTTAATTGATCAATGTTTGTTGAAACAAATTTGAGTGACATTTCAGATAAATTGTCTGACCGGAGTGGCATGACAAAAGTTGAAAAAAATCAATTTCAACACTTGATGACTTTGAAGTACCTGATAATTTGACTCAGTTATTGCTTGATATAACTAGACAAAAATCAGTCACACCTGAACAACAAAATAGAATGAAAATTTTAGGAAAACTTGTTAAATCACCATATTTGTAGGATTTTGATTCCAGTACTACTGATTCTGTGTCACATAAATTTTTTGAGATAAAACACCATTTTTTATTGATATCGATGTAAAAGTTGACACCAATTTGATCAGTTCATTCACAGCTTGGCTACATGAAGGATTTTCAAAGAAGAGATCCATTTATTGACTTTGTTATGTGAAAAATTATGTAAACTTATTTTTATGTATAGCTAACTTGTTTATTTATTTATTTATTTTTTGAAAAACTAAACTTATACCCCTTTGAAGCAAGCTATTTACATTTATATACCCCTTTACATTTATGTCGCTCTATTATTAAAATTTGCGTGCTTTCGCCTACCTTGTATGATATACCAATATATAATATCAATTGGGTATCATAGATGATTAAACTCAATCCTTTATGCTACCGATATGGTATCAATGCCGATAGAATATCACAAAGAATATATTTTCTACTAATTTAAAATTTAATAAATAATTTTGTGACTTTACTAATTGTCTCTTAATTATTTTATATATTTAAAAAAAAGCTCAAATTGTATGATATCGATACAATATCAATATATAGACACTGTATTACAGGAATATATTTTCTATTAATTTAGAGTTCAATAAATAATTTTGTCTTGGTCGTTCTATTTCTTAAAGAAGAGCTTAAAATTATATGGTATCGATAAGTTATCAATATACAAATGAAATATCACAAACAATCAAACTTCAATCCTGTACGATACTAGTATGGTATTAATATACCGACGACTTATTGCAACGAATATATTCTCTATTAATTTAAAGTTTAATAATTTTAAAATTATTTCTTATTTATTTCTTAAAAATAACAAAATATAATCTATATGATACTAATACGATATCAATATACCACCAGGATTGAACTCATTCTATATGATATCATATAGTACACACACACACATATCATTGTACTATCACAAGAAGATTGCTGACATCATGTTGACGTTATCATATCATTGTAAATGAAATAAAAAAAAGGTAAGCTAACAAGATAAGTAATATGAATGGTAAATCTATTAAAAATAAATAATTTAAATTAAATTCATTAAAAATAAATAATTTCATCTTTTATTTTGTGGAGGTTTCTATAATAAACACCATTAAACAGGAAGCTGACGGAATACCTCCTTGTTCTTCACATTTCTTATATACTTTATAAATTATAATACTAGATATAAATAAATAATTATAACTAATAGTAAGAGAAAATGGGGCGAACTTGACTCTGTTCCTTGGAGTCAATGGATAATTGACTGTCTCGCATCTATTTTCTCTCTAGTTTTTGCTTCACATCTTCTTTTTCTTCGTTGAATTGCTCCATGGATACCCGTAAGGAATTGAATCAAAAATGGAAATATGACTCCTTCTTGAGCTTTAGAGGGGAAGATACCCGCAACAATTTTGTTTTCCATCTCCACAAACGCTTGGAAGAGAGAGGATTCAACGTATTCAAAGACGATGAGAAGCTTGAAAGAGGAAGACCCATTTCTGCAGAACTATTGAAAGCCATCGAAGAATCCAGAATTGCAATTATCGTCTTCTCTGAGAACTATGCTTCGTCCAAATGGTGCTCGGAGGAACTCACCAAAATTATGGAGTGTGCTGAAAGAAGGGACAGGAAGTGATCCCAATATTCCACAATGTCGACCCATCAGATGTACGCCGGCAAAGCAATAGCGTTGAGGTAGCACTGGCCAAACTCGAGGCAGATCTGAATTGCAGTGATTTGGGGAAGGTGCAAAGGTGGAAAGATGCTCTCTGTAAAGCAGCCAATATAGCAGGATGGGATGTTGGTAAAACTGCTAATAGGTAAATAAATAAAAGTGTAATTGTACTAGCTTATGAGTTTTTAATCTTATCGCCATCATCACCAAAGAGCTATCAAACTGATTAATTGTGTGTTTGGTAAGAAGGAAAATGATTTCCTAGATAATGTTTTCATGGAAAGTAAGTGAATCTCTTACTTATTTGTTAGTATATGTCGTAAGTAAGCAGAGAAATATAATCTCAAACGCATTTATACGATTATCTAGCAAAATGTTATGGATTTGGGGTGGCAGGGTGAGATGGTCAAGTTGCGAGGGTTTGGGATGGGAAGAAACAGTAAATTTGGAATGCTATTTATGCAACTTATTTTTGGTATTTTATTTTCCTCATTTTCAAGGAGTTTGTTTCCTAGAGAAAATATTTTTCAAATATTTTGAATAACCAAATACAGGAAAATTGAAAAATCTGTACCAAACACACCATAAAAGGTCAATTTGTGGTTTGGTTTGCCATCATTAGTTCTGCTGGTCAGCTACTTGTGAAGTTGTATCAAACAAAAAGACTTACAGAGGTGAGGGTGGAAATCTTTAGTCTTCTAAGTAAATAGCTCAACATTACCAAGTTCACTATTTAGCCTTCTTTGTAGCATATGTGTTTACGAATTTTAGAAAATATATACACAAGATATCAAGTTTTACAAAGAGACCAGGGATTCACGTGCACCATTTTTAACATGTAAATTCACCCTTGTATATGTGATCTGCTGTATGTGTTATAGAGATATTGAAAATATTGACCATCTCACATACACTATTGTCAATTTTATGCCTGCATTTCAGAATCCATGAAGCTAATTTCCATAGAGAGGAGATACGTGAGAGAGATAAATGTGGGAGAAGAAGAGAACTTTTTTTTAATTCTGTAATGTATCATTACAATTAACGGAATGGCCTTCTTTTATAGGCCATAACTAACTAATGACAGCTGGCAACAACAATAACAACCTTTAACCACCTACTCAAGCTCACTTATTCTGTTATTTAACTATCACTATTCAATAATCCCCCTCAAGCTTTAGTCTGAGTATGCATTGAAGACTCCAAGCTTGGACAACAACATATGATGAGAAGCTGCACCTAGACCTTTTGTAAGAGGATCAGCAGGTTGTTGTTTGGTGTTAACATAGGTAGGCTGCACCAATCCGGTCTTGATTCTCTCCCTTGTAGTCTATTTCAATATGCTTAGTTCTCTCGTGAAAGATAGGACTGACAGCAATCTGCATTGCTGCTTTGCTGTCACAATGCAACTTCAGTGGTGTTGTAACATCACATTTAGCTACTTTAAAACTCCTATTAGCCAAGTAATCTCTGCTACTACACCAGCCATACTCCTATATTCAGCCTCAGCACAGCTTTTGCTCACTGTATGTTGTTTTTTAAACTTCGAAGAAATGAGGGAGTCCCCTAGCTTGACTATATATCCACTTGTAGATCTAGTGTTGGAGAAGGCTCCCTGTTTGAGTCACAGAATGCTCATGTTCTAGGCTCAATCTACTACTTAATAACAGTCCTTGAGCAGGACAACTTTTGATGTATTTGACTAGCGTCAAGGCTGCTTCCCAGTGTGATAGCTTAGGTTGTTGCATGAACTATGGGAGCACTTAAACAGCAAAACTGATATCAGGCCTGGGTGATGGTGAGATAATCACTTGAACAGCAAAACTGATATCAGGCCTGGGTGATGGTGAGATAGAGCAATCTTCCTATCAGCCTTTGATAGCCTGTAACATCCTTGAATATAGGATCATCAGTAACTCCAGATAACTCATCATATCGTACTGTGGTAAGCTTGATACTTGCTTCTAAGGGTGTGTTCGCTGGTATTGCTCCATTAAGATCAGTATCTGTGATTAGTTCAAGAGTATACTTTCTTTGGTTGAGTAATATACCAGTACCAGACCTCATTATCTCAATGCCTCAAAAATATTTGAGATCGCCAACATCTTTCATATTGAACTTGCTATGAAGAGAGTCTTTTAACTCTTGTATCAATTTGCTACTTTTGCCTGTTAGAAGTAGATAATCCACATAGAAAAGGATAACAACTATATTCTGACCATCCTTTTTTGTGAAAAGAGAGTGATCATAGGAGCTTTGTGAATAACCAGTGCTAAGTGAGCTTCTGTTAATTTTAGATTCCATTGCCTGGAGGCTTGTTTAAAGCCAAAGACTCGAGCAGCTTACAGATCTTGTAATCCCCCTGCCTCCGAAAGCCCTGTGGCATCTCCATGTAGACATCTTCTATAAGATCACCCTGCAAAAAGGCATTATGTACATCCATTTGGTAAAAAGGCCAATTGTGTGAGGCTGCTACACTGATGACAGTCCTGATTATGACCATTTTTGCTGCAGGGGAGGTGGTCTCATGGTAGACTAGGCCTTCTTGTTGACTAAAGCCCTTAGCAACCAGCCTTGCTTTATGCCTTTCAACTTCACCATTAGCTTTGAGTTTGACTTAGCCAATGGCCTTGTTTCCAAGGGGAAGATTAACTTCTTTCCAGGTCTTATTTTCTTCTAATGCACCAATTTCATCCTTCGTTGCTGCAACCCACTCCTGACTCCTTGAGGCTTCCTTGAACTAGAAGGCTTGGAGATATTTGAAAGAGCAGTCAAAAAGGATTTGTAGGAACAGCTTATTTTGGAGTAAATAACATAACTCCCAATAGGATATAGACAAGAAGTATGAGCTTGCTTTGAAGAGTTAGGCACAACATAATCCTTATGCCAAATAGGAGGCCTGATAGATCTACTTGGCCAGTTGGCCTTATATTGGTGGATTCAGAATTGGTTGTAGCTGGTGTTGGTACTGAAACATCTTCTGATATAGGTGTTACCTCTTCTATAGCTGGTATATTATCTTCCTCAGAGGCTGATGGTGAGTTCTCAGATTGTTGTATGTTACTATCTACTTCAACTGATGGAACTATAAACTCATCTTTTATACTCTCATGCTGCAAAGTATCATTAAGATCAGTATCATCTCCATGAGAATCAGTTACATCATGACCTTTTTCATTTCTATAGGTTGTAGTATCTTGTGATGAAGGAGGGAAGAGTGGCACTAGAAACTCATTCATACTACTGACCGATTCATGTGAAACTGACTTGAAAGGAAATTCATGTTCTATAAACCTAGCATCCCTGCTAACATGAAATGACTGTTATTCTAGATCATGTACTCTGTACCCTTTCTGAGTTTCTGCATAGCCCATAAAAACTCCCTTCTTTGCTCTAGTAGCAAATTTGTTTGACCTAGGTAGAACAGAGGTAAAACACAGACCTCCAAACACCCTCAGATGATCCAATTTTGGTTAGATGCCATATAGTAATTCATGTGGGGATTTTCCTTGTAACACTGATGTGGGATTTTTATTGATCAAATAAAATGTTGTTTTTACACAATGTCCCCAATAAGAAATGGGAATGGGAGCTTAAAATCTTAAGGCCCTAGTAGTGTTTAATATATGTCTTATGTTTTCTTTCAACCACCCCGTTTTGTTGAGGTGTGTATGCACAAGAACTTTGATGTACAATACCAAGAGAAGCAAATAAATCTCTACATTTAGAGTTCATGAATTTTGTTCCATTATTAAACCTCAATACTTTCACTTTAATGCCAAATTGAGTATTCACCATTATCAAGAAATCTTTCAATATAGAATGTACTTCAACCTTTGATTGAATCAAACAAATCCAAAAACCTGCTGTGATCATCAACTGTAGTACCAAAATATTGTTTTCTATCATAGGTTGGTGTTTTACAGGGGCCCCATACATCTACATGTATTAGCTGAAATATAGTACTAGACTTATGCAAACTATCATGAAAAACTGGCCTACTTTGTTTGGCCTGAGGACATATGTGACAGCATGATTGTGAGATAACTTGGCACTTAGGAATGATATATGTTTCATTGCTGTGAAGGATGGATGGCCAAGTCTCAAATGCCATAATGTGGTTGAGTTGTCATTCTTTATTGCAGCACCTACTAATGCCTTTATTGAATCCTTTAACAAGTATACACCTTCAGATTCTCTACAAATCCCGATCACTTTCCCGCGGTAAAGATCCTGTAGCACACAGAAGTTAGGGAAAAAACCAACACTACATAACAAATCCCTAGTCAACTTGGAAACTGACAACAACTTCCTGTGCATGTCCATAATAATAGAACTTCCTGTGCATGTACTTTGAGCTCTATTTCCTGTGGGTAACTGGACAGTGCTTGATCTTTTATTACTTATGCACTTCAGATCAGTTAACAAGCCCTTGCACGATGTGACATGATGAGTGCCTCCTGAGTCAACTATCCATTCATATTCATAAATGTTAGGTGCCTGTGACACATTACCTGCCAAATTTGCTCTGCACTCATTAGCACTTCCTGCACCTGTGAGACCCGTGTTATGTCTGAGATTCTTTACATGATTGTACTTCGCTGCAATCAAGTTTGAGTTCATGTTCGTCTCTCAGTGTTTGTATAGTTGGTATAGGATCTGAAACCAGGTGCCCCAGTCTGAGTTTTATAAGTGTTGGTACCTTGATTGGTTCCTTGACCCTGTTTCCTCTTTCTTTTGAAATCTGTAGGATATCCTACAACCTATAAGAGTCCTTAGATGATTCCTGTAGCCATAGTGTTCACATGCAGTGTCTATAAACTTCTTTCCTTTGAATCCTGGTTTTCTATTTGTCAGCACAGTGAATGGTTCTTTATGAGTATTTACAGCACCGAGTAGCCTTTGGCTTTCTTCTTGAACTCTTGAGGCATATGCCTGCTTGACACTAAGTACAGTAGTTTTGAGCAATATATCACTTCTTACATGACTATAAGACTCATTTAAGCCCATTAGGAACATCAGTAGCCTCGGATGATTAAGGTGTTTAATATGAGGTTTTGCTTCAGCACAGCTGCACAATGGAGCTGGTACTAATACATCCAATTCATCCCACAGATCTTGCAATTTAGAATAGTAGGTGGGTAACAGAATCAATACCTTGTTTTAGAAGAGCTACTTTTGTCCATAGCTGATATACTTTGGTAAGATTAGATTTATCAGACCTCTCCTTCAAATCATCCCAGATTCGTTTAGCATTCTAGGGGCATACACAATTGTGGTGATCAATTCTGGAGCTACTGTACTGCTAATCCACGAAAGCACGGTGGCATTTCACCTTTCCCATTGAGTTGCTAATTCTCCTTTGTATGAGCTTTTAAGCAAGTTGCATCAACAAATCCGAGCTTGTTCTTTATTGACAATGCAAGTCATGACAATCTGCTCCATAGGTCATAGTTTTCTGGACCTGTAAGCTTTATGCAATTAGAGCTATACCTAGTGTATCTGAAGGCTGCAGATAAAGGGGATTGTTGTGTTCTAGGGTTGCATCTGTTAGCTCTGCCATAAAAGAGCTTCAATTTGTGAATTCGATAGGCAGCTTATGGAGTAATCCCAGTTCTGCTGCTCTGGTACCATGTCAATTTTATGCCTGCATATCAGAATCCATAAGCTAATTTCCATGGAGTGGAGATATGTGAGAGAGATAAATGTGGGAGAAGAAGAGAATTTTGTTTAATTTCTGTAGTGTATCATTACAATGAAGGGAATGGCCTTCTTTTATAGGCCATAACTAACTAATGACAGTTGGCAACAACTATAACAACCTTTAACGACCCACTCAAGCTCACCTATTCTGTTATTTAACTATCACTATTCAATAACTATCTTGTAGCATCTCAAATATGGATAATGCCTACTTGGAAATGAAGGGACGTAGTGGCTGACTAAAAAGGATTTTAGAATTGATCCCAACATGCTTTTGTTGGCTAGAAATAAATCAAAGATGTTTAAAGAGTAAATAGTTGTCTATTTCTATGCTTAAGCTTAAATGCATCTCTTTGTTAGCCTTCTCATGTAGGATGGAGAATATCTACGATGTTGGTTATATGAGAGAGCTTCTTAGCTCCTAGCAGAATCATAAAGAAGTTTGAATTTTCTGTAACCGCTATATTATTATACATGTACAACACTAAATGCTGATTTTATGAATATATTATTTATTTAATGATCTCAGAAAAGGGTTTTAAGAGTCTAGAGTAGAAAAGAACTCACAAACAGCAAATGAACATTTTCTTCACAGAAGAACTTACAATTAAACTGGAGCGAGCACTTTGAAAATGTTTCTTAACCCTAGCTCTAGCTGCACGTAAGAGCTCAGTTCAAATGTTACATGAGCAGAGTACCAACATCTAGCACTTTGCTCGTTTGTAATCATTTGAACCGCTATGGTTAATGATTATACTGATTCAAATGGGTTAAAGTTGTTATATGAAGTTAGATTGTATTGATCTTGGCCTCTCGCTTCTTGGCTGAAAATACAATATATGTAATATCATCTGCTCATTCGACCAATTACCAAATTAGTCTATCTGCTTTGGCACCAATAGAGTGGCAGGAACAGATGACTATTTGCCTGGAATAATCTTGACTTATCTTTTAAATTTCTTTTTTCTTATTCAGAATTTAAAGCTCGGCAAACAATGTTATGCCTTTTGAAACCAAGATTTGTTTTCACCTGTCAACATCTATCTCCACACAATTCTTTTTATTCTTAGAAAAAACAACTCAAATTGCATTAAGCTGACTACATAATTACCTTATAAAAAACAACAAAAACACTGACTACATAATGATGAAAATTTGGTTTGAATTGAATCTTGTTCAAATAAAGTGTGATCTTTGTTCAAAATGGGAATGAAAATGTTTCTGTATGCTGGAATCTGTAAGATGGATGGAGTAAAGGGAAGCTTTGAGCAAAAACATTAATAGGATTTCATGTCACTATAACTATCTTGTTTCTTTGCACATATTATACAAGTTCCAAAGAAGAATTACATTAATATGGGTTCCGCTTCGCATTGAATATATTTCACTCTCTTTCTTATTAGTTATTATATTTTTACTTAGCACAGGAACGAAGCAGAATGTATTGACCAGATTATAAACAAAAAATTTCAAAATCTGCACCACACAGTTTCAGCTAATGAGAAGTATTTAGTGGGAATTGAATCTCGTACTGGTGGAGTGGAATCTTTGTTGAAAGTTGGATTAGGTGGTGTCCATTTTGTGGGGATATGGGGGATGGGTGGCGTGGGGAAGACAACAGTTGCAAGAAAAATCTTTGACAATATTTCTAACCAGTTTCAAGAGTCTTGTTTTCTTGCAAATGTTCGAGAAGATTCAAAGAAGCATGGGATGGAACACTTGCAAATGACACTTCTTTCAAGAATCCTAAATGAAAAATCTATGAATTTAGCAAGTTTCTATGAAGGAGCTGACATGATAAAAAGAAAGCTTTGCCGCAGGAAGGTTTTAATTATTTTTGATGATGTGGATGATGACCACCAGTTGGAGTATTTAGTTGGAAAGCATGATTGGTTTGGTGATGGCAGTCGAATCATTACAACAACCAGAAATGCAGATTTACTTCGTTGCCATGATGCGTTATATTCTGTCCCTGAATTGGCTAAATGCGAGGCTCTTGAACTTTTTAGTTGGTACGCCTTTAGGAATAGGACTCCTGATAAAGAGTTTTTCAAATTCTCCAAGTCCGTAGTTGATTATGCTAAAGGCTTACCGTTAGCTCTTATGGTCTTGGGTTCTTTTCTCTACAAACGAGGCATATCTGACTGGAGAAGTGCATTGGATAGACTCAAAGATACTGGATACGAAGAAATTGTTAAGAAGCTCAGCTTAAGTCTAGATGGATTGACCTATGAAGACAAGAATATATTTCTTGATATTGCATGCTTCTTCAGGGGAAAACGGAGAGATGATGTGATAACAATTCTAAATAGTTTTGGCTACAAATCAGAGATTGGAATGGATGTTCTTTCTTAAAAGTCACTTATTTATATTTCAGAGGGAATGATTGAAATGCATGATTTGATAGAGCAAATGGGCCAGCAAGTGGCACGTGATGTTGATCAGGACAAACCATGGAATCATAGTCGAATATGGCATGAAAAAGATATAGAAACTGTTCTTTCCACAAATGAGGTTTGTATGTCCTCTAATCACTTTGAGGATGCTTGAGATTTGTCATTTTCCTTTGCGTTCTTGCGGGATTCCTAAAAACTAGACACTAGACATCGAGGTATACAACCCTTTGGGGCTAGAACATTTTTCAACATCTTCGCCACAAGCATGCTCTTGTAACTCTGAACGTTCTTGTTCCTGCAAATTTGCAGGCTTGGGTCTCTCATTTATTTTGAGTATTAACATCTTCGTCCAATAAAATAAGAAAAAAGTAAAATTAATGTGTATTTTGTGTGTTATTCAATTCAACTCTACAAACTTTAGTGATTTTTCTGCTTTGATAAGTAATTGAAGATTTTACTAATACTTGAACTTAGCCAGAGCCACAGAACATGACTACAGATTGTGCAGATCCTCTATTGTATCTAGGATTGCATCTTCATCATGTACAATAACCAGGTTGCACCAGAAAGGTAGCAAAAATATACATTTTTGTTTAAGGCTATGTATGTTCCTTTTGTTTCCTTAAAATATTCTGCTATTTCTTTCAAGCCATATGGTCCACCAAATGGCTTGAGGAATGCTATTCCAAGTCTTTGTGATCTCTTGCACAACCCCTCTTTGTTCCGGATTACCATAGCTCAAAAGTGGATTTTGTATGGTCTAAGACATGCCAAATATTGCTAAAAAACACGCATCACAACTGATTAGTAACTCTAAATGCAAGAAGAGGTGGCCAACATCTTCAGAGTGTTCTTCACACCGTGTGCACCTACTGCAAAGTTGAAATCCCCTCTTTTGGAGGTTGGAATAAGTGAGAGAAGCTTCCCTAGCCAGAATCCATGAGAAGCAAGAGACTTTTAAAGGAGCGTTGCTAAACCAGATCTTTTTCGAAAGCCAAGAAACCCTGTCCAACCTATTGTAGCAACTTCTGACTGTAAAGATACCTGTGGGATGCCCCTTCCATATGATCGAATCTATTTTATTATAGCGAAATCTATGTTGCTAAGCAGCTGAAACAAAAGACATGCCTTTCCACTTCCCAGACATTTAAATTCTTTCTAAGAAAGAGATTCCAGCCTTGCGTTGAATAAAATTCAGGAATTACCACATTATGCTGCGAAGAGAAACTATGTGTGTGTCTGTTCATTTTATTTGTCTTAATGGAACAGCTTAGTGATCACTTTCTTTCCTATTTGTAGATAGTGATTGATGTAAATTTGCTTTTACTTGCTAAGTAATTCTTCGTAGCATCTTTTCTCAGTAACGTTGTTATTTGTCTCAGTTATTTCCCTAATGTCAGTATGCTCTGTCAAAGCAGAATAGGATCTTACTCTTTGATGTGAATTCCGGTTTACATAGTTCTTTTCTTTTCTTTTCAGTGTACAGAGTCGGTTAAAGGCATAATGGTTCCAATTGGGTCAGTCCAACATATATGCAAGTCGAGCAAAGCTTTTAGAAATATGCCTTGTCTTAGGTTACTCATTGTCAAAGAGGAGGAGGTCCGACATTATGAACCAGTTTCTGACACTATCAAATATCTCCCCAGTAGCTTGAAATGGCTTGATTGGTCTTACTACAGTTTTGAATCTTTACCAGCAAGTTTCCAACCGCGAAACCTTGTTGGGCTCAACATGACTTTTAGTTATCTTGTTGAAATTTGCAAGGAACCAAAGGTATTGGTTGATCTCTTTCTTTTTACAGTGCTCTAAGCATTGATTTTTCTTTTACAGAAAGAGTTAATTAAAGCTGACATTTTATTCTTCACCTTTTTATAACCAGGCATTTGACCAGTTGACAATTCTCAATTTAAGTTTTTCACAAAATTTACTCCAGACACCCAATTTTTCTGAGATTCCAAATCTGCAAAGAATTGTGCTGAAAAGTTGCGTAAGGTTGGTTGAGGTTCATCCATCCATTGGCAATCTCAAAAAGCTGATTTCTCTGAACATGATGAACTGTAGAAATCTCATGTTCTTACTGAGCAGTATGCAAATGGAATCTCTTGAGAGCCTCAACCTGTCTGGTTGTGAGAAATTAGAAGCTCTTCCAGAAATTCAGGGGAATATGGAATTACTATCAGAGCTTCTTTTGGGATGTACTGCGATTCAGGAACTGCCATCGTCAATAGGACGGCTATTTGGCATCAGCTTACTTGATTTGCATTCATGTGAAAATCTTGTCTGCCATCGTCAATAGGACGGCTATTTGGCATCAGCTTACTTGATTTGCATTCATGTGAAAATCTTGTAAGACTTCCAGCCAGTGTTAGCAAAATGAGAAAACTGAGAGTTTTGATTCTTAAAGGCTGCTCAAATCTGGCAGTTGTTCCAGAAAGCCTGGGTGATCTAGAAGAGTTGGAGGAGCTTTATGCTGGAAACACTGCCATTTGGCGACTACCAGATTCTATGAAAAAGCTAAACAAACTTAAAATCCTATCACTAAAATGTAGACGGGAGATAAATTCTGAATTTGCTACAGGTGTGATATTCCCTTGTGCATATGGTGGTTTGATGGCTTTGAAAAGTTTGGATCTCAGTGGATGCAATTTATCTGGTGACAAGCTTATTGCTATTACATGCTTGACTACTTTAGTTGAACTAAACCTGAGCAAAAACAAGTTTGTTTCTCTACCTGATAGAACAGTCAACTTTCTCGACTTGAATATCTCAACTTAACACACTGTCATGAACTGAAGAAACTTCCCAAACTTCCTCAAAGTATAAAGGAACTGTATGCAGAAGATTTTCTGGCTATACAAAGTATTCTAGCTCTGCGGATATATCCGAGGTTGTGTTTGCTCTCATTCACCAATTATAGTTTTAATCAACAATCATATACAGAAAAGAGCAATAATAACTCACTTTTGGATCAGATTCTCAACTTGTTTCTTTCAGCGGGTATAGGTTATCGGTTGACTTACTCTATACTCTTTCCTGAGCATACGGTTCCTACACGGTTTAAACATCAGAGTATTGAGGATAAAATCTTGCTTAAACTGCCCCCCGATTGGTATGATAATAGGTTCGAAGGCTTTGCTATATGCTGTGTCACTTGCATGGGACCAGGTTTCCATGATCCTGGTTCTGGGCTCTTAGGGAAGTATGACCATACGTTCATCAAAGCCAAATTGATATGCAATAATCATCCAGAAGAGCTTAAAGTGCTGGAGAAAGAATGTAAAGTCAGTACCATGTCTAGAAGTTTTAGCTGGTGTGTTTGCTTTGCCTACATACCATTTCATTCTTTGCTGCAGTTGTCTGACTCAGAAGTTAGAGACTTTAACCAGTATGGCCTATTTGAGGCATCTATCCAAAGGAAACTGACGAGGCAATGGGGAGTTGATTTGATTTACAAGCCAGAAAGACAATTTGTCGAGAGTAGAACTGAGAAAGAGTTGCTTGACGAGAAGTTGAGTTCAATCAAGCCAACTCGAGCAAAAATATTAAGAATAGATGTTGAAGCAACATCATTTGCAAAAGCAGTTCAAGAGTATACCGGTTGCGACAGCCGCAGACCTCCCTAAGGAATGACCCTATGGCACCTTCGCTTGAGGCCAGACTGATGTAGCTCCATAAAATGATGCCTTCGAGGGATTACAAGAGTTCAAACTTAAGGTAACCACTTATTATTTCTGGTGTAAAATTAGTTTTTCAGGTACATTAGATTTTGAATGCAATGAAGAATTGGGTTAATTAAATAATAAAAGAATTAGGCAAAATATATAATAGTAATTAAATAAAAGTTATGAAACTAGTAAGTTGCGTGCTGTCTTGATTGTAATAAAAGATATTAATATGTGAAAATTAAAAGTTCAATAGAAATATAAGTTGCATAAACTAAAAACTAAATTTGAATAAGGAGCAGCCATGGGAAATGTTACGGAAAACAAATCTGTCCCTTGGAAAAACTTTGTATAAAGTCTGCTTTGCACAAGATATCTTAGTGATAAAAGGATGTTCAATGTGCAATAGTTGCTACCTGTGTAAATGGAAACTCGAAATTGAATGTTAAAGAGAATGTGTCTCCATTCATGTATAGAAAAATACATTATTATTCTATGAAAAGTACACAAAATGAATTTAATGTGAAATTATTTACCCTTGATGGACCAAATCCAAACTATTTACCCTTAATGGACCCACGACCCAAACTATTTGTCTTCTTATCCCACTTTCCCCTTTTTTATTTCGCCCATTCGTCGTATTGATGTTAGCATGAATACTATGTGAATACTATGAAATAATCCCTTGTGATACTTTGGCGGTATAGATATACCATACCGGTATCATATAGAATGAACTCAATTCTCTGTGATACTTTAGCGGTATATAGATACCCAAACTGGTATCATATAGGATTATGTTTTCTTTCTAAGAAATAAATAAGAAACAAATAAAAAAATTATTTAACTTTAATTTAGTAGAAAATATATTCATTTGATACTCCATCGATATATTTATACCATGTCGGTATCATATAGGACTAGAAAATTTTTAAAGTTACAAAATTATTTATTAAACTCTAAAGTAGTAGAAATATATTCTTGTGATACTCCGTCAGTATATTGATACCCTATTGTTATCATATAATTTTGAGCTCTTTTTTCAATAAATAAAATAATTAAGAGAAAATTATTAAAGTTACAAACTTATTTACTAAGTTCTGAATTAGTAGAAAATATATTCTTTGATACTCTATCGATATATTGATGTCATATCACTATCATATGAGATTGAGCTTAATCTTTTGTGATTTCCTATCGGTATATGTATACTCTATTGGTATATCATACAAGGTGGGTGCTAGCGTCAACATGACGTTAGTGTGCGAATTTTAATAGTAGAGGGACATAAAATGTAAAAGGATTTATGCATGTAAAATAGTTTGCTTAAAAGGGGAATAAGCTTAGTTTTCCCATTATTTTATAGGATATCTTCAAATATTTTGCTTTTAGGGGTCATTTGGTACAAATAGGGATTGCAACGGGGTGGGACGGGTTTAGAGCTATGTGGGTGTAGGGCGGGTTGAAGTAGCTATTTTTAAAGCTAATGCGGGACGGGGCGGGTTGTGGATTTTAAAAACTAAATAGGAATTCGAAAAATTAGATTTTTGTAATTAGTAAAAATCAAAGATATAAACTTTTTGTATTAAACATTGACTTTAATTTTTTTTTTCTAAAACTTAAACTAGACACATGTCCGGCAAATCGTTAGTTGTTAAAATGTTAATTAGAAACTTTTAAGTAACGATTAAGAAACAATTGTTAAAATGTCAACTAAAAATAGTTAATTAGT
>JAPFFP010000094.1:14944976-14955384 GCA_026153255.1 Solanum medicagineum | reverse complement strand
ACTTGGGTGAGATGAAGTACTTTCTTGGAATTGAGATAGCAAGATCAAAGGAAGGAATTCTCATGAACCAAAGGAAGGTTTGCACTTGAGTTAATCAATGAGCCAGGACTCTCAGGATCTAAGCTAGTGAACACCCCAATGGAGTGTAATCAGAAGCTCACCACAGTAGAGTATGATGAACATATGGGTGGCTTGATGACAGATGCTGATCTAGATGATCCAGGATCATATCAGAGGTTGATTGGGAAGCTGTTGTATTTGACTATGGCTAGACCAGACATAACATATGTTGTACACATGTTAAGTCAGTTTATGCAAAAGCCAAAAAGATCTCACATGGAAGCAGCATACAGGGTGGTAAGATATATAAAGACTGAACCAGGTGTGGGGATTCTATTGAGCTCAAAAAAGGAAACACAATTGACTGCATTTTGTGATGAAGACTGGGCAGGATGTCCTAACTTAAGAAAGTCAATCACTGGTTATGTAGTGAAGCTGGGAAATTCCTTAATTTCCTGGAAATCAAAGAAACAAAGCACTGTTTCTAGGAGTTCAGCAGAGGCAGAGGATAGGAGCATGGCTGCAGCTGTTTCAGAGGTACTTTGGCTAGTAGGAGTCTGCAAAGAGTTGAAAATTGACATTAAAACTCCAGTAGAGTTACTCAGTGACAGTAGAGCTGCAATTCAGATTGCTGCGAATACCATATTCCATGATAGAACCAAGCATATTGAGATAGACTTGCATTTCATAAGAGAGAAGATTGGCATCCAAGAACCAAGAGGCAGATTTGTTCATTAAAGCTCTAAGTAGATCACAACACACATATCTCCTATGGAAGCTAGGAGTGCTGAACTTGTTTACACTACCTAGCTTGAAGGGGGGTGTTGAGAGTAGTTAAGTAGTTAGTAGGAGGTTAGTTTGTTGAATATCTCATTAATAGTTAGTTTTGTAATTAGGAGGTAGTTAAGGTAGTTAACAAAATTAATTACTCTTTTTGTATAAATAGAGTAACAGTACAAATATAAACTCTCCGCTTCCTCTCTTTCAATGAGAATGAGACTGTAAAAGCTCTCCCTTTCTCTGAGCTTCTTCCATAGCCTCTTTCATAGTTTCTTTACTTCTTTTCAGCTAGAATTTCATCAGATTAACTAGTCAACAAAGTCCACAAAAATATATACATCACAATCCATCCTTGTCACACCAACAATACAAAAAATGCAAGGCTCTAAATCTAATCAACTATAGTGCTTATTATTTGTAAAATTTGGGTGTAATAATCAGTTTATTTATTCCTTGTTTCTGAAATTTACTTTTCTAACAAAAAGTAGTAACAATAACAATTTAATACAATATTATTTTTATTATTAATAAGAAAACAGATCGTGTTTCATCCTTTTAGACATATCTCATCAACTCCACATAAAAAAATGTTCTAATTAATATTTTGATGCATTATGGAAGACACTGATGTATTGGAACTTCATTGGCAGCTCAAAATTGTACCTATTCATTAAATGTCACAAGAATTGGAATTATTAATATTAGTTATCCTTCAGTGTCTTGTATTAACTTCCCCATAGACTAGTGTATTTTAGAGTATGAATAGTTGACATTCGAGATGTTATACGACAGAAAGGCAACCCAATATTAAAAGAAGCTATTGATAAATTGTCTGCTTGACATCTTATATGTAGAGAGTAGAACAATAACTTATATAATTGAACACACGAAAAGAAAAGACAATTTCAAGAAAGAAAATTTCACGGATAAACAAACATATACTAGTTAACTAGCTAATATAGTTATAGTTTGAATTAATTATGGCTCGCGATAGACATCTAGCTGTAATTACAGTGAGTTTTGTACAATTCGTGCGATTTATACAAATGTTATGCACGAATACAGTTTGAGTTTTGTATAATCCACGTGATTAACATTGTGCACGAATCAAATTGTATAGTGAAATATACAAATATTGCAAATTGTATAGTGAATTATACAAACACTATAAAAAATATTGTGAATTGTATAGCCAATTATACAAATGATGCAATAACTACAGTTACGAAATGTAATTACTTAAATTATAATTATGAAGCATATTAAGATATTTTTGAGTGACTATATGTGAAATTCCTCTTTAAAGAATGTATTCAGCTTCTTCAACTATATTTGACGTTTTTTAATGTCTATTTCATCGAATAAAAATTGTTACTCACAAAACTATAAGCCAACTAGCATGGATAATATGGATTTGACTTTGGTATAAGTAGAGCACAAAAAGTACGAGTTCAACACAACTTAATAATTCTGATTCAAATATTATAATTTTATTGAAAAATTCATTAAACTTATGTATATAATATACTTTTGAACTCATAAACTTCTAATTTTAAATTCGCGTGCATAGTTACTGTAGATAGTAAAACTGCATTAGCATTCTGATAAATATGGAACATGTTAAACTTCTAGACAAGATTAATAATACAAATTAGTTATTTTGGTAAACGGTTGCAATAAACCGTAAAAGGTAGTAAAAATTGTAACATCTGATAACTATAATAAAAGTTGCTCCAAATTTGTAAAACTAGTTTAGTTGCTAGTACCAAATACTGATTGCTTGTCTCCTTCATTTAAAAAGTACTTGCATAATTAAATATTCCCTTTGGAGGTGCAAACTTTTCAAAAAAGCTTTAACCCCCACAATATCTTGAAGATTTTTTGTAAGTAGACATAATATAAAGAATTAATATTAAGTTTTATTTTTTTTAATTTACAATGTCTCTTAAAAAATATAGCGATATGTTAATTTGATAATTCGGATACATTTATTCAATTCTAGATATAAAAATTAGAATTTTGAGTATCGACGGGTAATATTTAAAGTATGAATAAATAGTCATGAATAATTAATACAATAAATATAAAGACAATTTAAGAATCAAAATAAATGTATTCAGATTACTAAATTAATGTATCCGGATGAAAAGACGAGATTTTTGAAAATAGATAAAAATAATAAAAAAATATGATAAATAAAGGAGTGTAGTCAGCTAGTTTTTTTTTAATTTTTTCTTTTTCTTTTTCCCGGGGGTCCAAGCAAATATATACATTATCAAAAAAGGACAAAACAAAACTAACGGACCTACCAGTGTACATGTCAATTGCCATTCACTCAACCACCTAATAATTTCTATGTAAAATCAATTCCATGAATAATAAGAACAAGAAGACTATTTTCAAAAAAAAAAAGTGTTTTATATTTTAATTTTATCCTTATTTTATTTTTTATTAGTTCGCATCAAAAAATCCAAATCATTGTACACTTTTTCAAAATTAAATCAAAATTTGCTAAAATCAAACTGAAGAACTGATATCTACTCCTAACGTAATTGCGTAACAAACATCTTCACGTAGAATGAAACAGAAAGAGATAACAAACAAGCCATGATCACCCCTTTTAGTTTCATTCATTATCCAAAGAAAGATAGTAGGACAAAACACATGGATGTTTAGGTGAAAAAAGCTTATCCAGAAGGGTATATACACAAATACAAATTTAATTTGCCCAATCCTTTTCATCAAGAGGAAGAAAAGCAGAAGCAGCCAACTTTGGTAGGTAAGAGTAACATGGGCTCTTTGCCCTTTTTATGGGCCATGTTCTACAATTGGAAAATGTCTTCTTATCCATTTTATTCTTTCATCTCAACCAATAATTCAAAGAGATATTCACATATGATCATGTACATCACCAATAAATCTCACAAAATAGTTAGAGAGAGTATATTTTCTTTCTACCCCTTGAAGTTCTTGATAATTATATAGACTTCCTTTATAGTGTTGAAAAGTACAAAATTAGCCCTTGTTTTGTTATTAAGTATCATTTGGTAAAGTGCATTAGAAATGATAATGTGTGAATTAAATTTGTGTATTACTAATATCTTATTTAGTACACTTTTTCAACATATGTATAATTGATACATAGTATTAGTAATGTAAGAGTTTTAATGCATGCATTAACATATTAATACACCAATCAAACATTGCATAAGAGATACTTTCAACATAACTAATATAAGCATAACTAATACTAATATTACTAAATCATTATATTCAATATTTTCTTATACACGCTACCAAATGATAAAAATTATTGGAAAGGTCCAACAGGTCCTTACCAGTATTATATATCTATTTGTATAATCTATTAGGGGTTGTTTGATTGGGGGTAAGTTATCCCAGGGATAACTATTCCAGGGTAAATTATTCTACCATGTATATTAAACTTATCTCACAATGTATATGATATAATTTATCCTATCACTAAAGTATAAATAGTTGGATATATAATTACATGATTATCTAATACTTTCAACTAAATATAAAATAAAATAATTCTATATTTTATTTTAAAATTATTATACCTTATGGCCCGCACAAAACGACTACTTATGGTTATCACACTATTACGAAGAGCCAAAGAGTATATATATTTTGTTCCTTAAATATGTATGTCTTATAAAGCAACTTGTTCTTGCATATTTTGTTAATTTGGCTTTGGTCCCTCATGTATATGGGAAAAAAAAGTAAACTGGTCCTTCATGTTTTGTTTTGCTCATAGTTAGTCCCTCAAGTTTTTCCAATAAAGTAAATTAAGACCCGTTTGTTTATATTAAAGATTAAAACCATTGCCTAATTAAATATATTTGAATTAAAATATGTATTAAAATTAAATGTTTAAATTTGAATATGCATCTGAATGTTTAGATATTTATTAAGATCTAAATATTTAATATTGTTTGTTCTATCAGCATATGAATGCATTTGTATAAAATTTATTTTTGTGAGCATCGATTGAAGGTGGAAGACGATTGGCTTATGATTATTGTTGTAAATTGTAGCTAATGACGACAATGAATGACAGTATTTGTTATGGAGGAAATATCATATTTACAACGATAACATATAGTGACGTTAGAACTTTATTATAAACATTAATTATTTTTATTCAAATAATTATATTTCTTTAAAAAAAAACTCAAATTAATAATCAACATTTGAAGGTTAATTCAGATCTTTATTAAATACAAACAAATGGGATGATAATAGTCTCATTTATTATTTTCCTTTAAATAAAAATATATAGAACCCAATAAAGATTAATATATTTATAAGTGTATAAATATCTTGTAAACTTGTTTATCATATATTCATAATACAAGAATTGTTTGTAATTATCTTAACCTTTGAGTGTGGAAATAAAATTATTTCAAACTTAGAACCCCACCACCCCACCCCCAAGGAAAAAACCATATTAAGGTGAAAGTAGTAGACCCCAGGAATTGATGAGAAGAGACATTGGTAGTTGTAACATCTTGGCTCACTTGCTTACCAACCACTGCCTATCTATCCTTTATTAATTTGTCTCTATCCTCTCTCTTTATTATATTTCATTATTAATGTTGGTTAAATTTGAATTTGATCGAATAATTTTCTATTTGGGTAAAACTTATTTTAATATATATAGAGATGATTGCATTTTTAGGATTTGAATCAGAACTTTTGATTAATAATGAATTCACCACCATTTTTGTTGTCCTTTCTTAATATTTCAATTCATGGCCAATGGGAGATTTCGATAATTTTGTATGTTTTTAAATTTATTTAAATTTTTTAAGTTTGTTTAAAAAAATAATTTTTTTCATTGGTGGCGACTCTTTAATTTTAATTTTTCAGGTAACATTTTTAAAATCACAAGATTAATGATCATTGTGCTACATTTAACATATTTTTAGTTCAAGCTCAGAAGATTCAATTTTTTTATTTTCTTAAAACTCTATGTCAAATTAAAATAGACCAAATAAATCAAAACGGGGGAGATTTATTAAGTCAATGGCCTTAGTTTTGCCAACTTTTTATCATTCACTCTTGTTTCCTTCACACAAGAACAATCTAGATTTAGTAATTTTCAATAGAGTTGATCTCAATGATCTGTTAATAATATTTTCAGCCAACAATTGTGTAAACCAGATAATATTTTGAATTTTGAGAAAAGGGCCGGTAAAATATTGTGGAGCCTATATCATGTTAAAAATATTAGCTTGATCTTCTAGAAGAAATTAAAATAACAATAAATCATTATGTGTTAATTTTTTATTGAAAGAATTGGTAGGATAGAAATCTTAAGCAACAAATAAGATAGTGCAAGTGCAGGTTGACACTAAAAAGTTGTTTGTTCAAAGTTAAAAATGATGATTTCATTTGATGAAGACAGAAAATATAAAATAACTAAAATTAAACTTTATTCTAGTTCGTTATGGTCAATAATGGATATGATGAAATTGACTCCCATATCTAAATTACAATATTTTTTAAAATAAAAATAAGAAACAATAAAATTACTATCACATGATGTTTTTCGGTTATTAGGTGGTGGCCTAATTGTTGTTATCCTACTTTTGTATACGTAAGAAAATTTTATATTATATATAAGATGAATTTTGAAAGTTAAATAAGAAGAAGAGTTTATCGTGATTTACTCGCGTATGTTTTAACTGTTTTAATTTGTAATTCTTATTGGTTGTATTATTTTTCATTAAATTTTTAAGTATGTAAATTTAAAAATTATGTATTTAAATGTACGATAAAAATAAAAAACAGAATAATTTTTGACAAAGAATTACACCATATAAATTGAGTCAGGATCATATTAATTATGCAACATTCGAGTTTCTATGCTACGCATGACATCCCTTTTGGGCAAAAACTAGTCTTAATTTAATTTTATTTTTTTAAAAAAAAAAACCTACACAAGCAATATGCAATTAATAATTTCTACTTTATAGAAACTGCAAAATAATTGCTTTCATAAAATGTTACACATGTCATATATATTAAGCAAAAAACCAATTGAACTTGTCTAAAATTAAGCGCCTATACGGTCAATATTGAGAAATAATTTCTTAAAATGCGGTGCAAAAAATAGTTTTTGATATATAGTTAGATTTTCTTCACTAAATAAAAGACACATAGTGATCAAATGGAACACTCAAGTATTTATTTATTTATTTATTTATTATTCTTATTTCTTGTATGATCTCATGGGTCCCAAACAATTGTATGGTCATAATTCTACAAGTTAATTAGTAGAATAATAACACACCTTACATGGTCAAACCATTGAAAGAATCATATGATTATATTTTAATTTGAAAACTGTACAAAGCATACCACTGAGAGCATTATAATTTTGTTGGTGTAAGCTATATTTTATGAATTAATTAAAATGATCGTTTGAGTGTTTTTATAAAATTTGGACTTAGTAAAGATTTACTTCAGCCAAATGAAAATTTGCTATCGAGTGCTTTTAGACGTAACAAAATGCTATTGAATAATTCCAATATAGGGATGGTTTGGTATGAGATGTTTTCCAAATTTTTTAATATATATTTTAAAAGAATACAAAGTTTTCTTACAAATGAAAAACTAACTTTTAAAATGAAATAGAGAAAACAAATAAATAATCATTGATACTTATCGATTATCTCCTCCCAAAAACGTAATACGCTCACACACGGACGGAGTTCCTTTTTGTCAGGGGTTAGTTTGAACCCTCTTCAACAAAAAATTATATTATTTATATATAGTTAAAATAATTTTTTATATGTATATAATAGTATTGAACTCCCTTCGGCTAGTTCGTATGGCTATTTTTACAAATTTTGAATCCCTTGATAGCAATTCTGACTCCGTCACTGCACTCACACACGCGAGCGAGTCTCAACACAATATGCTGTTGTGTCTGAATAGATTACATAGTAATGATTTTTACTTGTTTACTATAAGTTAAATATCACAAAAATAAGTAAGAAATTTAATCAAAAAAATATTTTATTTTATACCAAACTCACCCTTATAGAGTTGAAATTACTTCTAAAGAGCAATTGCTTGCCCATTAAATTTGTGCCCCCAAATATCTCACAATCACTAGGTGGGCCAAATTGACAAGCATCTCTTAAGCTTTTGACTAAGGAATTAGAAAATTCATTTTGCTATAACTATACTCATAAGTAATAATTATGATGAAATTTAGTTGATTAGAATGATTACTTGCAAAACCAGGAAAGCACAAGGAAATAAATTTTTCTGTAATATAAAATACCAGCTTTGAACAACTATACAGAGAGTGCAACAGCCATCATATATATAGTATTTTTGTGGGTGTTGAAACTCGAAAGCCGCAGATTGAATAAATTAAAGAGGACTTTTATTTATTGATTTAATTTAATATATAGCAACACTAACAATTATTTGCCTAATTTCTTAGGTTATAATTCAATTTATATTATGGCACCGAATCAGATCGCGAATAGCATCCACGCTAATTTTTTGATGGGAGAATCATACGATAATCTAACTAAGCAACTAAAATAATCAGCCATTTAAGATGTGGAAATGGAAATAATAGGTCAAAATTAAGTTCTCATAGATTCAAATAAAATCTAGATAATCCGGAAATAACCCCTGGAACTTAAAAATCATTGTACCAAAAATCTAAGTGATCAATATAAGGCGATGCAATCCCAAGCTATCAATTCATGTTCAATATATAGTTCACAATACCAAACTCAAGAAAAAGTCAATAATGGTTCTCTCATGGACCCACACTCAAACTGTCAACGTGTCGAAACATGACACCTAATTGAATAATGTATCGGAATGTGAAGCCGATCTAATAATGTATCGGAAAACGTGACATGCGATCCACAATCACAATAACAATTATAGCAACAGTGAATGTTTACACCTTGCACAATCAAGTATCGGATTTCATGGTACATAATTATTCATAACTAGCGATTTCTTTAGGTTCATTGCGTCTTTCTCTATTCACTTACATGCATGCAATACTAACATTACAATTATCAAGCACAGATATCACAGACAAAAAATCAAACCATCATCAATCTCAAAATAAGCCTTGAAAATCTCTATAGAATTAGAACTTTTCCCTTTTCCAATGTCTTATTCTTCATCCAAAAACAACAAAAATTACGAAGAATCAACAAAAAATGACTTATAATGTTCGGATTATATCGAAATCCTAACCCTTTACAGTATTCATGCTCATCTCTCTAACTAGGGCTTTTTTGCACTATTAATTTTCAATCAAAAATCTTCCTCGAAGAGAATTCTCCTAGATTCTAAGGTCTAAAAATTCAAATTACAAGTTAGAAGAACGATTAACTTACCTTTATTAGTAGAATTAGTGAAAAACTAGAGAAAAACTGCCCTAAGTTGTTTATGATCTCTCAAGAATGAAGTAAGAGAAATAAAAACGATTTTTGAATTTTTTCTAACTTAAACACGGAGTCAGAAACTCGGGATTTGCATCCCAAACTTTCATTTCACAACATACTCTCAAACCATATATTCTAAAACAAACTCTTTGCGCTAAGATTAATTTTGGGAGTTCTACTTGCACAAATTTGATTATGTAAAGCCCTATAGGCTTCTTATTGTCTTGACTATCAATTCGAAAGATCAAATTCATAATCGAGAACCCAATCCATTGCTAGATTATTTCACACCTTATTTTACTCAAATTTCGTCCAAATTTGACCTAGGCTTAAAATTTTTAATCTGCTACTCAGGAGTTTTTTGGCACATGTGTTTTCCTCATTAGTCTATCCATAACTATGAGGATAGGTGTTACAATTTATTACGAACAAGTATTTATAATTATAATTTAAGTAATTTTCTGGTATATTTTTTTGAATTTTCAAATGGATTGCTAGGGTGACGTGTTTTCCATTTTTGAATTTTCAAATGGACTGCTATGTCACGGCCCAAAATTCAGGCATGATGGCGCTCGTCTTATCCCACCAAGACAAGTCAGCCTACAACCCAACTATAACATTAAAAATGCAGAATTATAATAAAAATAAAAGTTCAATTACGGATAATAAGTCAACTTAAGGAAAATTCCCCAAAAACTGGTTGTCACATGCACAAGCTTCTAATGTATTACAATAGATTCGAAAAGAAACGCAAGTATCAAATAATATTTGTCTCTAAAATAGAACAATATCATAAATAGGAGTAAGAAGTCAGCTGGGATGTCAAACAGCTACCTCTCACAATTTCCACAGGAAGCCTCAGACAAGGAAGAGTGGAGAGTATCACGACAATTAGGGCTCACAACCTACAAAACTATTGTAGCAAGGGGGTGAGTACCAGACACACGGTACAACAGCAAGTGAACTACTAAATACAAAATTAAGTAATATAGAATACTGGTACCCTCAACACTCCAACCAAACCCCCACAACTACAACCTGCATAAAATACTTAGCAAGGGATAATCCATAACACTTAACAGGTAGCAACAGCAAGAACAAGTACACAA
>JAPFFP010000094.1:14885044-14901679 GCA_026153255.1 Solanum medicagineum | reverse complement strand
AGTGGATTGCTCATCTCCTCTTGTGGATGTAGGTCGGCTGATCGAACCACGTTAAATTATTGTCTCTTGGTGTTTCTCGTTTATCTTCATACTCATTGTCTTTTGAGGTTGCTTTGTTAGCTTCCACATAAACACTTGATTCATATCAGTCCTAACAGCCCCACTATGTGTTCTTTGTAATTAATTATTTGAATACCAACTACCACATAGATACCCAATTGTGTCAAACTGTCCAGGTGTGTCCTATATTCTGATTATATGATCAGCATTACTGCATTTATAATGCTTCTCATACATTTCTAAATTATATGGCTTAGGAGAGGAGCAGTTATTACAACTTTTATTATATATTATGCTCTTACATCATTCATCTCTGGATATGTGAGTGGTGGACTGTACTCTCGTAACGCTGGTATGTGCTCCTCTCCCTGTTGTATCATTAGTTGTCTCCTTGTGTAAAAGTAGGTTATCATGTTCAAGTTTGCCTGTGTAGCTGATAGATCATTTACCCATTGAAGTTCCCCCCCCCCCCCCTCTTGAATCTTTTCAGGTGAAAATTGGATGAAGTCGATGGTCCTTACAGCATCACTTTTCCCCTTTTTGTGCTTTGGGATAGGATTCATTCTAAACACTATTGCTATATATTATGGATCCATAGCTGCTATTCCAGTTGGCACAATTGTAGTTGTTTTTGTTATTTGGGCTTTTATCTCGTTGCCTCTGTCCCTCCTTGGTACTGTTGTCGGAAGAAACTGGAGTGGTACACCAAACAATCCATGCCATGTTAAGAATATCCCTCGTCCTATCCCTGAGAAGAAATGGTACCTTAGACCATCTGTAATTTCTCTGGTCGGGGGTCTTCTGCCCTTTGCGAGCATTTTTATTGAGATGTATTTCGTCTTCGCTTCCTTCTGGACCTACATGGTAATTACTCTTTTTTTTGTTTATAGTAAAACATATCTTGAGATACTTCTTATGCTGTTTGTTCCTGGCATTTTTTAAGCAATATTTTAGACTCATTTTAGCTGGAAGCATGAGGAAGTCTCAATAGATGCATTATGAATAATCATTTAGTTTGATTCTCTAGTAGTAGATGCTTTATCGTCACCTTCTTCTAATTTCTCCTTCTTTAGTAATTCGGGGTCCATAAGTGAAAAATTTTCTTGTTTCTAACTTAGCCTCTTTTCCAGATGATAAACTGAAAAGGTAATGATATTTGCTTGAATATCAGTTTTAGTGAGAGTTAAGACACATTTAAGGCATGTTAAGGACAAATATATATTGATCTACCAGTGAAAAGAAATCTAGGGTGTTTAATGTCCTAGAATCCTAATAAAGTCTTGTCGCCTTGTCGCCTTTCGCCTACCAAAACACTGAGCCAGATATTGTCTTGTGATTAACTCAATCATTATATGTAGTCCAATTCAGATGAAGACTTTTATGTCATTGTCAATTACTACTCTCTTGTCGGTTGTGCATGGATGTGCATAATATTTACTGTACATTGCTGGAGACAGCTGAGTTTATCTACTTATATTTCTGCAGTGTAGCTATTATTTGGGTGAAAAGTCTTTCAATTTGTAATTCCACTAGCTACGTTTTTAACAATATTCTTGACAGGTGCACTACTATGTGTATGGATTCATGCTCCTCGTATTCATTGTTCTGATCATTGTCACTGTTTGTGTGACAATTGTGGGAACATACTATTTGCTGAACGCGGAGAACTATAATTGGCAATGGACTTCATTCTTCTCAGCTGCCTCCACTGCTCTATATGTCTACCTATATGCTATATATTACTATCATGCCAAGACTAGGATGTCTGGTCTCTTGCAGACAAGCTTTTACTTTGGCTACACTCTTATGTTCTGTCTTGGTGTCAGTATCCTCTGTGGTAAGCTCTCTCAGTTTCATTTGCACTGTGCTAGATTTGTATATTAAGATCATACATCCATCTGTAAATATTCTTTCCCTGTCATTAACTCGATCGGTTGTTTCTTGGTTGATGTTCTGGCAACTCCAGGTGCTGTAGGGTATCTCGGCTCTAATTTGTTCGTCAGGAGGATTTTCAGAAATATCAAATGTGATTAAGTGCATGACGATGCACAATTACTCATCTGTTGAGAACGAAGACATGCTCGATCACAAACTGTGAATGAACATGAGATAAAGCTACATTTTACATGGACTAGAACTAGCATTGTACATTGATTTCATGAAGCTATATGTAACATGGATAACTTTGTAGATTTTTTTTCCTTTTTGTATTCTATATTATGTGGTCTGTACAACACATATTGCCTTATTTTGGAAATGATTGTCTTTCAACTTTTGATTTTGTTACTTCTTTTTCCTCTTGGCAACCAAAAACACTTGGTCCCAAGCCTACAACCATAGGTTAGAATGTTAAATTATTAGTAAAAAAAATATAAAAGTATTTATGTCATATCATTTGAGAAAGTATATATAGCATTATTCATAGTTATTATCAATAAAATAATATAGAAAATTTGTCATCCCTAGACGCATGTGACTTTTGTAGATATTTTGTTTTCAAACTGTTACTGATCAATTAAAATCATGTAAAAAATCTGTTTTAACAAAAAATATTTTTAAACAATAATTACTATTAAATAAAAGTTATTTATAATATTTATTAGCCTAGAATTTTTTTTTCAAATGTAACATATTCTTATGAAATAGAGACTATAAAATAAATAAATTATTCTATTAAATATACAGATATAGATTAATATATTATTCAACTTTAAATTGATATATAAATGAATTGAATTGATATTTTATTTATACAGTAAAGAAGTTGTTGTGAGACGTAAGGCTTTTCATATACTATCTGCTTAAGCCATTCATAAATTATTTGCTTGAGAAAGCTATTTGTAAGTGACCTGCATGATTTCAAACATATCCAAAAAAATAGAATAAAATATAATAGACATTACAATATAGTGTATTTGTAAAGACTTTGTGGTTTTTTTTTAAAATGGATAATGTGACTCTTTAGAAATCTTACTAGAAAAAATTTAGTGGAAAAATTCTGAGTAAAAAAGTTAGAGTAACGTATGTAGTACTATGCATTGCTAGTTGCTTTAAGCACCCAACTCCCAAATAGCTCAAGTCGCTTAGATAAACAATTTACAACCACTTGTTAAAGTCTCACAATAATTTCTTTCCAATATATTTGGATATCAATTTGAAATTGCATAATATATTAATCTCTCTACATACTTTTTCTCGTGTGTTTACTTAATAATAAGTCGCATGTGAAAGAGTTATTCGAGCATGATAAGATCACATGTCATAATAAAATGAGAAATTTATACCATGAATGATTGAATTGATTTTCAATTTATAAAAGAAAATAAATTATTGTGAAGCTTTCCAAAAAGTAGTTACAAGACTTTTTAGAAGCTACCTCAAGACTTACTTTTGAACAAGTCATTTTATTACATAATTAAAATATTTTATCAAATCTCTCTTCTATTAGTTTATTATTTAAATCTTGTTTTTAATCATGAGTAAATTATTTTTATCAAAAACAAAAATTTTCACTTTCCGAGGAAACCGCCAAACAGTAAAAATATTTAGTCCATTTTTGACAAACTAAACGACAAGAGTTTCTATGTAAGGCCGTATCATATTTCTGATGGAACCACTCAACTTCAGCTCATTCTGTGGTGTACAGTCTTGGTTGTCCCCATGGCCAACGGAGTCACCATCTCCGACGCCGAAACCCCCTTACTCGGCGACGTCGTTGAAGGCTCCGTTGACTATAAGGGTCGTCTGGCGACCCGATCCAAATCTGGTGGGTGGAGATCCGCATCTTTTATCATAGGTAATCCTTGTCTATGATTTTGGAATACTGCTAATGTGTCGTCTTCAAAATTCGATATTTTTCCTATATGTCAATTATTTTCAAATCTTTCTGCAATTTTAGCTTCTGGGATGTCTTAAAAAACTGTTTTTTTTTTTTTTCGTTTTAAGTATTATCATTGATATTTGATCTTTCTGCAAGCTGGGTTGTCTTGAGAATATGATGTTTGTTTCATCTATTCTAAGGATATTCTGTTTTTTCTCCAATTTTAGGTGATGGGTTGTCTCAAATTTTGATTCTTTTTCCTCTATTGTTACAACAACATATCTGGTGAGGAATCACGCAAGTGGAATCTGGGGTGGGTAGATTATTATGTACACTTTATCACTATAGAGGTAGAGATGCTATTTTTGAAAGATGCTCGACTCAAGTGTAGCAAATTTAAGTACAGAGAGTAGTAGAACAGTTAGGGAAAAATATAGCAACTAACAAAGGAAGCAGTGCAGATCTTGCAAGGAAGGAACAAGAAAAGCAAAATAGTGCCACAATCAAAGCACACTAAATAACAGACTACAATGTTACAGCTTGTACGACAGCAAACACCTAAAACTCCCTTGCCTACTGATGTTCTGTCCTAATACGCGTTCTCCACACCCTCCCACCCATGGTCATGTCTCTGCTAACTTGAAGTTGAGCCATGTCTTATCTAATCACCTTTCCCCAATACTTCTGCAGTGTACCTCTACTTCTTCTTGTACCTACTCTGACCAACCTCTCATACCTCTTCACTGGGCATCTATGCATCTCCTCTTCATGCGTCCATCTCACTTCCCGCATTTTCACCACTATAGAGGCCACTCCCACCTTTTTCACTACTATTGTTGATTTTTCAAATCTTTCTGCCCTTTTTGCTGCTTGTTGTTTTAACAACTGATTTTTGCCTTCTATTTATGGATGTGCAATTCTTTCTGCAATTTTAATATCTCTATTTTCTTCAAATAGAGCGAGATGAATACTAATAATGCATGTACTTGACCTCAGATGATTGGGAATTGAGGCATTATTAATTATTGTTATGATAATATTTGTTGCTGATTTGCAAATCTATCTCCAATTTTAGCAGCTGGATTGTCTTAAAAGCTGATCTCATCTCTCATTGGCTGATTTTGAAAATTTATCTACAATTTTGGCTGCTGGATTTGAAACTTGATTATTTTCTTCCATCTTATAGGGGTAGAGATTGCAGAGAGATTTGCATATTATGGGATAGGTTCGAACCTAATAAGCTACCTAACGGGTCCACTAGGCCAGTCAGTTGCGACAGCAGCAGAGAATGTAAATATTTGGAGTGGAACGGCATCACTTCTTCCACTTTTGGGTGCATTTATTGCTGATTCATATTTGGGTCGGTATCGGACCATCATCGTCTCCTCTGTGCTCTACATCCTGGTTAGTACCCATTCAGGCTTTTGATTTGACATGCTTGTACTTTGTTTTTTCCCACTTATGGTACAATAGGTTGTGGAAGTGCTTTGCTGGTAGGCTTTGATCCTTGTTGCATAGGCGGATCACAATTTTAAGTCGGTGGTTGTAGGGGGTACTGAACTCATTCCTCTCTTATGACAATGAGAGCACGCAAAGCATAGACACATACATACACAGTTGAGGCGGAAGTAGTGGGTTTGCCAACACGACCTGTGTTTGTAATGAATTCGCCTATGCCTCTTGTGACTTGGTTGAAATAAAAACTGCGTTAGCGGTCAAAAACACACTTATAGGATTTTTCGAGTTTCATGCTGAA
Organism: Solanum medicagineum; assembly: GCA_026153255.1. Classification (NCBI taxonomy): domain Eukaryota; kingdom Viridiplantae; phylum Streptophyta; class Magnoliopsida; order Solanales; family Solanaceae; genus Solanum; species Solanum medicagineum. The sequence continues at coordinate 14,896,043 of JAPFFP010000094.1, read as the reverse complement.
CTATCAGGTTTATGAGTTTTCTACCTGAACTATCACCGACTATTTATCAAAGCATACCTCAACTATCATTTGTTTCCTTTCCTACCTAAAACACCATCCTTCTGGTAGGAAAAGGGAACAATTGATAGTTGATTTGTGTTTTGATAAATAGTTGGTGATAGATTTGGTAGGAAACTCGCACACCTGATAGTTCAGTATGTAACTCGAAAATTGGAATACTTTAGGTGTGTTTTTGACCTTTCGCTCATGAAAAAATGTTCTTAGTAAATTAGGATTAAAAAGGGCTAGTAAAAGATTGAGCTTCAGGGCGTATATCCCGTTTGCATATCTGGACATTGGTAGTTGATTATTGTTTGACATTTAATTGAATGGTTATGCATTTGTACTCAGTAGAAGTGAGATTAGGTTGTTTTGATTCATTTGGTTAATAATGACCAAACTTTAGTAAATTGCCCGGTTCTCTTTAGAGAAACATTATGAACAAGTTGCTTGATGTGCCAAACATCACTTAGAGATATTTATTATTGAAGAGTATATGAATAAATGCATAGACCCTTATGGTCGGGCACTTCCTTGGGCCCTGCACATAGCGGGAGCTTTAGTGCACCGGGCTTGCCCAAGAATTATATGTGCTTGGTATTGCAAAGTCGTACGTGGTTTGGTTCTCATGCATCTTCGTTGATGCCGTATTATTAGGAAGGCAAACCATATACTATCCTGCATGTGTAACATCGTTGACATTGTCACTACTTGAAAGAGTAAATTCCTCAGTTTGGGTCTTGTACGGTTGCAGCCTGTAACTTAGCCTTATCTCCCATTGTTAGATATCTAGATAATACATGAAAGCAAGTATTAGCTATGTGAGGATGAAGAAATTGGGGAAGTGCATAGCATCTAACACAAGTAGCATAAAAGTGTGAACTTCGTGCATCCAAGGTAGTGTGGCCTAGTGGTCAATAAGGTGGATGCAAACCTTGGAGACCAGGGTTCAAATCCCATCTTTGACAAAAATAAACTAGGGTATTTATTGCCAAGCCCCTGTGATGGTGGGACATTGCAATACCTGGCAAAATTGTTGAGGTGCGCATATACTAGCTCAGACGCTACATTTATCAAATAAGAAAATAGTGCGGACTTCATGCTATAGGGTTTCCCCCTTATCGTGATAAAAAAAGAAAAGAGGGAGGGGGGGCGGGGAATCATCTACCTGTTTTATTGATAAGGTATGATTATTCTAATACCTTATCAAAAGTTTGACCTACAAATGTGAAACAGACCTGCAAAAGTTTGACTGTGACTATGGTGCTCTGAAATTTAAATTTGATGTTCTAAAGTTGGCTCTTTAGAACCAGCATGTCTGTTAGAGCGAATAGACTCTTGGGCTATTGCTACCTCTTGACCCGCAATGCTCTTCTCCAAGGGGTCATTTGGTTTAGAGGAATTAATAATGCAAGGATCAATAATGTAGATTGTAAAACATGAGTTATTTTGGTCATTTTAGTTTATTTATTTCATTTATCACTAATCCCTGTATTCTTATTTCACTTCCTATCCTGTGTAAAATAATATATGATGTAATACATGAATTTAACCCTCAAGGGTTGGACTGGTGGTAATAGACTTGAGCCTTGGGGTTTTCTCCCTTTCAAGGTCTCAAGATCGAAACCCACTGGGTGCAAACAATTTATGAGGGCCATCGGACGGGGTAGAACCTGAATTAACCATGGTGCACTTGCGGGAAACTCCTTGCCGAAGGCCTGTGCCCTCCCGGGATTAGTCGGGGCTCTAGGAGACTCGGACACCCGGTGCAAATAAAAAAAAAAAAAAACATGGTTTCATGCCTAACTTATGCATGCATTATTTATGTTAGCAACAAAAATGACAACCAAACAGAGTGTGTAGTTATGCTGAGTTTTATCCAAGTATAAAAAAATGTAACCAAATATTTTATTGCTTATGCTGAATTAGTGAATTTTATTCTGGTATTTTCACCCCTAATACTTGAAACCAAATGAGCACTTAGAGTATGGATCCTTCTGTGAGTTCCTAAAATAGCAAGCAACCTCTCTTCACCATTGTGAGAATGATAAAAAACATAGTCTCTGTACTATTGCCTGATTCGTTTAGGAATAAGAAAATTGTCTAGGTGAAATTTTCTAAGGAGAAAGCCATAATGATGGCATGATTCGTGAACAAGTATGCCTCTCATTATTGACTGAAAGTACTGTCTTCTTTATGCTTTAGCAAAAAAGAATTAGCAAGTAAAACATTTTTTGTTTGTTGAACTGCAGGGACTTGGCTTCTTGACGCTTTCAACTGTCCTCCCTTTCAGTCATTCTGACTGCCAAGATACTGTAACATGTTCTCCTCCCAAGTTCCAAATTATTTTCTTCTTCTTTTCTTTGTATCTAGTAGCTATTGGACAGGGAGGGCACAAGCCTTGTGTACAAGCTTTTGGAGCGGACCAGTTTGATGCTCAAGACCCAGAGGAAAATAAAGCTAAAAGCTCATTCTTCAATTGGTGGTATTTTGGAATGTGTGGTGGGGTGCTTATTTCCCTCACTATATTGAACTACATTCAAGATAACCTTAGCTGGGGTCTGGGATTTGGAGTTCCCTGTATTGTCATGGGTGTCGCACTTATTGTTTTCTTGCTTGGAAGCTTCACTTATCGGTTTAGCCAAAGCAGTGATGAAAAAAACCCATTTGTTAGAATTGGTAATGTGTTCATTAATGCAGCTAGGAATTGGCAAACATCAGCTTCAGCTATATCAGTGGAACAAGAAGTTCAGGATATTCTGCCTCATGAAGGTTCTGACCAATTCAAGTGAGTATATTTTCCTTGATTTTTATAACTGGGTGAATATGAGCCTGTTTGGCCAAAGCTGTTGGGAGGCCAAAGCACTATTTTGGAAAATTGAGGTGTTTGGCTAATTAGTAAAACTGATTTTAAATAGAAGCAACATCAATTTTTGTGAAGCTAAAAATTTTGCTTAAAAAATAGCAGTAGCGAAAAATTATTTTTTTCAAGACAAATATATCCCTCATTAATTAATTAGCATATCTTGTCCAAAAAAATGTTTGTTTTTCTTTTGCCCTTAAAGCAACCTAATTACTCTTTTCGTATTTATAAGAGTGACAGTGTTATATTTCTTGATCTTTTAGTATATTTAAATCATCATGTTAATATTATATTATATTTTCTTTTATTTATTTATGTATTATATTGATTAAAAATTTTAATATGTACTATTTAATTTTAATTAAATAAAAGCAAAAAATTTAATTAAAGTCTCTCATAATAGATATTTAAAATAATTTTACTTTATAAAATAATCTTTAAAGGTGCATGATACTTATTGTTCTTTATAATTTCCCTCAGAGGCACTTTTTAGAAAAGATTAGCCGAAGAGAATTTGCCTATTGGAAGCACTTTTCCAATGAATTAGCCAAGCGCAAATTTTTTTTTTCAGAACTTTTCTGAAAAGCTATTTTAATAAAAATACTTCTCAAAATAATTTTTAGCTGCTTGGTCAAACAAGCTCTAAGAGGAGTTGATTTTTTCTGCTGCGTTTGATACTTTAATGGAAAAATACTACAGTTCTGCAACAGGTTAGGATAGCAGAAGTGTTTCTGGAATGGGCTGTAATGTGGTTTGATTTGTTAAGAATTAAAATGTTTTAGGAACTGGCTTCAAAGAGTTAATGACCGCGTAATATTCAGCTTGCTATTGAAAGTAAAAGCCCAATGCACGTGCGGACACTCAGATTTATTATGTATGGGATATTGCTAGCCATTTAAATAAAATATGCTAGCCATTTAAATACATATTTTGTATAAGCCTTTCTCCTTTCTACCTTCAAGCAAGGATAAGGTTGCGTATTCACTACTCTCCCTAGACCTTGCTTGTGGTATGTTGTTGTTGTATAAAAAGTCATTTTTTTCAAGTGTATTTAGAGACATCTCATTATTCAACATAGGTTCCTCAACAAGGCGTTGCTTGCACCCGATGGTTCCAAGGAAAATAGGAAAATTTGTACTATCAGCGAGGTTGAGGAGGCTAAGGCTATTCTTAGGTTGATTCCAATATGGACAATGTGTTTGGTATATGCTATTGTGTTTTCACAGTCGTCCACTTTATTCACCAAGCAAGGTGCCACTTTGGAAAGATCTCTTGGTTCACATTTTGTAGTACCAGCTGCCTCATTACAATCTTTCATTAGCCTCTCTGTTGTCATTTTTATCCCTATATATGACCGTATTTTGGTTCCTGTTGCAAGAGCTATAACTAGGAAGCCATCAGGCATAACAATGCTCCAAAGAATTGGAACTGGGATTTTCTTGTCTATACTATCAATGGTGATTGCAGCTATAATCGAGAAGAAACGTCTCCAAATTGCTTTAGAACATGGGCTGGTCGACATGCCAAAGGCAACAGTTCCCATGAGCATTTGCTGGTTAATACCCCAGTATATACTATTTGGTATTTCCGATGTATTCACTATGGTTGGTCTGCAGGAGTTCTTCTACGATCAGGTGCCAGTCGAGTTGAAAAGTATAGGTCTTTCTCTCTACCTCAGCATCTTTGGCATAGGGAGCTTCTTGAGCAGTTTCCTTATCTCTGTTACTGAGAACATCACTGGGAAAGATGGTCAGACCAGCTGGTTCTCGGACAACTTGAATCGGGCACATCTGGATTACTTCTATTGGGTTCTTGCTGTGCTTAGTACTATCGGATTCACAGCTTACGTGTATTTTTCAAGATCTTATATATACAATAAGTCAGGTTCTCTCTAAGATGTATTGTGTACTTCTGTAGGATACTTTTAGCACGTAGAAATCGATGGTGCAACCATGTAAAATAAAGGTCTTGTTCGTACTGTAGTCTTGTCAAAGAACACCTTGTGCTGGTAGAAGCAATAGATATACATGCACTGCAGGCTGAGGTGCTTGTATCACAAATGTGAAATAGAGTTGTGCCATTATTTGTTGATCATGTAATTGTTCGAAAACTAAGTATATGCAGATGTTTCATGTGGTGTGATTGTAGTTTCAGAATACTGTCATCTTAATGTAATTTGTCATCTGATTTTTTTCAAGTGAAACAACTCAACTGCGCATTACTTGAGAACAATGAATGGGTATCCCATTTATAAGTTACAAGAAGAGCATGTTTCTAAAATCTAATCACTGACAGTTCTGAGAAATAAGACATCAAAAGATCTCAAGCTATGATCAATCTAAGACAAGACAACATTCCTTGTGCAAAAACCTAGTAATAAGGTATCAAACAATCACCAAACCAGTTTTTTTTCCTCTAAATGTAAATGCCTTGTTTTCTTTCTTTTTTCATTTTCTTCAATTCTTTTGGAACTTTGATTTAAGGAGAGGATAATATATGATGCCTGACAGGATCGTTACTCGTCATGAGTCCTCTTATGACATAAGTGCTCTTGGGTGGGCTGAGCCATTCCATCCAATCTTTGAGAAGGAGCTCAATCTCGTATTTAATGATCAGTATGGTGATAGGCTCTATTTCTACAAGGCAAAAATTGAAACAGAACCATGGATTAGTGCGCACCTAAATGTCTTCATCAACGTTGTTTTTTGACTATAAGGTCGATCGAGAGCCAAAAGGACCAATTTTATGATTACCATATATAGTCAAATTCTTCTTTTCAAGCTTCAATGATCAAGGTGCAATAGCTGACTGCACAAAGATAGATATAAAGACGGGAAGTTTCATCCCAAAACAAAAGAACATGCTTTTACCAATCCATCTCCTATGGCATATACAACTGAAATGTATATTGCATACTTCTAACTAATGTTTCAACTTTATTCAACCATAAGAACTTGTATATGAAAGTCATATCATCACATCTGAAGATTTACGCTTCAGAAACCGAACACAAAAGGAACAGAAAGAAACAAAAAAGTAGAGATCTAGACCTTTTAGCATCAAGTTTCACTTTCTTTTCTTCTTCTTTCCTTTAATATGAACTAACACACCAGTTTCAGCAATTCCACCATCATGTTATGTTCAAAGTTCAAAAACCGATTTTAGGTTGTAAGGTGCAACGACGTCTGGAGTTCCATTCCACAGTGCTTCAGCATATTGTTTGTAGGCCAGCTCAGAGGGATGAAAAGAGTCGAAAAACAAGTTGTCTCTCACATTTTTACACAACTCGTACTTTTTTACGTGTCTCTTCCCTCCACAACTATAAATCCCTCGAAATGAACCAGTCCCACAACAAGCCGTCTTTGATGTCTTAAAACCTAAACAAAGCAGAATTCAAAGTAAATGAAGAGCATAGACACATTCTTTAGATTACAATTAAACATTCTACGTCATATTTTCTTTACATTGTGAGTATAATTGTATTATGATATGAGCATAAATTTTTTGACACAGTGCAGACATGGGATGGAAAGATAGATAAAGAAACAACCTATAGTACTTACCGCCATATTAACTATGTTAACATAACACAACAGTGCTCGAAGATAATGTTGAGACAAAACGTACCATATTTTGTTGGATTATCAATGCTTTCTGAAAATACTTTGAACAAGTTGAATAATGTATAGTTAAATCCAGGCAATGGCTTCTCCAGTTGTTTGAGCATTCCTGGAAGAGCCGAATTATGCATCTTCGCCATGTTCGTGATCTTCCCTATGGAATTGCTATTAAGAGCTCTAACATTAGGGAGACGCCATAGGGGAATCATGTTAAGCATGACAAATTTTCTCCCTCCTTCATTGTAAATTCCCTGTAAAGCACAAAGCATTAGTATAGCTACTCTCTGGCCGAAAATACAGTACTCTTTTCAAAATGGACTAGCTAATGACAACGCTCATAACTTGTCCGATACCATACAAGTCTATAATACATACTGCTCAATTTGTATCAAATCCAAACATCATTTAGTAAAGCAAATATTACGTCTTAAATAGATAAAATTGGTAAAACTAACTCCAATGAATTGGTTTGAATCAATAGGTTGACTACCTTCAGAACAGATGTCAAATTGCCTATAATCATCTGAAGATAGTCTCTCTTAGGATATGAAGAATATGTTGACGAAGGAGCCAAGTAATCATTACCACCAGCACTAAAAATATATACAGCATTGGAGAGGATCTGTTTGGACTCCGTTGCCCCGACCTTCTTCTTCAACAGTTTTGTGACTTTTTTGAAATATTTCAACTGAGTTTTAAGATCTATAACCTGTCAAATGGAATCAATACTTCAGAGGTACATAAACAAATGGTAATACTAAGTAACTTGCACATTTGACATAGAAGGAACTATAGTTACTTTAACAATCTTCCTATCAAGCTAGTTACTCCTCTATTCTGTTTTGCTTTTCTTTTTGGTCCATTTAGAAAAGAATATTTCTTTGCAATTATTGTTTATATCACTGACTTCCACCTTATATTGATTTGACAATCAAATTCAAAGATGAATAATTACATTAAACTTATTCCGAGGAAATGCCACTTACAAAACCACGATGAGTTTCGACCAAACAACCAGCACCGCCTGATGCAAAGTTTACTCCATGAACAAAATGTTGCTTCCCAATTTCAAAATACGAAGGAATCAACGGCAAATTAGCATATTCAGCTGCGAATACAACAAAAGAATCAAAGTCTCAGCAAAATAATAATTCTTGAAGGCCCATTGCAATCAAAGATTTCAAGATTAGTACAGAATCCTGGATTTCTCATTTCCATTTGTGGACTTAATTCCTTTCGCATGACATAGTTGATCAAACACTCCCAAGTTATTTTTCGGTTAAAAAGAGTATCTTAAAGAATGTTCTAAAGAACAGTAGAGTTTTGAATTTATGGTAGAAAGGGAAGTTTACTTGGTGGATTTTTTAAAATGGAAATACTAAATATTGACTAGAACTCCAGTCTGCCCCTTTTCGGAATATTTCTAAATAATTGAAGGTAAATTTTACCAATAAAATCAGGAATGAGACGTCCATCAGAGAACCTGCCTGTAGGATACTTGAAGAACGATTCTCCATACGGCCACCAATTTGCTTGGTACTCTGTCGTGGTGTTAATGTAGTTGTTATTTCCAGGATCGAACAGTGAGTCACCGAACACGAAGAGGGCAGCTTGAGGTCTGCTAATACACACAATTGGGTGAATAAAACAAGCAAAACAGATAAAGATGCACAAGCTTGAGTTCAAAGCCATTGGCCTACTTCAGAAAAAACGAAAATATGTACTACTCTCCCTTTTCTTGATAGTCAGGTATACTAGTTGGCTGGGTGGAATGATTGGTATAAATATTATTTTTTAATTGTGAAAATAATTGAGTAGGGGACTGTTCCATTTGCAGTTGAAAAAAGTGTTGCATATCTTTCTAGATATTTCAAAGGGATTCATGTCCTCTTTTTAGTATAGCAGCCAGAATAAGAAAGAGGCATCCACAGGAGACAAAAGGATATTAAAAACTGTAATAGAAAAGAAAAGTCTTACTCATTCCACTATACCTATCCTCGGTATACAGGAGTAGATGTTAATAAATATTTTTTATATTTTAATTTATTTGTCTTATTTTGATTTATTATAAAGTTTTAAAAAAAATAAAACATTTTGAATTGTATAATCGTAAATTAAGAGTTGAATATATATATTATAATGCTCTTATTATTAAACCATGTATTCATTTTCAAAAAAGTGTTCCCTTGAGATAAAATCAATCCCTGCTCCCTTGAGATAAAATCAACCCCTACTTCACAACTCTTCTATTCGAATTTGTGTTGTTAGAGAAATTGATTTTCTTGAATCGTCGGAAAGGAAAGAGGGAAGGGTTTGTCTTAGTATAATTTGTTTACCTTTATGAAATTATATATATTACACACCTTAATTAAGGAACGGAAAAAAGGAAGTTTGGGTAGCTACCTTTTCTTTTGGGGAGCCTCCTTAGTTACTTTTAATATAATATATAATTCCTGTTTAGTAAGTCAGTTCCAAGACTTAAAGACGCCTTATAAGCTCTGTCATAACTGTATATTTGACAAAAATCACGAAAACAATCAGTTTCTTTGAGCAAAAATCATGAAACCCCTACCCTTTGGTAAGTGGCTAAATTATGTCTCGAAACTGTGTAACGTTTAGTAATTGTTGAATCGAAAGAAGACATATAAAAGGACAACCTGTATAGTATGATTGATGTTTCATCTTTCTATGATTAATTCCAATACATTCCTTTACTATATATGATTTCTGTTCTATCGTTGTAGAAAGTCCTACATTGGGGTAAAGCGCTCCTTAACAAAGACAATTTTATTACCAGTGCTCGATTTCGAAACCTCTGGTTAAGGATAAATACTCCATCAACTCCTACTGGTACTTGTAGCAAATTAGTACTACTTGGTATAATAGCTATTCATTCATAAACCAAAAGTGCACAATGTATAATTGAACACAAAAATACTGGATTTTGAGTTGGATGAAATAGAACATACCATATTTTGTTGGATTATCACTTGCTTTCTGCAAATACTTTGAAGGTGTTGAAAATTGTATAATTAAAGCCAGGCAATTGCTTCTCTAGTTGTTTGAGCATTTTTGGAAGGGCTACTCAAGTTGATTATTTTACCGGACATCTACTACCTCAATCTTAAAAGTAGCAAGCTACTTTACTATTGGTACAGAGGCTAGATAGAAGGTTGCTCATCCAGCTCCCACAGTTAGATACTTTTCAAACAATACTAATAAATTTACTGATAAAATCAGGAATGAGGCGTCCATTGGAGGTCCTGCCAGTAGGGTACTTGAAGAATGATTCTCCAATAATTTGCTTGGAAACTAGTCGTGGTGTTGATGTAATTATAATTTCCAGGATCAAAAATTTGAATCACCAAACACGAGAAGGGCAGCTTGATGAGGTCTTTCATGGCACACGAAATGTGCTATCAATACGAAGATGAACAAGTGAAACAAGCTTGAGATTGGAAATTACTTGAATATATTTGCATAGAATTGGAAATACATATATAGTATATGCAGAATTTATTAAAGAAAAATGTTTTTCTGCATTCACTATCAGCTCGAATTTATTAGCTGCTTGACAATCATTTATGGTGCGTTAATTTGTTTACGTAAAGATTAAATATACATGTTAAAAACCATGTATAATCTTAATTATATTCAGAACTCAACTGAGTTATAAAAAAATTAGATCATTAAAAATTTCGGGGTCCTCTTAGCTTTTATATATGTATTACTAATACTTGCATGACTTTATCTAGCTACCAACGACATTTAATTGATAAATTATCTTTTGAATTTTAAATTGGACAAGTAATTAAAAAGCAGGCCTGTCTCCATCGACATGTCTACTTCAGCAAGAGTATTTTGAAAAAAATATTTTTTTTAGTTTTAAATTCATATGCTTCAATTATAGCTTTGTTATTTTGAATATTGGTAATATTGATGTATATTTTGTAACTATTTTGAGTAAAAAATCAGTGATCAATGATGAAAAGTATTTTTATTATGGATATTTTAATGGATGTCTTCATATTAGATCTTCACAAAAATGATTGAATTGATTGAGCAAAAAAATTTTCAAATATAGACGGATCTCAAGTTTGAAATTTTCTATTTCCCATCTTATTTTACGTTTTTTTTATCTATCTAACAAATCGTATATTTCACATTGGCATGTGATTAGGTAATCTTATAGGAGTAATAATAGTTGAATCTTGACAAAAACAATTCATTAAATTGCTGCAGCTTTTTGTGGAGAACGTGTGGGCTTGAATGATGTTTAAAGGAGTTTATATCTTGTTGCAGTAAAGCAGACGACTTATTTTTATTTTTATATTCAAGAATTTACTCAAATATGGTTGCATGCTATTATATATTTTTTTTTTAAAAAAAACATGTTTTTATTTTTTTGTAATAGAAAATTTATAAAAAAAAAAACAATTTCATTATTCTATAAAAATAGAAATAGAATTTATTTTTA
>JAPFFP010000094.1:14863163-14878732 GCA_026153255.1 Solanum medicagineum | reverse complement strand
TTTATTTATATTTTGATTTCTCTTAAAATGTTCACTTCACTAATAAATTATATGTTTTAAATTAAATAGTTTATTATTCATTAAAAATTATATTTTATTTAAAATGTAAATTATTTTAATAATAAGTTTTCTTTTGGCTTTTAGTAAACTTAAAATGGGAGTTTTATTTTTAAGCTGAATAAGATGGAAGTTTTATTTTTTAAGTTGAATAAGATGAAAATCTTATTTAAAACTAAATAAGATGAAATTTTGTTTTTAAGTTAAATAAGATAAAAGTTTAAAATACATACACATATGTTAACTAAGATTATTTTAATAATGAATAACTAAAACTTGCAATACTTATATTTATTTATATTTTGATTTCTCTTAAAATGTTCACTTCACTAATAAATTATATGTTTTAAATTAAATAGTTTATTATACACTTAAAAATTATATTTAATGTATCAATTAAAATGTAAATTATTTTAATAATAAGTTTTCTTTTATTTTTAAGCTGAATAAGATTGAAGTTTTATTTTTTAAGTTGAATAAGATGAAAATTTTATTTAAAGCTAAATAAGATGAAATTTTGTTTTTAAGTTAAACAAGATAAAAGTTTAAAATACATACACATATGTTAGCTAAGATTATTTTAATAATGAATAACTAAAACTTGCAAAGAAAATGAAGAAGAAGAAAAACTAAATAAGGTGGAAGATATTTTTGTAAACCAAACATCTTATTCTTAGAAATTATACTATAAATAATATTTTGAATATGTCAAACCAAATAAACCATTAAAACTATTCTCATCATAACTAATCTCAACGTAACTTATCTCACTATAACTTATCTCATTATAACTAATCCAACCATAAATTCTATAAATAAATTTATTGTTTAATTCGTTGCTTTAAGAAAACTCGATTTTGTTTGAACTTTCCCTACTTCTTTCCTTATCACATACTCCCTCCTAGATATTTTACTTGTTATATTTTCTTTGTATGTTATTAAGAAAATATTAATCAAACTAGCAATTTAAGTTTAATTATCTTTATTTATTTTTATTTTAATTTAATATCACTCTCTTATACATTATCTTTATCTCTGTTTGCATTTATTAAGAATATATGACAATTATTTTAAACTAACTAATTTTAATAAGCATGACAATTAAAATGGATGGGAGAGAATAGTATATTTCTTAGTTCAACTTCAAAGACCAATAATTGAAAAAGACGCTCAACTGTATGAGAGCTTTCCTCTTTTGAAAAAAATAATCAAGGGTTAGAATTTAGATATAACGTCCCAATGATCTAAAATATCATAGAATTTGTCGTTATATCTAAAAAATAGTAACAAACTATTTTTGAAAAAAAGAACACATACGTTGTGATAGAACAATTCGAGTGAACCTCCATTCAAAATTTTTGTTACTTTTCAAAATTGAATTCTTTAGCATGATTCAAATATAACGTTACAAGATAAAAAGGAACAATATTTTGCCAGACAATTCAAAGAAAGTTTTTATCCAAAGTTGTTATCATATTGTGTTTGAAAATTGCTTTTGGGGACTTGTTAGCAGTCCAATAATTCTTTGTGCTCTCCATCACCCATACAAGTGGGGTTAATGTACCAAAAATTATAAGTGGGCCTATTTTCAAATGCCAAGAAGTTTATTATTTTGGTTGAAGTTGACAAAATTATTTGTGTGTCAAGTTAATCCAAAGTACAATGACAAATATTCGACCTAGGGTAAACAAGTTGCATTGGAAATATTCTCGATTTTAAGACGTTCTTGCAATTCGAGTAAACCCTCCACTGCGAATTTCTACAAATTATTAAGTAGTAAATCATTTAATTATCAATCTACGCATCTAGTCAAGTCATCTAATTGATCATCGATTCCATTAAAAAAATTTATTTATTGAAGTGGAGCATATATAGTGTGGTGAGCTATTAAAGTTTCCTTATTCATTTTGATTAATTCATGCATCTGAAATGTAGCATTTATTGTCTTCTTAATTCTCAAGAAGGTAGCATTCTTGAATAAAATCTATATATATATATTTAAACCTAATTATATATTAAGTTAAAGCTCTCCAACTGAGTTGCGTGTTGGGGTCCTAGATGAACTAGTGATTGACTCTTAGCGAATAGTGTTTCGAGCCTCAACCTGGTATCCTGCATTTTGCATTCATGATATGATCACATGATTCAAGTCTCAACCCCAACGCGGAACTTGAACTTAGAAATTGAACCTAACCTTAACTCCTAGCCTGATCTTGGGCCCGACTTATGACTTAGCTCCAACTTCCAATTAACCACGACGATCCCAAAACCAACACATAACCCTTTGACCCATGACTCAACTCAACTTGTGGCCTAACTCCCAACCTTGACTTGGGACCTAACTCTATACGACTTCACTCCCACCCCAACTCCATCACCCCAAAACTCACGTTCTAATTCAACTTGAGATTTGACTCCTATTTCCAACCCCAACCCCGATCGGAGCCCAACCCCAGTTGAATCATGAGTGATCGGGATCAGAGTCAGCCTCATGTCTTGGGTTAGTGTTAGGGTCGAGTAGATCCTTGAGTTGAGTTTTGAGTTGGAACTGAATTTTGAGTCCATGTTGAAGGGTGAGGGTCCGTGTCTAGCACATAATAGTTGCTCAAACTAAAGTTAATGTTCTTGAGATAATATTTTCTCCTTACTAGTCAAACATTAAAAGTAAGTAAGCAAATTATTTATTTTTTAAAAATAATATTTTTCTTGAAAAACATTTTCCTTCTTACCAAATGCACCCCTAGTGTCTCTAGTTTGCCATTATAACTCCTCTGGGGCATAGATAAATACAAAGAATTATTCTCTCCCATTCATATTGAAAAATACATTTACTCACCTCTAAACTATAAAATTTATTACTAAATTACCCTTAATTATATAGTGAACCTGTTTAATATGATTTCTTGGTTATGTAAACCCCAACTTATTTATTTGAACAAATAAGGGCAAATTACAAAACAAAATATTAATTTATTATTGTTATTTAATATTAGTAGCGTGCTCCTTTTTTTCTTTATTGTCAGTTTCATACGTCAATTTTAATTGCCTCTTAAAAGTCATATAGAAAGCCACTCTCACTGCAACTAGAAGAAACCCTGCAAAATTGATAGATATCTGCAAATTGCTCCTCAGTTGCAAACAAATACAAAAACATTGCTTTCATAGTAGATGGAAATTGGTAGCACATTTTACTGTAGGAATTAAAAATATTAACTTATATAAGCATCTGCTTGGTTGAATTCAACACATCCGTATCGATTAATAATATTTGACTAAATTTTGGTATAATTTATTTGAGTGGAGAGTCTATTGAAAATAATGTTACATGCATAAGATACTAATTGCATAACTTTCTTTCACACAGTCAAATATATGTAACTTAAATTCATATATAAAATGCAATTTAGCAAAAGAAAAGTGTTTATAGTCAAATAGGTAAATATTTAAGGATACTAAGAACATTGAATTTGTCAATCTCTCATATTAGTAAAAGAAAATACAAATACTATAAAACAAAAAAAAAAAAAATCAGTATCGACATATCCAACAAAAACAATAAAGTAGGTGCATATTCTTAAGGTCATTAGCAAAAGTGTTAAAACCAATTAATTATGCTAAGGACAATTTTAATTTTGTCCTTAGGCTTAGTTCCAAAATCATCACTCAATCAAAAGTAAATATTGTTGGTTTTTAGATCTTTGTTTATGTTATATAGTAAAGTAAGACAAAAGTTTATACATCTTAATGACAGGTTTTTTTTGTTTTTTTTTTTCTTTTTGCTTTGTTTTACAACAACAAAAACACATAAGATACTAATGCAATTAAGAATGCACTATTTTTCTTACTGTATTTCTTATCTTGTAAATAAGTTCTGATTTAGTTCTTAATTAATGGATTTGGGACCACATGTGATGCAAAGCTTTCTATTTTGCCAGGCTAAATATGATTTAAATTAACGACAATATGCAACAATTTGTTTGAAAAAAAATAATCAAAACCTTTGATAATAAGAAATATTTTACTCCCAACATTTTTAATATACCCTTAATAATAACACTTTTTTACAAAAATGACAAAATTATGAAGGTATTTTTCGCGATACCCGAGCACGACGGAAATGGATACTGCTTTTTGCATATTACACGTACTTATTCGTACGTTTTTATTATTGACCTAGCACGTGAATTAAAAAATTGTAAATGATAAAGGTGATTTTATCAAAAGATTCTTATTAAATATAAGTTATTTAAACATTAAAAATAAAAATTATTTATAAACAAAGGTAACATAAACACTAAAAGATAAATTATTCATTGATTTTATAAATTACAAGTACTGCGACATTCCAAAATAATATGATCCCTCCAATTCAAAAAGAATTATCTGATTTGACTTGGCATGGAACTTAAGAAAATAAATATGACTTTTCAATTTTGCAATTCTAAATTAAAGTGATGCCAAATGTCTAAAAATGACATTTAATTTTATCGTCTTAAACATGTCAAGTAGAAAATTAAAATTAAAGTGTTACCAAAAAAATTATGTTTTTTCAAACATACTAAACAAAATATCATTCGTATTGAACCGGATGAAGTAATTGACAAGTAAAAATAAATGGAGAAAGTATTTCTAATCACGCCTTGTATCCAAAAAAAGATAATTTTGAAAGTTTAGTTATTCCCTTTTCTACTTATTCACATCCTTATTTGATTTGTATATTTTACCATGTCAAAAAAATCTTTTAATTTCAATTAAATACTATCATGATCGAATAATCAACAATGTAGACGAAGCATCATTAATACATAAAAATCAAAGTTATAATTGATGAGTTATTAAGAATAATAATTGAGTTTTGAAATGGTCAAATGTGCAGTAAGGGAATCAAAATAATCGAAGTTGAATCCATCAAATCTATCGAAGCTTTTATTAAAAAGTTACGACATTTGTTTCGTACATATACTAACCGTTACAACGGTATGAAAGCTGTTTTTCCAACGGATGTCAACAAAAATGGGTCCCTGCTAGCACGCCAAAATTTCTTCACCAAACAAATAAAATAAAAAAAAATTAATATAAAACAAAAAAAAAACCGTATAATAAGGAAAATAGAATAATAATATTTAAAAAAAGAGATACTATAAAAAGTTAAAATATTTAAAAAGTACGTAAAAAAAGAATTCGGCTGATTGTCGAATTCTATCTAAGCCACGTAAATTATTTGAGGAAATATTTTGGTCATTTGTATATTTGACTACTTTAATAATTATGTAAAAGATATAGTAAATTGCATTGATTAATATTTTAATATATTTTTTAAAAAAATAATCACATAAAGATACTATAAATCATAATAATCAACATCCTTGCTTCATCAAAAGGGTTAATTTGTTTATTTTATATATTTGACCGCTTTAATAATTACGTTAAAATTACTTAAAACACAATGATTTATAATTTTAAAAATTTTAAATATTAAATAACATGAAAAGTATTATAAATTAAAATAATTGATAAAAAATATTTAAAAGACATATGAAAAAATTTAATTAACTCTCAAAATTCTATCAATATAACATATTTTGAAATAGAGAAAGTAACATATATTATTTGAATGACCTAAATAATACTATATTAGAATTTTAAAAAATATGACTTTCAAAATTATTATTATTATCATCACCTTGCAAAGATCAATAATTTATGGACTACTTTATAATTTTGCTGTATAGGCAAAATGTAGCTTGGGACTTTCGAGTACTCAACTTGTATTTTTTTATGGGCAAAAATAAAAACTTATGTTTGATGAGCAACACATGCCTAGTTAGACAGGTTGTGACTGTTGTCTATGAGGCAAAATTTTTAGTTAATTGTTAAGCAGGGTCCAAAAAAAAAAAATAAAGATCGTTTTTTTATAAGATATAAATATCACAGGCAATTCATTTTAGAGTTATTTATGAATTTGATTCAATAAATCAAGGAAGAATTGAGGAGATGTAATCAAACAGGAAATGACATACTTTCAACTCGTCAAGATTATGACCCTAAATAAAGGGCATAGAGGTTGAGAATTAGAGTTTAAGATTAATTAATAGATGGTCAAACAATCTTTCTTTTTCAATGGAAAAGCATTTTGTTGTTGATATTTTTCTTTTCTTCTATAGTTATTTTTTTTATTTAAGAAAAAAAAATACTCGTATATTTTACAAATCTACTTTGAGAAATGCTTTTTAATTTGAGGATTTATCTAAAGCAAGTATTTTATTTCTACAAATGTGAAGGTAAAGTTTATATACACTTGACCCTTTCTAAATTTCAGAATTTGTCATTAGTGTTGTTATAATCTCTTGTAAATTGTGACCATTTAAATTTTGAAAACAAAACAATAAATAAATCTAAGCCAATCTTCTTTTTTTGTTATTTATTTATTTATTAATGCATTGAGAATAGAACCGATCTCCTTCGATAATTATTGACATGATGCAGTTGTAATGGTTTGCCTTTAGTATCATTTTTTAAAATATTTGTGCTTTGTCTTTTTGTTATCTATTTCTTGAGTACTATATTTTATATTAACAAAATTCTAGTACTGATTAACAAAAATATTACATTCAATTAGCATAAAGTAGTAATTGTTTATTTGGCCAAATTAAAGAATAATTACAATTATTTTAAAATAACTATAAAATGGCTAAATAAGCCAGCTTAAAGTGACGAAAAAGAAGAGCCTAGTGAAAATTTTCCATTCCAAATTAATTAATTGTGTCACAGGCTGTTATCTAGAGCTGATGACAAGGACGGCCTTCAGCTTACACGTTGCAGTATCCGGTTTTTTCTTCATGACAGACATGTCACAATGTCCTCCGCAGGAATGGATGGAGGAATAAAATCTTCGGATTTGAATATGACAGGAGAGATCAATGTTTTTTTTTTCTTCTACATTTTAATAATTTCTTGCCATTTGATTTCTTTTAATATAAAAAATAAAATTAATTATCACATTATTATTATTATACAAGAATTTGCAAACTTACATCATTCATATTTGCCAGTTGCAGAAGATGATTAATCTCGAGAGCTACGATCGTTTTTTCCTACCGGAAGTTGCTCCTCCATTCAGAGAATGATCAATTGTCATAAATAATTTGGCTGTAGGAGTTGTTAACTATATTCTTCTTTCGGTTTCAGTTCTTTTCACCAGACTGTTCTTCACCTTTGCGATGGCTATCTCGAATGCTTCTTTCGGTAATTGATCATTCATACTATTAAAAGAATAATTATATCTGTATGCAATGATACTGGTTACCACATATTAGTTTTCGATATTCATGTTTATGAACGTATTGATCAGATTTTTTTAATTGTTCAATGCAGGGAAATTATATATTATCTTTGTACAGTAATATAATGACGTTGTTTGTTGCTACAACTATTTTATCAGCCATAGTTTTACGCAATCAAAGTCAGTTTACTGCTGCACCTAATGTCGTTGTTTCTCAAGAGGGGACTGGTGATTTTAAACTAATAACAAGAGTGATATTAGCAAAGCCGAATAAGAGTGTCAAACTATACTATATCAAAATCAAACACCGAACGTATCATGAGTACGTTCAAGTTGATGAGAAAAAGACTAATATAATACTGATCGGAGAAGGAATGGATAATACAATCATAACGGGCAATAGAAGTTTCGCCGGCGGCAATAGTTACTATGTCGCGGCAATAGAACCTATGCCACGGCGACAATGGGTGAGAGTCGCTCTATATATATGCATAAATTTTATGAATTTTGATGAATTATAATCATTTTTTTATATTTAATTTGTAGGGGTAATCGGTAATGACTTCGTAACCCAAGACATAATATTTCGGAATGATGCTGAACCTAGGGTATCAAGTAGTCGCTTTAAGAATTGAAGCAAATTTGATGTCCTTTTATCGATGTCGCTTTAAGATTTCGCAACACGATAAAATTGACGGTTGCTTTTGGCATATAGGATATCAGGACACCCTATATATCGTGTATCTCATGTGCTCTACGTGCATTCTGTGCGTTGTGAGTGCAGTACATGCATAAAATGTTTATCTTATACATTATACATGTGCATTTCGTGTATCACGTGTATTATCTCGTACTTCGCATGTGTATTTGTCACATTTGTTTCAAATTTTATTTTAAAATTCAAATTTCTGATTTAAAATTGATATCTTTTCGAAGGCTATCAAGATACCTTATATGCCAAAAGCAACCATCAATTCTACCTTAATTGCGAAATCTTAAAGCGTCTTTGGTAAAAGGACACCAAATTTGGTTCAACTCTTGTAGTGACTGGTTGATACCCCTAGGTCCAGCATCATTTTGAAATGTTATGTCTTGGGCTATGAAATCATTACCGATTGTCCCTGCAAATTAAATAAAAACAAACGATTTGTTGTGATGTTGTTGAAAGCCTACCGAAAGTTGCTTCTTCATTCAAAGAATGACCTACTGTCGCGAATAATTTGGCGATCGGAGTTATTAATTATATTCTCCTTCCGATTTCAGTTCTTCTCACTAGACTGTTTTTCACCTTTGCAATGACTATCTCGATGCTTCTTGCGGTAATTGGTCATTCATACTATTAAATAATTTTATCTGTATGCAATGATATTGGTTACTACCTGTCAGTTGTCGATATTCTTGCCTATGAACGTACTGATAAATTTTTTTTAAATCGTATAATGCAGGGAAATATATATTATCTCCATGCAGTAATATAATGATGTTGTTCTTGCTTCAACTATGTTATCAGTCATAATTTTACACAGTCAAAGTCAGTTGACTGTTGCACCTAATGTCGTTGTTTCTCAAGATGAGACTGGTGATTTTAAAATAATAATAACATGAGCGACATTAGCAATGTCGAATAAGAGTGTCAAGTCATATTATATCAACATCAAATAAGAAACGTATCGTGAGTACATTTGAGTTGATAAGCAAAAGACTAATATAATGTTCATCGGAGAAGGAATGGATAATACAATCATTACGTGCAATAGAAATTTCGTCGACGGCAATAGAACCTGTGCCACAGCGATAGTGGGTAAGGGTCACTCTATATATACACATGAATTTTATGGATTTTGATGAATTATATCATTTATTTTATTTAATTTGTAGGGGTAATCGGTAATGGAATCGTAGTCCAAGACATTATATTTTGGAATGATGTTAGACTTGGGGTATCAAACATCCGCTTTAAGAATTGAAGCAAATATGGTGTCTTTTTATCAATGTCGCGTTAAAAATTTGCAGTCACGGTAAAATTAACGATTGCTTTTGGCATATAGGGTATTAGGACACCTTATATATCACGCATTTCGTGCGTTGTACGTGTATTCCGTGCATGAAATATGTATCTTATACGTTATATATGTGTATTTTATGTGTCACATGTATGAATCTCCTGCTTCCCATGTGTATTTATTGCATTTGCTTCAAATTTTATTTTATAATTTAAATTTCTGAATTGGTAATGGAATCGTAGCCCAAGACATCATGTTTTTATTTAATTTGTAGGGGTAATCGGTAATGGAATCGTAGCCCAAGACATAACATTTTGGAATGATGCTGAACCTAGGGTATTAAACAACCGCTTCAAGAATTGAAGCAAATTTGGTGTACTTTTACCAACGTCGCTTTAAGATTTCGCAATCACAGTAAAATTGACGGTTGCTTTTGGCATATAGGGTATTTGGACACCCTGTATGTTGTGTATCTCATGCGCTGTACGTGTGTTCGGTGCGTTATGAGTGCATTATGTGCATGGAATGTGTATCTTATACGTTATACATATGCATTTCGGGTGTCACATGTACATATCTCATGCTTCGCATGTGTATTTGGTATATTTACTTCAAACTTTATTTTAAAATTAAATTTTCGATTTAAAATTGATGTCGTTTCGAAGGGTATAAGGATACTCTATATGCCAAAAGCAACTGTTAATTCTACTGTGACTGCGAAATCTTAAAGCGTCATGGGTAAAAAGACACCAAATTTGGTTCAACTCTTAAAGCGACTACTTGATATCCCTAGGTCCAGCATCATTCCGAAATGTTATGTCTTGGGCTACGAAGTCATTACCACTTACCCTTGCAAATTAAACAAAAACAAATGATTTGTTGTGGCGTTGTTGAGATAAATCCATTTTTTTTCTTGATTTTCACTTCTAGCTGAAAAACCAAAAGCCACGTGACGATAGAAGTATATAATTCGTGATCCTTGGTCATCTTCTAAATGAAGAGCAATTTTCGATAGGAAGGAACGGTAGTGGCTATCAAGATCGATGCCATCTTCTGCAATCGGCAAACTTACACGAATAATAAGTTTGCAAAACCTTTTTTGGAGTAACAATAGGATGGCTTAAGCAAAGAGCAGTATATGTGATAAATATCACAATGATAGCTATCAGTGGATAAATTCTTACAAGTATTCGTTACTACAACAATTTGAAGGGCTAATAAACAGCTAACATGATGATTTTGAAGGGGATGCTAAGTAGAATTGGATGAATGTTTTAGTGCATGTTCTCTTCTTTCTTGATCTACTTTATATAAAGGATATGAAACTTAATTCGTGTAACAAGCATGCATTCAAACTGGTATGTATATTTCGTTGTCAACTTAAATTGAAGCTAGTGATGATAGACCTAGAAATAATCTCATATATAAAAGTTAGATTCTTCGTTACAATTGGCAAAAAGCTTCAAGATATATTTATTTATTGAGATCTCATTTTATACATTTATGTTGTCGGATGCATATGCAAGTTTTTCTTAATTTTTTAAGAGCAATTTCACATTTGAGTTGCGTACTTGTTACTTATGCATGCGAAGTATAAAAATGGACATGTTGAGAATGAAGTTTGATTTAAAAGGATTTATGTCTGTCAAATATTAATTAGAGAGGAAATGATATATTATGGAGGCAATTCCCTCCATTAGCCCAAATATTGGCTCAATTGTTCAAAATTAAGAGATTAATAATCAAATGCCTTATTTTCTTTTCAAAATTAATTACTACTTAACTAGTCCCTTATGTAATATAAATTAATATCTCGTGTTATATATATATATCAAAATTATTTTAATTTAAAATTAATTATTTATAAATATTTTCAAATTTAATCAAGTATTAAAAAATTAAAGTTATTTTACAAAAAAATAAGTCAATTCAATCTTTACCAGAAAAACTCTGTGAATTACATACTACAACTATGCAGTATCACCACCATTATAACTATTGTTTTAATTTTTCGCAAGTTTTTAAAATTTTGACAAAGAGCTATATTATAAAGCTGAATTATTAATAATTCATCCCTTGAGAAAAGATTTAGGAGCCGGTTCTAAAATAGAGAAATACCATTAACTAGGCCGATTATATGATTACTGATATAAATAATATAAAGAATATGATCAATAATGAAACACTATGCTCTTCTTCATTTTTATATTCCATTTCTGTAAGTTGGAGGCTCTTGAATAATTAATTCCAGCTAATAACGATACAATTAAAGTTCGAATATGAATAACATATAACAATTTATGTACATAGCAATTTCCACAATTAAAAACTAAAAATAAATATTGCAGGGGCGAGAGTGTTTTTTAAATTTTAATGTTAAAAATAAATAATCATTTATTTGAATTATATTTAAACGATAAAAGAGAGATTAATAGTTTCTCCATTTAATAATAATTATTTATTATTAATTAGACATACACTTTTAAATATAAACAATAATATACTATATTATTTTTTAAATATATCAAATTTAGTACTTTGAAAATATAAATACTACATTAATAACAAGAATAAAATAAACATAAATAGATACATGATTCATTAGGTTTTTAAATTAAATAAATAGTAGAGTATAAACATTTAAAAAAGGAAATCCATTTTGCAGAATGATTACGTTTCAAACAGCTCTGAAAAAATAAAGTTAGAATTATCGGCTGAATTAGCGGTGTTCGAGGTTGTCGTGGACCCCCTTTTTTTTGTGTGTGGGGGTGCCGAGCTGTCAACTCCAACTCCTCGACAGACTGTTTCCTAATCCCACCAACGAAATTCACGTCTTATACATATAAACCCTCACTACTACCACCATTTTCACCATTACCAAGCATTTCTTCTAAACCCCAACAACTCAAAAATCCCATCTTTAAGCCCTTTTGAATTTAGGGTATCTGAAATTCCATCGGAAAATCAAGAAAATGGCTGAGGAAACTAAGACAGTCGCCGAAGAAACGACCCCAGAGGTGGTGGTTTCTGATGTGACTGTGAGGGAGACACCTCAACCTGAGCCCGAAAATGTATCGGAGTCACCGGAGAAAGTTGCTGCTCCGGTCATCGGAGAATCGAAAGTTGAGGATGAAAAGGAGAAGGACGTTGTTGCTGAATCCAATTCCTTTAAGGAAGAAAGTAACAAGGTTGAAGAACTCCCTAATCCTGAACAAAAAGCATTGGCTGAATTCAAAAATTTGATTCAAGAAGCTCTTAACAAGCACGAATTCACTTCCCCAACTCCGCCGGCAAAGGAGGAGGATGAGAAGAAAGCAGCCGTTTCCACCCCTGCTGAGGTGCCGGCGGCAGAGACAGTTACAGAGGCGGCGGCGGTGGCTGCACCTGAGCCAGTGGCAGAGGCAGAACAGGAGCCGGTGACCGAGAAAGATGCTGAAACCAAGGAATTGGAGAAAACAGAGGAGAAATTGACTCCACCGGAAACGGAAGCAACTCCGGCGCCGGCAGCAGAGGCACCATCAGAGACAGAGAAGGTGGAGGCAGTCGAAGAAATCAAGGAAACAATTGTTGAAGTACCCGCTGCGGTTGCTGTGGCGGCGTCCACAGAGGAGCCACCGGCTGCTGAGGCAGAGGAACCAAAAACAGAGCAAACTCCACCACCAGAAGAAGTATCCATTTGGGGAATACCCCTTTTAGCAGATGAGAGAAGTGATGTAATCCTTCTCAAGTTTCTCAGAGCAAGAGATTTCAAGGTGAAAGAAGCATTCACCATGCTGAAAAGTGTGATTGCATGGAGAAAAGAATTCAAAATTGATGAACTCTTGGATGAGAAAGAATTAGGACAAGGACTTGAAAAGGTTGTGTACAATCATGGTGTGGACAAAGAAGGTCACCCTGTGTGTTACAATGCATTTGGAGAGTTCCAAGACAAGGAATTGTACCAAAACACTTTCTCTGACAAGGAGAAACTCACCAAGTTCCTCAGATGGAGAATTCAGTTCATGGAGAAGTCCATCAGGAATCTTGATTTTAGCCCTGATGGTATCAACACTTTTCTTCAAGTTCTTGATCTGAAAAATTCACCTGGACTCTTCTTTTTCAAGAAAGAACTTCGCCAAGCCACCAACCGTGCTCTTCTATTGCTCCAGGATAATTACCCTGAGTTTGTTGCCAAGCAGGTACTTTGTCCACTTTATATTGACGATGTATATAACTTCATTCTCTTTTTATATTGTTATATTATGTTGGTATTTGGATACTAACTGGATTTTGATGTTATGATGTGAAGGTGTTTATCAATGTTCCATGGTGGTACCCAGCTTACTACAGGATGATAAATACAACTTTCACTACAAGGACCAAGAGCAAGTTTGTTTTTGCTGGTCCTTCAAGATCTGCTGAGACCCTTTTCAAGTAATTACCCTAATTTGCCTCTTGTCTAGTTACTTTCAACTTATTTTTGTTTGGATTGAGCAAATTCTGATTTGTGAATCTTGTGAAAATTCAGATACATAGCACCTGAACAAGTACCAGTACAATATGGTGGACTTAGCAAGGAGGGTGAACAGGAATTCACCACTGCTGAACCAGCCACAGAGGAAATCATTAAGCCAGCTTCTAAACATACCATTGAATTCCCAGTTACTGAGGTATGCTCAGCATTTGTTCATACTTAGTTACATAATTGTATTGCTGTCGGATTTGTTCAAGTGTGTGACTGTCTTAGCCAAACACACTTTTATTATAACTTCAACATGCCCCTCACACACCTTCTTGGAGATAGTGAGAATTGAACCAAAGAACACTTCCTGGTCTGCTATCATATATAACTGTTTGATCATCTCATTCAAAATTGCTTAAGCTATTAGAACGCTATGTTAAATGTATTGTACATGTGCCAGATCCTCCATAAATCCACTGTCTTTGAGGATCTGGCACATGTGGCGTCATCACTTTTGAAGAGTTTGAAAGAACATATTTTATTTAGTTGAATGTTTCAATTGTGTGTTGATTGTGGGAAAATGTTGAATTTTGCAGAAGTGTACATTGGTGTGGGAAGCAAGAGTGATAGGTTGGGATGTGTCATATGGAGCTGAATTTGTGCCTAGTGCTGAAGGTGGATACACCATTCTTATTGAGAAATCAAGAAAAGTTGGGACAAATGGAACAGTGATCAGCACTACCTACAAGGCAAGTGAACCAGGCAAAGTGGTCATCACATTTGACAACCAAACTTCTAAAAAGAAGAAACTTGTTTACAGGTCCAAGAACAAGCTCTCAGATTGCTGAAGGCTTATTTCATAAAGTTTTATTTTGGTTCTTCTATGGTTGATATCAACTATTATTTTGAGCTTTTGGGGGATATTTATTTATATTTTGTTGGGATTATTTTGTGAATTTGTTGTTGTTGTTGGGTTGAAATGTGGACAGAACTTTTGTTGGGAGTATAAGTTATTGATACATTTTCTTGTAAGTATATGCTGCTGTCATTTTCGTTTCTTTTTTTGGTGATGTGAAGCTTAACGTTAATCCATGCTCTTTCGTTTCTGACAAGTTGTTCTTTTTTATGTGAAAATGATCCCAAATTTGTAAATCAATGCTTAACGTTAGTTCTGGTGTTTAAGTAGTAATTATAAAATCATTTTCTGAATTTGCTCATGTGGGTCCAAAAGATAAGACAGTACAAACATTTAGCACAGAAAAGGTCCAACATAGATTCAAAATAGTCTTTCATCTTTAATTAAAAAAAAGGTCTTTTAGTTTTCCAAACTCCTCAAAATATATATATTCAGTATTCATATTCATATTGGATCCCATTGGAAGTCTCATGTCAATTTGACACCGAAAGTTTCATATTAGAATTAGTGCACTAAACAATGTAAATTATAATGTCACGAGTTTGATTTTTAATGTAGATATATAACTCCCTAATTTAGTAATGAATCCAACAAGAAAGCATTTAGAAATATGAAAAATTGAAAAGCATTCTCTTTTCGAAAAGAGGAAAAGATTACACCAAAAAAGAAAATTTTAAGAGATTTCATTAAAAAAAAAAAAAGGCTGGAAAAATATTGCTACAGCACATAAAGTAAGTATTTGTATTATCTTTTCCTACAAAGTACACTAGTTGTTTATTGTTAAACCTGCAAAAAGAGTTGGTTCTAATCATTTTACCCACCAACTTTACATTAAGTAATAATAAATAAATAGTTGTAGGTTCTTTCATC
>JAPFFP010000094.1:14838227-14852816 GCA_026153255.1 Solanum medicagineum | reverse complement strand
CCTGTCATATTATGTGTTAGTTTATCTTATCTACATACTGTCATTATTAGTCGCTCTTTTCTGTTCCCTTCCCTTCCCTTCCTTTTTGTCATATCTAGTTCTCTCTTGCTTACGGGTTTTGAGATGAGGGTTCCTAGGAAAGCCTCTCTACTTTCATGATAGTGGTAAGGTTTGCGTACATTCTACCCTCCCCAGACTCCACTTGTGAGATTTTACTACGTATGTTATTGTTGTTGGTGGTGTATTTATACATTATGTGTAACTAAGTGTGTGTATGTTGAAAATATATAATCTCTACATCGGCAAGCTACTTTGTAAATTAGATCATATTGGACTGTAATTACTGCATAGTTATATAGTTATTCCAATTTGATATACCAGAATGGCAAAATCAGATATGCCATAATGTACTGCTACAATGAATAGCAATATAAAACATAATGCCAAAATTTTAACTTTGGGTGATAATCAAATCATTATTATTATTATTATTATTATTATTATTATTATTATTATTATTATTATTAAAAAGGCACATAGTAATCACCAATTTTGCTACTCTTTTTCAATTTATCGAAATTCCTTAAAAAATATGTCAATATGGAAAGGCTCTTTGTACCAATGTGATTTAATTTCAGATGCATATTTCAATTACGTCTTCCATGATTCTTAGATCTAGAGGTAGCACAACATCCCTTCCTCTCGCACGCGGTCTAGTATCTCTTAGGTAGATACCCAGTAGCAGCAGAGGGAGAAGATCGATATTAAAAGATAACGAACTAGAGACTCAGAGAGAGATCAGAAGAAAAACTCAACAAGGAGAAGGCGGAACCCAGGTGCTACACTAAACTGGCCGTTACCTGGGGCCGCATGACTCAGGCAAACTCTGTACTCATGCGAGTGCCTATTTCGCTTTAGGAGGTATCAGAGTGAAGTTTTGGGTAAAAACCTTTCAATTTCTGCTAACTCTCTTCTTGTTGTATCATAATACATTAATTCAATTTGGATACAAAAATTTGGATTTTTAAGTATCAACCTTTCAATTTCTGCTAATTCTCTTCTTGTTGTACCATAATACATTAATTCAATTTGGATACAAAAATTGAGTTTTTAAGTATCAACAGGTAATATTTAAGGTATAATACATTAAGCATAAAAAATAATTTAAGAATCAGAATTAGTTATCCGGATTATTAAGTTAATGCATCCAGATGGAAAAAAAGATATTTTTGAGATTGCTGAGAATAAAAAATATATATTATAAATAGATGAGTATAATTAGGTAATTGTTCCTATTATATTATTTTATTATTGTATGAGTGATATAACAGACTTTTAACCTTATGGTATATTCCTATCAACTCACGTGGATAGCGCATGCGTAAGTTTTCAAATCCCGCTTGGGTTTACGGTTCACCCAAAAATATTCAAAGAAGGGCTTACAGAAACGAATTGAATACCAAAATCTTGAAACAAGGCCAATTCAATTCTCCTCTTCTAATCGTGAACAACTTTTCCGGTTGATTTCATCGATCGTCGTTCAATCATCGCCTGCAAATGGAGGTAAGAACAGAATCGGCAACTCCAAATTCCGATCAGGTCTCCGGAATGGCTTTGAACATTCCGGTGAATGACTCGAACAATGCGAAGACGTTGTTTCTCCCCAGACGCCTTCGCCGACGCCTCCTCGAAACGAGTACTCCTTCCGCTATCACCGCCCAAGATATTGAAACCAAGCTTAAGGACGCCGAATTACGTCGCCAGGTAGTTATATTTTCCTATTCGTTCTCTTTTGTTCCTATTGCTATCTGTCTCATTTTGTACCTGCGTAATTGTTGCATCCAGTTTGCTAGGAAAGGTAATATAGCGGTCAATTTGACCTTGTATTTATAATTAGTGGTAGTAGAATGAAAATTATTAGAGAAATGGTTGACAAAATGAATTTGCATCCTTGACTATTTATTAATGAATTGGAGTCAAAATTTGGAATGTTCCTAAATGGAAATATTGTTATGAAAGCACGAATTAGACAGAGGCAAGATATATTGTTTGGAGCAGCTTAGCTATCTATGTAGTGGAAAGTGATCATTTTCCAAATTTGTGATTCTGAGGCACTCTGTTGGGGAAGAACAGTGCCAGTTCATCCATACAAATAAATTGGACTTTAGGGGTTAGGGATGTTTTTTCATGTGCTGCTTGATTGGTTGCATAAAACTGTGAGTGTAGTATGGTTTGTGGGTTTGGTGCGTCAAGGTTGTTTATAGGTGGTACCTTGGTAGCGGGATAAGGACGCTGGCGCTTCCTTAAAGGGAAAGAAGGATTATGAATGTTCTCTTAGCTATGTAATTCTACCTAGAAGAGTTTGTCTTTGCTAATGGTGCATCAGTGTGTCATGACCTGTGCAACAATTAAACAAAGTTCTGGATATGGCATAGGGGAAGGAAACTATTACTCAAGGCTATAGGTCTTTTCATAATATGGATATACCATGGGGAAACTGCAAAGCACTGCTCCATGTTATAGTTATATAAAAACTACTTAGTACTATGTAGTCGAACAGTGTTGCTGCAAGTGGGATTTCTGGTTATATATATTTTATTGTTTGAATGAAATTTTGTCTACTCCATCTGTTTATTAGAGGTTTTTGCCTAATGCAGATATGCTAAAATAATTGATACTTAATATCATTAAATCTATATTCTGTATCTACCAGGATATTTGATTATCAAGAGAAGTCTACTACACTTGGAAATTTAGAAATGGTAGGGAGTCTAATGACTTCTGCTTCGGACTCTTTAATGGAATGAATGAATTTGTTTTTCTTATTATTCTTGGTTCAAATGTATCAACTGTCAAACGGAAATTTTTTACAAGATATCAACCATCGGTAGTTTCTATATATATATACACAACACACAGATCACATCCAGTCATATACAACATATACTCCACAACTCAATCCATGACAATACATTTCTACACATTCCAACTCATATATGCAAACATTTCAGCTCAGTCTAGGGTTTAGAGAAAGCCTAGCTTATCTGGCATCTGACTTCTCTCACTCTGAGTCAATCCATCAAGCTTTTCCCCTACGAATTACTTCCTGATGTTGCTCATCTATCAAAAAATAAGTCACAAGATCATTACGGTTGATTTGGCTATCAAATCTCAAGAAACGGGTGAAATTACATCAACTACGACTAAAACGGGGAAAATCAGGGCCCACGGTCGAAATGCCGAACCAATGCCTGTAAAATGATCCCTACATCACTCCGAGCAAAACATACCCCAGAAGACTGAGAAAGACCCAAAAGCGAAGTTAGAAACTTTACTGGGAAAACATTCTTTTCAAAACTTTCTCGGTATTCCCAAATCCATCTTGAATTTTATGAAACTTGAAACTGTAAACCACATTGCATTCATGCATTGACTTATAAGGTGGAAATTTGTGTGAAGTAAAGACAAAGAAAAGAAATAGAGAAGAAAGAGAGATCATAGGTAAGGTAGAGAAAAGGAAGAAATAGGACTTGTAGACCTAATGACTTCGTAAGGTCGATCGAGTTCCTTCCCAAGTTGACTTTAGTTAAAATCTTATGCTGAAATCCTCATTTTTTTAATTTTTAAAAAAAGAAACTGATTTCCTATGTTTAAGTGTATTCTAACAATTATAACGTGTTAAATATTGCTTTAGCTGAAGTTAAGTATTTAACATTTCTTTTATGTTTACCCAGAACAAGTTCAATGAGATGCAAACCAGATATTTTCTTCCTCAAATGCATGAGAACCAGAGCTTTAGATTCAAATTCATTGTTGATTTTATTTAGACCTCATTTAATTATTTAGTTGACTATTGGGTTAAAAATGAAAAATCTTGTTTATGATGGCATTTTTGAAAGATATGTGGGGCTCATATTTAGTATTGTTCAGAAATATATCTATTTGCCTAGTTCTTGAATAATACAAGATATAGTAATGATATTACCACAAAGAATTTGAGCCTAAAGATCTAGTCTAATGTGCTATTTGAAATAGTATGCTTTTAAGTTTAGGTGATTCACTTTCTCAGTAAAAAAGATTACTTTGTTTCAGCTAAGTACTTGCTTTAACTTGGTGAGCACTCAAATTTTAGTCAAAACTTGTTAATGAGTATTATGCTAAGGCCTTTTTTAACTTGAAATGAGTTGCCTAGCTACTTTGATGGTTTAGAATATAAATGAATACTTATCTAGGAATTTATAAGTATGTTATTATGATTGATGTGGTTCCTCTATATTAAGTTGTTGACCAAACATTAACAAAATGCAGCAATTTTATGAGTTATTGTCGAACAAGGCACGGCCAAAATTGAGATCGTCGACATGCTCATTATCGCAGGATGTGGAGCTTAGAAAGCAACTAGAAGCCAAGCTTCTTGCTGCGGAAAAGAAGAGGTAAACTGCTCGGGCTCTCTATATTTTTCAATCTTCTTCATTACACATTAGTATTTGGAAAATAATGCTATACTTTTTGTATTGGTGAAAGAGTGTCATACGTGTATCATGTTCTTGATGAGTTGAGCTATAATTATTAAGATATTAAGCCTCCAATGCTGCAAACATGACCTATTGTTTCCTTTCCCTTACCAAAAGAGGCCTATGGTTTCCTTTTTGATTTTCCAGTTGGGAAGGGGTGGAGTGAGTATAGCTCATTTCTAGTCTGTATAACTTCATTATTCTTGAGCTTTTGATTTTAAACATCTTTTCGATTTTGGGTAGACAATTGTACTTTTTCCTGTTTTACATTTTTTGTTTCTCATTTGTTCATTGATTAAAAAGGATAAGGGAAAACTTTTGTCATCAAAATATTATTTCAAACCTGAAGTATATGAAACTGATTGCCATTTGAAAAAAAGGAAAGAAAATAAATTAAAGCTATCAATTAAAAGGGAAGAATGGAAATCATAGCCAAATGAAATATGTTTCCCCTTTTCTCCCAATTAGATACTTACCTCAGCTTCTCGACCACTCAAGACTATGGCCTTTTATCCGGTTGGACTGCACTATTGTCTTCATTGGATTGCAATACAGGCAGAAGGTGATGAAGACTCAACTTCTCTGCACTTTTTCTTATGTGGTGTCTGATGTTTGAGTTTGGTCATTGTATGCTTCAGTAGTCAGGGGGTTCCATCCCTTTGATGCTTTTTTCATAAAACTTAACTTTGAGAAAAAAAATGAATTTTGTATGCTAGTTTTAGGGATGGAGTCATGATGTAGGTCTAAGGTTGGAGTATATCTAGAAGAGATCCAAGAAAGTAAAGAGCAGAGCAGCAAGTTAAGGTGGTGGCAATTGGTTCGAGCATTGGGTTGAAGTTTGAGAAAGTTCTTGTGCTTTGACAAATTAATCGCTGATCTTTTTAACTACAATTAGATTATTTGGAGTTAATGTAATGTTAGCAGTCTCCAATTTGTATTAGTTGTTAACCACATGACGTAGTGGATTTTTGTGTGGAAGAAATAAAGGATAAGGTTCAGAAGTGCAAACTTGGCAAAATGTGAGAACTGGAACAAACACAATTAACTTTGTGTAGGGGTAAGACTTCAATGCAAAATGAGAAGTCGAAGCCCAACTTCTTGTTTTACATGCAACTTTTTACAGGCCTCAAATTCACTTATGGAGTTATCGGCTTTGTACTTGTTAAGCAGGTTGAGTATCCTTGCAAAAGTTCAGAAGCGTTTGGCAAGATTAGATGAGCTTAGACAAGCGGCTAAGAATGCTGTGGAAATGCGTTTTGAGAAAGAACGTGATGAGTTGGGCAATTTGGTTGAGTCACGAGCTCAGCGGGCAGAAATGAACCGGAGGTTTCTTCTTAAATGCAGGCAACGGAAGGCTGCAAAAAGGGAACGAATTTCACAGTTGCTAACAAGGAGGGCAATGCAAGAGAGCAAATACAGGGAATGTGTCCGCGCTGCTATTCATCGGAAGCGGGCCGCTGCTGAAAAGAAGCGGTTGGGATTTCTGGAAGCAGAGAGATCAAAGGCACGTGCAAGAATATTACAAGTTAAGCAGATAGCAAACACTGTATATAGTCAACGGGAGATTAAGAGGATAAGACTAAAAGATCAACTTGAGGATCGTCTCCAAAAGGTATGTGTTAATCTACCATTCTACTTTTGAATATCGTCTGCATTTAACTTCCGTTATACTATAGGGACAAATTTTACCCTTATGTTAACAAAGTTTTAAAAATTACTCCCAGCCCGAACAAGGATCCCCAATCCCCAAATCTGTATTATTTAAATCACTTATTTATACCTGAAAATTCAAGAAATGACGACAAAATCACACTCCAAGTTTTCAGAAGAATTATGAAATTTATGGGCAAATTTTAATTTTTTAAACTTGTTTCCCTCGTCTATTATTTATTTGAAATAAAGAAGAAAAGTTTCAAAAGGGATAAGAGACGCAGAACTTATTCTGAAAAGAGGTGAATCTTGGATGATTTTTTATTTTTTTTACCTTTTGGGTGTGTCAAATTAGAGGACTGATAATTAAGACAAGACGTTGTCTAATTATTGAAGTTATTCACGGAGATCCATTATTATTTTGACAGCTGCTTCCAGTTTCTCTAAAGATGCTTATATGAGGGCCCCCCCCCCTCTCCGCCCCCTTTTTTTTTGTTCTAATTTTAATTTTTTTATGTTATACATTGGGGGATTTCATTGGGTATGTTGTTGTTGTTGTTTTTATGTTGTCCATATATATATTGATTTTAATTCCTATACATTTTTTTGGTAATTTTTGTACATTGAGTGACAATGTATTTTGACAATTTACATTGATGACAATATGAAATGATCTTCATTATTAGGTCACTAAATATCCTTTTATAGGTAGCTTTCTATAAATAACGGAAAAGGGCCAAAATAACCCTTGGAGTATTTGAAAAGATTTAAAATATACTCCTCATCTACCTTTTAAGCTAAAAATACCCCTCAGTTAACCTTTTGGGCCATATTTACCCTTACAACTAACAACTCTTTTTTAAAAAATAATTATTATCAAATATTATTTGGCATCTACTTATTAGATAAAAGTGAATATTAATCCATTGAATTTTTTCCCACCTGCTTTGACCCATATCAATAGCTCCATATTCAAACCCAACTAAACCCTATGCTGATCAATCTTCTTTCTCCCTTAACCCTGATATCTTTTTTCTTCTTCTTTGCTCTTCCATTAATTTCAAATTGAATGATCAAATTTCTAGTGCACTTGTATTGAAGTTGGAAAAAAGACAAGAAGAGAGACAAAGTAAAAGCAAAGAAAAACATTCTTAGTATCTCGTCAATGATTTGGAAACCAATTCAAGCGTCTCATGGATCTTAAATTCAAACTCAATACAAATTTTCAAACAAAACAACTGAGCTTGTTTTCCAAACCTAACTTGCATTATCAACAGCAGTTCAGAAATCACTGCAACAAGATATATAACTGAAAAGAGAGGACTTTCGAAATCAATACAAGTGCACTAGAAATTTGATCATTTGATTTGAAACTAATGAAAGAGGAAAGAAGAAAAAAGATATTAGGATTAAGGGAGAAAGAGATTGATCAGTATATGGGTTTAGTTGGGCATGGACATGGAGCTATTGGTATGGGTCAAAGCGGGTGGGAAAAAAATTCAATGGATTGATATTTATTTTTATCCAATAGGAAGATGCCAAATAATATTTAATAATAATAATTATTTTTTAAAAAGGAGTTTTTAGTTGTAAGGGTAAATATGGACCAAAAAGGTTTACTGAGGGGTATTTTTAGCTCAAAAGGTGGATGAGGGGTATATTTAAACCTTTTCAAATACTCCAAGGGTATTTTTGGCCCTTTTCCGTTTCTATAATAAACATAGATATGTTACCTAAAAATGTGATGAATTAAATTTCTTGTTGCGGCACATAATATGAATAAATTAATAGTCTTTTACATTACTAGTGAATATAAACTGAATCAAATCAAATTTTGTTTTCCCGGAACTAGTTAATGTCCATGCAAAACTCCATTTATATATGGTTTAGCAATTAGTTAGTGAATTCGGAGCCACTTTTTGAACTTGCAGGTATAAGAGCGTCTTAAATAAAAGAGATCTGAATCTGAAAATTGGGGATTTCCATCGGGGCTGGGGGTAATTTTGAAAACTTTGGCAACCGCAGGGGTAAATTTGTCCCAATAGGATGATTGAGGTTAAATGTAGACAAAATTCTTAAGTAGAGAGGTAAATGTGACCCTTTCCCCTTTAATTTATGCATAAAAAAAGTAAGATAACACCAAGTTATCCTCTGAAACATGTGCATGATTGGTGTTGATGTCAAACATGTTTGATCCAATAGATTTCCCTTCCGTGTATCTTAGCTGGTAGTTGGATTT
Source organism: Solanum medicagineum (assembly GCA_026153255.1). Classification (NCBI taxonomy): domain Eukaryota; kingdom Viridiplantae; phylum Streptophyta; class Magnoliopsida; order Solanales; family Solanaceae; genus Solanum; species Solanum medicagineum. The sequence continues at coordinate 14,844,413 of JAPFFP010000094.1, read as the reverse complement.
ATTCTTTTTCTTCTATGAAGTAAGTGCAAGCTCCCAATGTCTACTGTTGTTGTAATTGTTAGGCTCAGAGGCTCAGAGCAGAGTATTTAAAGCATAGGCGAAGTCTGCTAAGTTCACGTCGTGCTTGTTCAGACATAATTGCTTGGGGGGAGTTTTTGTGTATTAACGTAGCAAGGTAAATTTGGAGCTATGAGCTTTCTTTATTTTTGCATTTGTTTAGATGTTTCTTCCCGTGGATAACTAATGTTGGTTTCAATTGTAAACTAAAGTAGGCCTTTGTCATTTTCACTTTATTAATCAAGAAGGAAATCAGTGAACTGAATGGAAAGTCAAGTTCCAGACTCCTTCAGCAAACAAGTTTGAAATTAGGTTACAAGGCATTTCAAGAACTTTTCTTGCTGCAACTCTCTTGGTTCTCTTAGGCAAAAGCAATGAAGTATTTAAGTTTATTAGGCTTCCATAATGTGATTTGGGGTCATCTATTTTGTGCTGAACTTCAATATAATTTCATGTGAGCTCTTAAGGAATTTAATAATTCTTGCACCCAAGGGTGTGACTAATAGTCAATGAAGTGAGTGAAACCCATGGCCTGCAAGAGGTTAAATTCCACCAGAGACAAGACTCTAGGTAATTTGCCCATATGTCTATATTTTGATTAGCAGACTGTGTATCAATGTTGGTGGAAAGTAGTAGTACCCAATGGATAGTTAATTGTCAAGATGTGCTTAAGTTGACATAACACTACTGTTTAAAAAAAAGATTTATAATTATTGCATGGCTTGTATTATCATTTTAGAACTTTTTTTCTCTTGTGATTCTGAGGAGTTAGGTTGAGGCTTTGAGTTTTTGCATCATAAGGATCAGAGCGATCATAGTTTGCTCAACCTATGTAGCTGATTTTAAACACTAGGTGATTTGGAACCTATGCTGGTGGTAGCAGGTACCCCATGTAATAAATTGAGGTGCGCGCAAGTTGGTCCGATCACCAAGGTTATAAAGAAAATTATGTAGATTATTCTACATCATCAGAGGGATGTATGTTGCAACCAGACCTGTTCTTGGATTGAAATTTGTACCATGCTTTAAGGATTAAGAAACTGGCAAACAACTGCTCACCCTTAATACATCCCCTTTCCAAGAGACATTGAACTCTTGACACATATCTTAGGAGTTGGGTATTGCTTGATGGTTAAAATACATAATAATTTTTGCTGCTCTCTTTATTTTAGAAATAAGTTTTCCTTTTATTTTTAAGAAAAGAAGTATGTGTCACAGTCTTAATTTAAAACAACAACAAAAGAAGAAAGAAATACACATTGCAATCTATGAGGTAGTATCATTTTTTGTACTTGGACATTCTTGTACGTGAAAATGAACTCAATAGTTTTATCTAATATGTGTACAGATAACTTGCTATTTCTAGGCTTCCTCAGTAGCGTGGGTCATGCATTGTGTTTGTCCTCATCTATTCCTCATTGTAGCATATTGTTACTATAATTTCCAGGTGCTGGAGGCGGTTCATCCAACTAAGACGAACAACTTTTTCTTTGGCTAAAGCATATATGGCCCTAGATATTAACAAAAAATCTGTTGAAAGAATGCCTTTTGAGCAACTTGCAGTGAAGATGGGGACAAGGGCGACCATCCAAAATGCGAAGGCATTACTCAATCGACTAGAGTGCCGCATTAGTATCAAACATGAGCTTCTTGGTCCGAGAGGTGTACTTTGTTTTGAAGATATTAATCATCTTCTTAAGCGTGTCGCTTCCTCATCTAGGGGAGAAATGGCAGCTCCAGTCAAGTTATCAAGGTACCCAGCCAGAGTGGTTCTCTGTGCATATATGATTCTAGGACATCCAGATTCAGTTTTCACTAAGAGGGGGCAGTCTGAAATTGCTCTTGCTGAATCTGCTGGAACCTTCGTTAAAGAGTTCGAATTGCTGCTTAAAATAATTATAGGAGGTTCCATTAAATCTACAGAAGAGGAGAGTCCACCAAGGCTGTCTTTCAGTTCTCAGCTTAAAGCTTTTGATAAAGCATGGTGCTCTTATCTGTTTCACTTTGTGATGTGGAAAGTTAAGGATGTAAAGTTGTTAGAAGAGGATTTAATAAATACTGCTTGTCAATTGGAGCTCTCCCTGATGCAGACTTGTAAGCAGGTTATGGGAGATTACAATGATCTCACAGCTGAATTCAGTTCTTTCCAGAGGCAGGTGTGCATCTGTAGACACGAGTTCTTGAAATTTACATTTGATGACTCCCACTCCCTTGTCCTGTAGCTGAACCTGAACATCCATCTTCTCATTTTGTTATCCTAAAATAATATCCACTTATCTAGAAGTCGAGATTTCAATGTCTTATTGGCAGTTTATGACATTCTGTTTATTAGATATCACCAACACTCTAGTTTCAAGTTACTTCACAGCTGCCTTTTAGCTTTTCTGCCTCAGTTGAAAAAAAAGAATATCAATTTCTGGCCTCTAAACTTTCCCACTTGTTCAATTATTGTTTTCTCGATAAGCATTCTCTATATCACGTGTATGTTTAAATGGTTGTTTAATTGATTTTGTCTGGAGAAAATGGGACACTGAATTGGAGATAGAATACATGATCACTGGTTTAGTTCCATGAAGCTAACTTACTGTCATAGGTGATTGAAAATCAGAAACTTATTTGGGCAAAGGTCAAGCAGCTGAGTGGTAATGCTGGACTTGATCATCTGGAACATGCTCTATCTGAGTTGCGATCTACGTTTATTGACTCCGTGGAGACTGATTCCCCGAGTTCAGCTGGTTCATCGGACAACTCTGAAATCAACATTCCGGAGGAGTTCAATGTAGATGAAGGGCGTTATGGTACACAGGGCATTGCATGCCCCGTGTCTGTGGAAGATGATTCATACTTGTGCGATAAACGTGGTTCTGGAACTCCTCAAAAAAGCATATCTACTGATTCATTACGTTCAACTGAGAATGAAGTTCTTGTGAATGAAATTGTGCATAAGGGTTGTGGCTTTGAGATTGTTAGTGAAGACCAAGAGAGTGCTAAGGTAAATAACTTGGCTTTACTTAATGGATACTTGTTTCATTCTGTATAAACTGAGAGAGATTACCTGCAATTTCTTGCTCTGTCATTATAGGCTAGAGTGAAAGAGACAATGGAAAAAGCTTTCTGGGATGATGTTATGCAATCCTTGAATCAGGATAACCCTGATTTCAGTTGGGTTCTCAAGCTTATGAAGGAAGTACAAGATGAACTGTGTGAGATGTCTCCTCCAAGTTGGAGACAGGAGATAGTCGAAACTGTTGATATTGATATCCTATCACAGGTACTAAATTTGCTGGTACAATTAGATATCTTTCCACAATAGCAGCTTGTCAGTGTTGCTTGCTGTCCTACTTGCTTTAGGTTTCTTCTCGTCATATTATCAGGTTGTAAACTCAGGGACATTGGACATGGATTATTTTGGAAGGATTTTGGAATTTACTTTGGTTACTTTGCGGAAACTCTCAGCACCTGTAATTGAAGGTCAATTGAAGACTAATCACGAGAAATTCCTGAAAGAACTTGGGGAAAATACTCGGGGCGGAGAAAACAGCACTGCAATGTTTGCTGCTTTAGTCAAGGGTTTGCAATTTGTTCTGATGCAGATTAAGGTGAGTGTTGAATATTTACTATTTCCGTTTGTCTGAAGTTCCTTTTTTTTTTGTTTGGGGGGTGGGGGGGTGGGGGGGATAGAAGGAAGAAGTAAAAGAGACAAATTACATGGTCATTTAGAGGGAAAGGAGCTTGTTGAAGTATAGGGAAAGAGAAGGAAATGCAGAAAAAATCTTTGGCTTCATAAGGCCCCTCATGTTTAATTACTTGTTAAAGATTATGAATTTCGGTGCTAATCCAAGCAGATCAGAAGGCAAAGTAGTTAGTTCCTATTTGTTGCTTCTGATACATTTAGCTCTTGTAACACCTTATCATAAAGTGCTAATTATGTGGCATAACTTATTTTGACTGAGCCTCCTTGAATAAATGCAAATCGAAAATTGAGCTTAATTGTCTCAAATGAATACTGGTAGTTTCAACCAGGAAAAAGAAGTAACAGAAATTGTAATAGTGGCCTTCTTTGTGCTGTTTAGCTTTGTCCTTGTGCTAGTATTTTGATTTGATAATTCGAGATATTTTCCTTCAGACAATCAAAGGTGAAATAAGCAAAGCACGCATCAAATTATTGGAACCATTAATCAAGGGACCTGCTGGTTTTGAATACCTTAGAAGTTCTTTTTCCAACCGCTATGGTCCTCCTATTGAGGCTCGAATCTCTCTACCACTGGTGAAGCAATGGCTATCTTCTGTCATGTTAGTGGCTGAGCAAGAGTGGGATGACCATCTGAATTCATTATCATCTCTGAGGTTAAGCAGTGGGGCACATTTTTTGGAGAAAGCTCCAATCACACTTAGAGCTGGAGGTAGCTCCCTAAGGATATCAGATCCTCCAAATCTCAAGACTAATGGTTAGTTACTTTTGTGCCTTTTTTCCAACTGCTATCTGTGATTATGTGGAAATACCTAAACGCAACATAAGCATTACTGGTTTTTTAATCACCTCTGGAAATCTTTTGTGTTTTCAGCAGCTGAACTACCAGAATGCAAGGGAGAAAAGGTTGATCTGTTGTTAAGGCTCGGTTTGTTGCAACTTGTCTGTGAAATTGAGGGGTTGACAGTTGAAACACTACCCGAGACATTGAGGTTGAATTTCTCCAGATTGAGAGCTGTCCAGGCTTTCCTTCAGAAAATCATTGTAATCTGTACTAGGTACTATTACTTTTATTGCCTTTCTTCCAGCTCCTTTCTCATTCCTGCATATTTTGATGTTGTGCAATACACAGTTTATTTGTTTACGATGGTCCTATTTTCTGTTCAGAAATTTAATTTCTATGTTCTCATTGTGAGGGGTATGTAATGACTTGTAAGTTTCATTCCAGACGGGCTGTTGGTCTCATCTAAAGCGAAAATGCCTTTTTAATTTTTTTAAAGTTTAGATCCTATTTTTGGTCAAAGGAAACTGTCATTGGTAAATGATTCATGATGGTTTCCTACTTCCCTATTAGCCAAGGATGTAACGTTTAATGCTAATTTTGGGCTTGCTTAGGGAAAAGGATGGATTTTGCCTTGTCACGTCCTATGAATTGTAATTGTGAGGCCAGTCATGAAAATTTCTAGGTGGCTGCAAATCTATGGCACATGGATTATTCTTACATGTTTTGCAGCTGTGCATATAGTTGTGAAGTTGTGGATACTTTCAACTGGGTGATTGAGAGTTTTAACATATTCTGGGGGAAGTCTGGGTAGAATATGCTGATCATGATAATAGAAGATTTTTCAATTCCTCAAGGGGTCCATTGTGAGCAGGATATTCGCTGTAGAATTAGAAAGTGGTAAATTGCAATTTTCCATCTTAAAATTTGTTAATAGTGTCAATTCACTTGCTATCCATGACTTTTTGTTTTCAACTGGAAGGTTTTGATTTGTTGAATCCTTTTTGAGGTTTTGCATTGTGGTGTTGGATGGTGGTGCCCGACTTAGGGAAATGGACGTGATATAGTGTGGGAGGGCCTCTTCTCTTGCTAATTTTTTATTTTTTGTGTTTGCAGCATATTGGTTTTGCGGCAGATTCTTTTTGCTGAATGCCTGGTTACCAACCCTTCAGACATGGAAAATATAGCATCTACATCTGTTACAAAGCTGTTTAAGCTTCTGGATAACGTGGAGGATGCTGGTATTACTGAAGTTGTTGAGACACTGCGCCTTTACCTAGAAGGTAATGAGCCAGAGAAGCTTCAAGCGAGGAAGGAGATCATGGCGAACGTGTTGGCAAAGAGCTTGCGAGCAGGGGATGCCATTTTCACTCGAGTTTCGCGCACTGTTTTCTTGACGGCGAAAGCAGTTTTACTTTGCGGAAGTGGAGCTGAGGGTAGGCGATTGGCAGAGAACACCCTGAAACGTGTCGGTGCCACTCTACTCACTGGAAAGCTGGTTGAGGCCATGGAAGATCTGTTGGTTGTGGCGATTGTGTCAGCCAGAGTTCATGGTCCGTGGTATCTAGAGCTGCTTAAAAATATGAGAGCTTTGTAGCTAGCTTATTAGCATCCACTTGTTCAGGAAATTGTCAGCTTGCATTCGCACATGTATAGG
>JAPFFP010000094.1:14825429-14838127 GCA_026153255.1 Solanum medicagineum | reverse complement strand
CCTTTCGTGTCATCCTTTAATAATCTCAAAGCCAAACCCAATTCACTATCAACAGAATTTCTGTTCGAAGGCCCAAACCCCTCTCCGATCCTTGCCCTCTCCTGATCGCCGCCGTGGTCGACTCCCGTCCGGCCATCCCGGACGTTTTCTCCGGCTAATTCTTCCTCTCTATCGTGTCCATCCAAGGTCAATCCCAAATCTATTGTGTGCTTATAATCTTTTTGGAAGCTTATTCTCTTTTGGTTCTTGTTGCAATTGGGCCTGAATAGCGAACTGGTTACATATAGGGTATCCAGAACTAGTATGGGATTGAGATGAAGTTGGTTGGTCGATCGATTGATTCTTTGTTGTGATTAGGCCTGAATAGAAAAAGAAAATAGGTCGAGGATATTACTGATTCGAAGTGTGGATTTTTGTGGAATCGAATACCAGATATAATTTAAACGGCGATGGTTTCGATTAATTTCATGGCGCATATAGCATTCTTGCTTATTCATGTCTTTTACAGTTGAGTTGAAGGATCTCTAATGAGGAATAGTCCAGGTGTGATTGTACCCAACTTTTGTACTAACTTGTTAGGCTTATCGGGTGTAGAAAAATAAATGGGAAATTTATTAGATTACCGGATTAAAAGGTTCTCTATGAAAAAAGAGTGATAGAATTAGGGTACCTGCTTTCTATGTTGACAAAGAGAATGTGTGAAGACAGTAATTCAATTTTCATCGTGCTTTTGACATGCCTAAGTGCAAAACAGGATGAAGTCACTTCATTGTTGAACTTAAAACATTATTAGTATACATTGGGGCTTAACAGTTTATATTTCCTGATATGATGTTGAAAAGGCATCCGGTGATTGAATGTTTATTCCTTATTATAAGTTGATGCATTTTTGGATGATCCAAAAAGAAAAGTAGGGAAGGCCTCTGACAAAAGTAATTCACTTTTATAAATCTGTGTTAAGTTGCGGAAAATACCTCAAGTTATGAGAGATAAATGTTATTTCTAGAAAAACTTGTACTTGCTAGGATGCTTCATTTTCTGTGTTAAGTTGCGGAAAATACCTCAAGTTATGAGAGATAAAATGTTACTTCTAGAAAAACTTGTACTTGCTAGGATGCTTCATTCATTCAGTTATGCAGTGGCTTGTTTAATGTCTTTGCATGGCAAGCATTTTCTAATGGCAGCTTTCTATTGCTTACCAGATGGCATCACTTCAAGAAAGCTTGCAAAGGTTCAAGAAGCAGCAAGAGAAGTGCCAAGCTATTAGTAGTATGGCTGCCAGAGCTGGAAGTTCCAAGGCAGCAGCTCCTCCCAGACCAGCAAATGCCAAACCTCCTGGGCCTGCAGTCAAATTTTCTAATGACACAGAAAGGCTCCAGCATATAAATAGTATAAGGAAAGCTCCTGTTGGGGCTCAGATAAAACGTGTCATAGACTTGCTTCTGGAGGTATATTGCCTCCACTTTCTTCTCATTGTTTTTCAATCTTTCTTTAGTTTTGTTTCTAAATTAAGAGCTATGATGCAGGTAATTCAACTTAGCGCCAAGAAGCAAGTGTGAAAACTGCTAAATATCTAAATTCACCCCATAACGAAATAGCTTAGGATTAAGCAACCTACAGACTTAAATCTAAGGAGCAACTTAATGTTGCTTACTGGTTGGCAGCCAAAACTTATTAGCTAGTTGAGATTGGATTGATTAACCTTGTGGCAATTGTCTTAGATTTATGACTAGTCTTACCACCAAGGATATGTGGGATGTTGTTTGATCCAAAGTGCTTTTATTAGGGTACATCAAACAAGAAACAAACAGATTTTCTAAAATACTGCAGTTTAAATGGAGGGCTTTGCTGTTCTGGGGAATTATTTTTGTGGGATGTCTCATGTGGTTTTTTGTACTGTTGTTTATTTCATGTCTTGTTGGAGTAGTACAAATGCTTAATTTTATGACAAGCTAGTTCTAGTTTCTAGAGTCAACCATTTATTATTAGTGCAAGACCTACTTGAAGCTAGAGGTGTGTGCTTGCATTATTAGATGAAATATTTATTCCTTTCTTCTTCAAGTAGTGTCTTTTGCATGTCTGCTGTAAAACTATAAATGTACAGGCCTCAAATGAGTCAGTGAAAGACCTTTCAACTTCATGGATATGGTGATGACGATTAATCTCTTCTTTTAGCAGGACTGATGTAATTAATTAAATATCATCTGAATCGACTTCAGGATGACATATTTCTCACCTGGCACAACCACATAACACATCATATCCTGCAATGCTTCTTCCTTTAGCTTCAAGTTGGTAGGTTTGATTCACATATAACACTGTTTCGTTCTTTTCCCCTGATGCTACTGAGGCGGTAACTATGCAGAATCACTGCCAAATTAAGATACCAAACATGCTCAGAAAAAAAGATATAAAATGGTTAAGAGTATGCTTAATACAGCAGTAATAATGTCTGAATCGAGATCTGATTCAGCTTCATTTGCAAATTCCATTTTGCACCAAGCAAAAAAAAAGAAAGAAGTTTTATTTGGTCCTTTCCGTGGTGGGAGTTCTGTAGGTTCTTATTAATTCGGAAAATCTGACATGTTCATTCCCCAGGAATTTTGCATAACTCTCCATTTTAGGTGGGTTCTCCCCCTGATTAATGGTGTCTTATCCCGTAATCTACATTTCTCATGTGGAACTGTGACACACTCTGTTTAATAGTAATACCGTAATAGTTAGATTTTGATAACTAATTAATTTTCATACATGCAGACAAGGCAAGCTTTCACACCAGAACAGATCAATGAAGCATGCTATGTTGATATAAATGGCAATAAAGCTGTGTTTGACAGTTTGAGGAACAACCTCAAAGTACATTATGATGGCAATCGCTTCTCTTATAAGGTAATCAAGGTCTTCTTAATTGTGCTCCTCCATTTTTAAGTCAGTTGCAATCAATTCTGGTTCTGTCGTCTTTAATTCTCTTATTATTTGTTAACAGTCGAAACATGCTTTGAAAAACAAAGATCAACTACTTATCTTGATACGAAAATTCCCTGAGGGTATTGCTGTAATCGACCTCAAGGATGCATACCCAACTGTCATGGAGGACCTGCAGGTATTTCTTGTACCGACCTACTTGTGAGTTATTTGCTTTCAATGTACTGATACAAGAATATCCTATAGGCTCTCAAAGGTGCTGGTCAAATATGGCTGCTGTCAAATTTTGATTCCCAGGAAGACATTGCCTTCCCTAATGATCCACGAGTACCTATTAAGGTTGATGATGATTTGAAACAGCTATTCAGAGGTATTGAATTACCACGTGACATGCTTGATATTGAAAGGGATCTTCAGAAGAATGGGATGAAACCTGCTACAAACACTGCAAAGAGAAGGGCAATGGCACAAGTCCATGGCATTGCCCCCAAGCCCAAAACCAAGAAGAAGAAGCATGAGATTAGCAAGAGGACTAAGCTTACAAATGCTCACCTTCCAGAACTCTTCAAACTTTAGATTTCTATCGGTTCATAAACTTCTCCTGAATTGAAAAAGCGGCACTGGAGTTCCTCCTATGATAAAGGTGGTTGTCTTAATTAGGCTTTGGGGTGTGTTGCTCCTTTCCAGATTCCAATGTCTAGTGACTGAGCCTCCAGATACCAAATGCTTTAGAACGGCTGAAGTCTTGGTGTTTGGTTCCCATTCACAAGGTCGTCGTTTTATTTTTATTTACCTGTTAAACTTGGGGGTCGGAATGATACTATTATATTGTGAGCGTATTAGATTTGGGGGTTTTGGACCATCAAATTGTGATGTATGATCAGTTTCATGAAGATCAACGTCATTTTGTATCATATTGTTGGATATCAATATATATGTCAATGAAAATTAGGCATGGAGTAGATTGCGCATTTGTTAATTTCAGCTTCGAAAATTCTTAGAAGTTGCAACTTTGTGTACACGCAAGTCGTTCATAATTCCAGTTTGTCAAGAAAGGTCCTAACCATTGTCATGATGCTATGATAACAGCCATTTCTGGACTAGTCTAGCATAGCCACCAAGGCAGATAGATGATCTTCTCGAGTGATTCCTGAGTATGCATTGGATTTTTTGATTAGCTTCAACGAATAATGAGGGTTCAAGCTGTGTAAATAGTTACTTCAGAATTTCTTTTTAAGGTTATTTTCATAGTTAGGCTGTTGCACAATTACAAGTAACGCAGAATCAACTTCCAGGATCAGAGGCTTTACCAACTCAGGGATACTGTCCGAGATAATAGCAATGGAGGAACATTAGAAGAAGAGAGGAGAGTGTCATCACCATCGATGAATGTCAACAGAGTACAGTTACTTTGCATCTATATACTTGAGGAATGCAGAATGTAGAGTAGAACCAGTTCAACTAAACTTTGCTAGCGTCTTGATGAGATGCCAAACGCTACCAAATTTGTTAACTACTCTAATGTCTTTTGGAATAACCATAAAAAAAGCAGATACAAGCACTACTGCCAACAATATTAGCAAAGAAATTTCTTGGTGATGAAGAACTCCTGCAAAATCCCATTTCAGAACTTCACTTAGCGATGATATGCTATCTGATCAAGATTTCCTACTCTTAAAGCCTCTTCGGAGTTAGGACTCTCTCTGGGCAAGTCTACGAATTGATAGATGTCATTGCGCTTCTGGCTCTCTAAAGGGATGCTCTCTCTGCACAAGCTTTGGAAGAAAGTGAAAATAGAGAGTAAAGATCTATTACTAAATCAATCTTTAAAAGAAATGATGCATCACCTTGTCTGTTAAATCACAGCATAATCAATTTCAGCTATTAGAACTGCTTCCTCGTGCCCTGTGGTTGCAATTATTTCACCAATCTGCTCACCAGAAAAACAAAGATCTCTTTGATTGCTCTATACAGACCTCTGCAATCCAAAGTTACTATAAGCAATTTCTTAACATACCGGTCCAACCACAGTTGAGTGACCCCATATCATGTAGCTACCAGCTGAATCTCGAGATGGAGAGCAAGATGCCACGTAAAGCTACGAAAAATGCAGTTACATGTCTTCTCAGTGTGATTACAAGACAAAGAGGACTATCATTATAGCGTAACATGGTATTACCAGGTTATCTACTGCCCTGCAAAATCGAAGTTGAATGAGCAATAAGGAAGCAGCAACTATCAGTTATAATAATACAGCACAGAGCTTTGTTACACCACAGGCAAGAATAGAGAATCAGAGCAAAATATCCCAAGTGAAGCACATTGTTTCTGGTAAAAGAAAGTTCACTGTATAGAGTAACACACCGAGATACTACCTAAAGGTCCTCTTTCAGAAAGAAATCTTATACAATTCTTTCACAATTGATTACAGTCTAAGAAACTTGTATATGCTTATATCCTAGATTAAGGAGTCCATATTTGCTGAAGAGGTAGGATAAGGAATCAGGAGAAATCAACACCAGGGAAAAAATTAGAGGGGTTAAGTACAGGTTAATATGGGGTAGAGAGGGTCTTTATTCGGAGTTCTTGTATGATTTCTGAAAGTGCGTGCAACTGCATTCGTCTCTCTATAATGAAATATTTAAAAAGATAATCAGAAAACCTCTACTTGCCAACTCTATTCACGACTAAACGAGACAGAACATCTTGCCTTGTTCTTTGCTCCAGCTCCCACAAGGCTACCCCAGTACTCATGTTGAATGCTCCAGGGTAACATATCAAATGAGCACCTGATTCTCACATGAAAATTAAGAATAACAATCAGTTCAACAGGATTACCAACTACTTAAACATGTAAACCATCATACCTCTGGCCTTATATGACATTGCCAATTCCGGAAATCGTATATCATGACAAATTCCTATTCCAATACGTCCAAAATCTGCAGATTGAGGTTTTCAGTTATAGGACTTGTTAAAGGACAGTTTCAAGTAGGAAGCCTGGCAGGGATGTTAAAGAAAGAATCTTTGTGCGAGCAGAAATTATTAGCAACACAATTTTAGCCGGAATAAATGAGACCTAAATCAGAATTGGACAGGTAGAGGAAATGTCAACGTGTATGAACGTGCCAGATGCAGGAACAATAGTTGCTCATTTTTCCGGTAATATTTTGAGATGCTAGTGCAGAAAACACAAATACCTTTGACATGCGAGATAGAAGAATTATATCATATCCTTGGGGACCTACGGAACATACTAAAACTGTAGGCTTACCAAACTTAGGGGTCACTAAATTAAGAAGGAAAGAGTTGCCTACCAGTATCAACAACTGTAGGCGTCTCTCCAGCGGAAATGTGGTCTGATTCCTTGAATTGAACTTCTCCTGTCAGTGGCTTACCCATGTCAAACAAATGTATCTGCAGAAAGGCATTGCACAATTACATTTCTAGTTCATCTTGCCATTCTCTTCGTCGAATCACCTGTTTAACTTCTTTTCGGTACAACCAAACTTTATCATTATATTCATTCTTTTAAAGCTTTCGGAGAACTAACTTAATAATTTCACATAACGCTAATCAGAAAAGAAAAAGATGTGTTCTTCAGTGAAGACTTCTCTGTCTTCCTAGTTAAAGAAAAACCTTACTTTTCTATATTTAGCCTTTAACTCTCCATTAGGTCCAAACACAGAGCAACTATTGTAGAGCTGACCAGCATCCTTTTCTGGAATCGATCCACCTATAATGGTGACTCCTAAGGAAGAAGCCGCTTCAGATAACATAAGCAATGATAGGGACCGCGCATGCCCACATCCCAACCCCACATTAGTATGATATTGTCCGCTTTGGGCCAAGCCCTCACGGATTTGTTTTTGGGCATCTCCCAAAAGGCCTCATACTAATGGGGTTGGGTGGTCACTTATATATTGCTATAATTTCTCTTGATTTTCCGATGTGGGATTTTTGGGTTTGTTACTCAACACTGTCTGTATCACTGAAGTCCTCAGCAAACTTTGCAAACATGTCAGTTGAATAAGGGCAATTCCACATTTCCTACAACAAATAATTGAATCATCACATCCAACATTGCTATTAAGATATACACAGTTACACTGTATTTATACACAAGATAAATATATTTTCTCTAGAAAAAAAAGCGACAAGTGCCATTCACCTCCATCCCCACCACCTATGTCCCCTACCCTCACTTCCCCTAGGATAAATACTTTTAAGATTAAAAAAGAGACATTTGTTTTCGTGAAAATATTTTCCTTCCGAGTAAGACACCCTTTAAAGCTAATAGTATTTAAAAGAGTTTAGTGAAGGGAAAGGCTACTCACAGGCAAAAGTATAAGAGTTGCACCTTGTTCTGCAGCAGATTGAATTAGATTACGAGCACTGAAGATGTTTGCGCTCTTCTCTGTGCTAACTTTCAGCTGACAAATTCCAATCTTGAACTTTTTTTTTTACAAAAATCCAACCAAAAAATAAAATCAAGAATATGTGATGTTTTGGGTTTATCATGGATGAAGAAACCAAAAGGGTAAAAGGAAATAAGAAAAACAGACCTGAGTTATTTTGGGAATTTGTTGTGGAGCAGAGATAAAGGACTGCACAGCAACTGTCGCCATGGAAGTGCGCATTTTGTGACAAATGATAGTAAAGAATACAGGAAGATGGTGGTCCTGCTGTGCATTTTGTCTAGCCTCTTCATTAATTTATGCTCAAGTCTCGAATAATCAAGTTGTACTTTTTTTAATCAAGAAAGATAAATATTACTATTTAATTACAAAGTAAACATCAGTACAGAGAAGGTTGGTAATTATGAAATAGTAATGATAAACAAGTTTAGATGAGTTAGAACTAGATACTAAGATTGTTCATTCAAAAAAGGGTACAGTCATATTTATACTAAATTAAAGCATCTTAATTTAATATTAGTATTTATTTTAATAGATTAAGAAGAGAAAGAATAATGCCTTTTGAGCTCAGGAAATATAGGCCAGAGTTGAATTGGATGTTGCTCGTTTTAGCTTCGAGAATGATTTTAGTAAAGATTAGTGTAGTGAAATTAAGAGCGTGTTTGGATAACTTAGGTACTTTTGAGTTTCGAATAATTTATTTTAATCTAAAGTTATTTCAAAAAGGGATATGAGAAGGGTATTAAGATAGGAAATCCAACCAATTCAGCTAAACGTAAAATATGAAAGTATCCGTTCTTCAGAAATAAACAATAAAGAGAACAAAGTGCTACCACATGAGAAATATTTCAAGTCTAATTGCTGACTAATCTGTACGTACAAGAAGAATATTTCAACTATAAACCAATCCCTATAATAAAACATGAATGGATATAAAACAAGCTGAGTCATTCTCCTCTTCTGTACAACCAACAACCTTGTGGATACTACAGTCTCCATAAGAATCCATGATGCCATTCTTACTCCTCCTGAGAAACTAACATTATGGAATCTGCGCAATTTCAACCAAAATCTTGTGAAGTGACTGTGGCTTCGAGAAGAATGGAGAATGGTCACTGCCTTTGATCTTGAAAACTCCTTCAGGAGGGTTTACCCTCACAAGCTTTTCTTGGACGTCTGGTGAAAGAGCATGATCATCCAATGTCTGGATATAAAATCTACGACTTGTTCCATACTTTTCAGGTGTCAGTGATAGCTTGTCCATCAACGGACCAAGAGGAATAGGTCTCATAGAAACCATTGCTAAAGCAACATCCTGCAATCATTATACAGTGTGTTAATGATGTATTTTCGTGAAACCATCTATTTACATTTGCTCACTTTCCGGGAAATGATATGAAAACATCTAGATAGACAATAAAAATACACACAAGGATTCTTTGATATTGGATAACTCTGCCACCAAAGAGGATGGAAATAAATCTCCTAATTTTTATTTTTTTGGCCTCTGTTGGGATTTGAACCAGAAAGCTCTTGGTTTAGCTCCACTTCACTGATCACTAGGCTACACTCGTGCGTGATTCTTTGGCAATATTTAACTTCTGACATTGGCTATAATTAGATGTTGGAATCATAATTTACACCAAAATCCAAAGGAAACAGGATCGGCTCTGATCCACTGTAGTCTACTTCTCTATGTTAGAATGTTGCCAAAAAAGCCACTGATCGAACTCCATAATGTAAACATATTCTCCCAGCAAAATAAAGAAAAATAAGCCCCTTTTCAGTTTTATGTATTTTACTTTGAGCTCTTTGAAGTTTTCACTACTCTCGTACGACAATGAAATTGCTGGTCGAGCTCCAAAGATACCTTTCATGCTCTTATCTTCTCTACACTTTGATTTGCTTAATTTGGAGTATATGGAGGTCTTACTGTTCACATCTTCTTCTCTTTTTTTTTTCTTCAATTGCCGTGTAAATAACCATTTCCAAATCCAAAATTGTAGAGTTGTTCGGTGAATTCAAAGCAGGTACAGGTTCAACGTTACTTTCTAATGAACTTGTTAAAAATCATAATCCAAACTCGTGTGCAACTGCAACCAGAAGTGATATTTATATTGTTACTCCATTCTGTTGCATGTTGCCTTTAGGTGATGTATATGACATGAGAAACATATATCACCATGAGAAGTTTGTCATCTTACAGCCGCTTCACTACGGAAGAGCTGCATTTGTTTTGGCCGAGCAGAAGCTGCATATTGCTGCCTCTGTATTTTTCTGCAGTCATTTCTAGTTTCTACGGTAGTTTCAATTCAAACAGCACAGAATAATGCATACTACAAAACACATTTCCACACACTGGGGGATGATTAAAGTTAAGCAATTAGCATAGTAATCGATGACTCCTTGCAACTTGTATAAAGGAGGTACCTTTGTAGGAGACTGATTGAAATATAGCCCGTGCATTTGCTCCTTCTCAAACATGATGCCAGTAGCAGGTTTGTCTTTACCATTCCCATAAATTAAGAACTTAGACTCCTGGGTGAAAAGCTCTGCAGACCCAAGCTGCAAAATTATCAACCATGAAAACATCAAAGTGGAGAGGAGACACAACAATTATTGATGCTAGAAGAAAATTTCAGCAGAGGATCTATTTTTGAGACTGAAAAGAATCCTTAACGAGTTCAAATTGATAGGTTATATAATGAATGACACCTAATCCACCAGTAATCTTGCAATATACATCTGCAGCTTCTTTAAAGATCATGAATCATGCATGAAGAATATCAATTTTGGTTGTTGCCTCCAACCAAGTCTCTTGCTCCTATTAAACTCTGCCTTAGTAGAAGCGGATAGCGGCACTTGGTGGATGGTCTATCTGCCCTTAAGTGGTATTACCATTTAATGAATGGTTTAATTGAACTTAGATGGCTATGTTGAAAACTCATACAATTCCTACAGCAGTCTACAATGAGGTCGTCACCCATTCCCATCCTCAGCAGATTATAACGCAATAAGATTTCAAATATATATGCAAGCATATAACCACACAGTTGGTAGAATGCTGATTTGGGATGTGGAAAATATGAGGTAGCCACTCTGGATCATAACAAAATATGAGGTAGCACCCCCCCCCCCCCAATGTGTCCCACAAGTTCGTATATTGTTCTCTTCGAAAATTCTTAAATCCCATCCCCCAATAAAACAAAACAAGAATCTCATACAAGATTACATCACAACCAAAACAGTGCTTTCTGAAGGCATGACCATAAACTGTGTTTGTGAAATGCCAGGAGCAACCTCTGCTGCTACACAAAATACTTTTAAAATATGCAGTTCGAAAAGTGCTACTATTAAACAAGTCAACAGGTTTTCTAATTGAGGACGGAATAAATGATTGGTAACCACTCTTGGTAATTAGTATGAAATGTATAGAAAATAAGGGATGCGTACCTCTTCAGCAAACACATCAAAAGGCCTCTGGCCATCAGATATCATTGTGGCACAAAGAAATACTGCTTTTGCAATTTTAGTTGGGAAATGCTCTAAGGCGTAGGAAACACAAGCACCTCCAGCACTGTGACCGACCAAAATTACCTAGAGGTATATGCATAATGTTTCCAGCATATAGGTGAAATCATCTTTGCTTGAATTCATAAACAAAAACGGAGTTGAAACTTGATCAAAATCTATCTTACCTTTTCATCCTCTGGCAAGTTCTCCAGATAATCAATTAATGGTTTTGAGTATGCCTCTAAAGTAGTAACATTATTTGTATTAGTCAGATCAATGCCAGATCCAGTGAGATCTAAGGCTGTGGGTTCCAATCCTGTTTCCTCCAACAGTGCAATAGTTTTGTACCAACACCAAGCTCCAAATCCTTCTCCGTGTATCAAAACAATTTTCTTTGTTTTGATGTTCTCCAAAAACTCTGGCAACTTTACAACATAAATTATATAAGGTAATTGCAGTACCACATGAAAATTTTCTCCAGTTACCCAAAAAGATAGTGATGGTTATCGGATTTCCGGAGTATCCGTTTGTTCAATAAGTGGCATGTTACCAACAACCTTATATTTTCTACATCCTTCTTTTCAAAATATTCCCACCACTGATTATGCAATAAACAGCAATTTAGATGGCTTTGAACTTTTTTAGTCACTATTATTTAGCTTGAGCAAAATATTTAAACAGATAGGCTTTCTATTAGTGTTATATATCTCTACAAGCAAAGCACGAGTACTCAAAGCAAGTGAGAAGTTCAAAGGTATATTCCGACATATGACTACAGCCACAAGATACCGCCAAACAAAGGGGAAGGCCTAAAGAAGGATTCAAAAATCACTTTGGCAAAATAATGTTCTGCAATAACCAATAACACAAAAAACAATCACAAAGGAGAAGGGTGGATATATTTACTGTTCTTTTCCGTCCATCCACGTGGATTTCACAAAACATATTCCATACAAACTCGAAAAGCAAAGACTCACGTTAAGTCCAGGAGCGGAGCTACATTCACCTAAGGGTGGTCAGATGAAACTTTTTCGAATATATAGGTTAAATATAGATATTTTTATAGATATTAATTGTTGAACATCCTTGATGCAAAAATCACTCACCAATGTTCTAAAAATATGAACACCCTTAACGAAAATGCTGGTTCCGTCACTGGTTAAGTCTATAATCAACAGTCTAATAAGGAACATTAGCTGAATGAGCCAATTTGAGAGAAAAGGCCAAAATGGGGAGTGGATCAAAACTTTTCACTTTTTTTCGCTTTGGCAAAAAAGTGCGTTTTGACTTATTTCCTTTCCAGGAGCACTTCAGCAATATCACAAATCTAAAAGAAAACTATCACATCCACCACCAAAACAAATAAAAATAAAGAAAGATGCTACTTTTCTGCATTCTGCAGCTCCAAAGAAACTTTCCACTCAGACCCATTATAGAATTCAATGTCTTAGTAGAATATACAATAAATTAAAGGAAAAGGGACCTGAATAATTAAATGGAAATATAGTTAAGGGTTCACCGTTCACTATCAAGACATATAAATTAGGGCTTCTACTATAAGTAACTACCTGTTTGGAACTGGCTAGCTGTTCCGGCAAATCATTGCGACGGCGAGAGCTAGTGGATCCGATACGCCTAGACATGGACCCATCAAATCTTTGAGACAACTGATGCTGCTGAATTGCCATAGCCAAAGCTTGTCTGTGAAGCAACTCTTCTTCCAATAATGACCTTCTCTTTGATCTCTCCATCCTCCTACTCCTCGACCCAATCCCATTTTTCCCAGCTTCTCTTATATCCTTCTTCGTCATGCACATAGTATTACCCATTTCCCCAAAATTC
>JAPFFP010000094.1:14804895-14823573 GCA_026153255.1 Solanum medicagineum | reverse complement strand
TTTAATTATTATATTATTATTTTAATAATATTTAATATTAAATATAATAAAAATTAACTAGAGAAAATTTTCTTATTATAATTAAATTCATACATGAAGAATCTTTTTCTAACTAGAATAGACTTGATAAAAAAAAAGAAAAATAAAAAACTTCCCATATAATTAACAAAAAAAAAACTTTGAAAAATCATCTCCCGTAAAAATAGGCACAAAAAAAAAGTAAAAAAAGAAAAAAGAAGAAGAAGAACACGTTCCAACAGAGTTTAAAAAAAAGGGTATGAGAAATTCATGTCAAAGAATTCATTAGATTAAAGATAATTTGATTTTTTTTAATTATTCTCTTAATATTTTCATAATTAATTAGTTTGTCAATTTTTTTCCTTTTTCCTTTATGACTCTATTATTCAGTAAAAGTTCTTTTAATTTCATCATGAATCCTAATTATATAATGAAATATTTTGTCCTAAAGATGATAAAATATTATTTCTTATCCTTTTTTATTTATGATTTTTCTACTTCTATAAAAACACTTCAATTTCAATTTTTGATTCATTAGTCATTACCAATCAACACTTCGGCTTGTATTTTCTTATTTTACAATTGCAATCAATTTCTTTTCCTCGCTTTAATTGATTCATTCATCTCCTTCATCGATTTGGGTTAAGTGGTGTTGGATCTTATTTTACGCTTTTTTTCGAACTTCAATTTGATTTTCAAGTTTACTCACACTCACGTTCTTTGTTTCATATTCTTTTCTCTTTCTTTTTCACTTTTTGAATTCGAAGAAAATAATATTAATTGTTATGCTAGATTAACTTGCTTGAAAATACTATTAATTGTTATGCTACCTTAACTTGCTTCATTCAGATTATATTATGCCCTTAGTTTAGTTAGTTGAGTGTAATAAATTTCTGCTATTTTTAAAAATTTCTCTTATTTGTAACTAACGTTTCGCTCGATTCACAATTTTTATCTATTCAGGTAAAATAATATCTCAAGTTAGGTAATACTTCTTTGCTTTAGACAAAATCGTCTTTTCACTATTTTTCTTAATTTATTATTTAATTTTTTATAATTTAGTTTCTAGATTCACCTTTGGATTAGAATTACTTTATATTTAGAATTCACTTTTGATTTAGGATTATTCTATGTAAATAATTAATAAAAATTTTGACTATCAAATACTTTGTTAATAAAAGTATGTAATCTAACAAATTTTTAAAAAAAAATTATGTTGAAAACATTAAACTACTCCTTTTATATTTTAGAATCTTTTGTTATATTAAATTTCAGTCAGTTAATTGTTTAATTTCTAACTATTCAACTCTATGTTATTATTTTATGTATTAAAAACTACTAGCATATCTATATTATAAGCAATTGGATTGATTTTTTTTCCAATCTTTGCTCTATCACAATAGACTAAACTTTGCTTCAAACTAATAATATTTATTTAATTCTTATTTACACGAATATTGTATTTGATTTTCTCATCTTTGTTGTATCACAATACACTGAACTATTGCATCAAACTAATAATATTTATTTAATTTTATTTACATGAATATTATCTATGTTTAATGGCAACTACCATTCATATATAATTTTTAAATTAACATGGCTCATACGTACAAAGCATGTACACTAAACTAGTTGACAACAAAAAGGGAGGGGGGAGGGGGGGTATGATTTAGTTTCTTATATAGCTTTATAGCTTTTCCTTGTATGCAAGTTTTCAATAATAGATTTTTCTTCGGACAAAACAGAAAATTTTCATTTAGGGAAATTATATGAACTTTTGTGACAAGTGATCAATCAAGCTTATAATAACTATATGAACTTTTGTTGTCAAAATTCACTTGTCTTTTAGAGAAAATTTCTTTCTTATTTGTCTGCTCCTTTTCAAATTTGCAATACATTCTTTTTAGTCCTTCTCAGCACCATTTTTTCATGCATATATCATTAGTCTGTAGAAGCAGCACCAGTACATAATGGATTGTATTGATTGCAAAGCTATTTGAGTTTCTGTTAAAATATTAGAGACTCTAATATCAGTTTGAAGAATATAATAATCTACTCGAAACAATTCATAATTCTTTGGCGAACTCAATGCAAATTAACTATTCTTTAATAACAATTTCAAAACAATCTTAGTTATACATCAGTAAAAGGCCACAAATAATATCCTGATACAAAAACACAAACAAAAGTATGAAATGACAAAGTCGTTAAAAAAATTGTCATTATCAATATATTAATCCAGTAAAGTCTATGTAGAACTCATTGGCTCGAACTTGCCAATCTTCCATAGCATCCTCATTAACACCAAAAATAGAACCTTCATATAATGGAGGATCCTCATTGACACCAAAAGTGGAAATAGGGTCCTCATTAACACTAGTACAACCTTCATGTAATGGTTGATATTGTCAATCTGCCACAGGATCCTCATTAACACTAAAAGTACAACCTTCATGTGATGGTTGATATTGTGGCAACATCGGCACATTATTTTCGAATCCGAAAACACAATTCTCCTTTTCAAATTGAGTCGTTGGTTCAACCATATTGATAGGTGTAGGGATTGCATTAGAAGAATTTTTGTCGGGCTTGCTTTTTATGCCACAAATAACATAATCTCTAAGGTCAGAGTTTGTACACTTTTTTAGAGTAGATTCAGAAAGTTCATACTCTTTCATGAGCCACTTACCGTGATCATTAGGCGGACAAGACGAGTTCTTCTTATTAGCACCATAAGTGAGACTTTTCTTGAGTTCGATGATCAAATAATTAGTGGTGACTTGTTTCCCCTTATCCAGCTGCTTCTAAGTCCCAAGATTTTGATCACCCACACCCACATCTCTGTGGAATCTGTCGTTTTCTTTCTTCTTCTCATGCTTGGGCGTAATGAAGTATCGAAAAATACTAATGTGCCCATCGTCGTCTCCTCTACAGTGGTAGCCCAAGGCATATGTTAGCCAAGGTTGTTGCTTGTAAAAATATCAAGCTCCTTAATGAAACCATCGTCACACAATAGTTGTTTAGAAATAAATCTGAGAAGGAATTTGAGTAACTCTGAATCGGTAGGATGAAAGCGAAATCCTTCTTGTAACTCCATAATCACTCTTTCAAAGACAAAAATATAATGTTTCTCAGTAGAACAAAAAGGAAAAAGGTGGAACGTAATACCTGTAAAGCGCATATGTATATATAACTAGTGAAATTCTTGACTTGGTAGGAAATCTGATTCCTAACAAATTAGGAAAAACAAATACTCCTTTTTGGAAACTTACAGTTTACAACAATAAAGAAATATTTACAAAGTGACCATATCCTAACCTTTTTTCTTTAACTTAGGATTTTCAATAAGAAATTTCAACGGTAATAATAATAAAACAATATATGGACAACACGATTTTAATTAGAAAAATAGAAAATATTTGTATTTCTTAATATTTTCAAATCGAAGTAAGATAAGGTTTTGCTAATAAAAAAATATCAGAAAAATAATATGTTTAAAAAGAAACAGTTTTTTTATAATATATATTAAAATTATATTATAAATGTAGTATAAGTGTTGAACAAAAAAAAATGTTATTGATATTAGTATATCTATGTAAGTGTTCTTTTGGAAAAATTACACAAAATATACCTAATTTGAAATTATTTACTCTTAATAGACTCAATCTAAACTATTTACCTTAATGGACCCATGACCCAAACTATTTACCTTTCTATCCACTTACCCCTTTTTATTTCGCGCGCTGAGAATGCTGACCTCAGTATAAATGCTATAAAATATACTCCGGCAGTTATATATACACCATAGAGATATCATATAGAATGAGCTCAACCATTTGTGATACTCTGACGGTGTATTGATACCCAATTGGTATATAGGATTTTGTGTGCGTTTTTTTTAAGAAATAAATAAAAAATTATAAAACTCTAAATTAGTAGAAAATATATTTGTTATGATACTCCATCGGTATATTTATATCATATCGGTATCGTATAGGACTAGAAAATTATTAAAGTTACAAAATTATTTATTAAACTCTAAATTAGTGAAAAATCTATTCTTGTGATACTCTGTCGGTATATTGATATCCTATCAGTATCACATAATTTTGAGTTTTTTTTTAATAAATAAAATAATTAAGAAAAAATTATTAAAATTCCAAACTTATTTATTAAATTTTAAATTAGTAGAAAATATATTCTTTGGTGATACTCTATTGGTATATTAATACCTATCAGTATCATATAGGACTGAGCTTAATCATCTGTGATACTCTGTTGGTATATGTATATCCTATTGTATATCATATAAGCAGGTGCTGACGTCAGCCTACGAATTTTAATATTAGGGAGGCAAATTTTAATAAGATAGGGTATAAAATGTAAAGAGATATATAAATGTAAGTAATTTACTTTAAAGGGATACCGACTTAATTTTTTTTTAATTTCTTTTTTTGCTTTGTAAAAACTCAATAGATCTAGACCATAGAGTTCTTATAAAAAGGGGCCAGTTCAGGTGACCATAAAAAATCTTGGCAAATTATGTAAATCACTTATGGATTGCATTAAAATATAATTACTTCAATTTCTTAATGATATTTTGCATCTTGTCAGTGTGATATATCATTTTGGAATAAATCATATGCTAATGATGAAAAAGTCAAATGAACAACAACATTTCATTGTAACGATGTAACTATAGTGTTACATTTTTTTATAAAAAAAATATTTCTTTGTAATCATACTCAAATATTGTATAAATAATATTTTATAAGAATTATATTATGTGTAAAATAAAATGCTAAAATATTTATGATAATTATTATTAGTGTCATATACATATTAAATTTCAAGTATAAATATCTAATTGTGTTTAAAAAGTGTTTGTTAATTATGGTCAGGAAAGACTATTTATGTTTGTCTATTTTACATTAAATATTCTTTTAACTTTGCATACATTTATTTATAACAATTAAAAATGAGATCTAAGCATTAAGTATTAATATACATACTAGTTTCGCAAACATGCAAATGGCCTCAACTACTAAAATAAAATTTATAAAGACCTAACTCTTATTGATAATAATGTTATTTTAGATTGCCCCTTGAGTTCATATAATGTAATAAATTTGGCAAAAATAAATTATATTAAAAAGCTTTAGAAAAACTCTATTTATAAGTGAAAAGTGTCGTTACAGCACTTTTATTTCAAATATGCCCTTCATGTTATCTGTACATTTGGTCCTTCAATTCTTTTTTGTCCTGTTGAGGAATTAACCTTTTGATCCTGATCATCAAAGTTTATAGCTCCTTCCTGTAAATGAGATCCAACATTCAATTCTATAATTACTAACTGGTAACTAAGGCTGCTTCTTGTTCTCCTGAAAAGCTACTTCTTACTGAAAGAGCAACATGGATGCAAATTTGGAAAGAAAATTCTAAAATTATCTTTTAATTTTAAAACACCTTAGTCGTCGTTTTTAAGAAAATACAAAGGTGACGCCTTTGTCAGCTCTCGCCTTTTTTGCTATTGGTGCATGACGTCGCCTTTTGAAGATCACCTCGCCACAAAGTTAAAAGGCGATGAAGGGTCGCATCTCACCATTGGCGACAAGGTGATCACCTTTCACAACACGGTAGTCACCAATACGCTATCAAGTCATTCAACAAAAGGATATACATACACCTCCTTTGAATGTGAAATTTATTCGAGTTGCCTGCTGTAACATGTAAAAGTAAAATGATAACAAGTGCAAAAATGTCTTACACTAACTATATATTAACTTAATACTAAGAATAAACAAAAAAAAGATCAATGATGCTGGAGAAAAGGACACAAAATCAACCAACAGGAAAATAGAAGTTGTCACTGTTAGTTTGTGTTAGGTATGAAGGAGATTGTTCTCAATAAGAAAAATATTTTCCATGGGTAAATACATTCCTTGTAAATGGAGAAACGACTTCTACCTTAGATTCTTTTTTTTTGCTCTTTAAGAAAAAATTCTGCAGTTAAGAGTGGAGATAAATAAACTTTCAACATGTCATTATATTTATTACCGAGTACACTAATAGATATTGGTTCTGTTATAACCAATACTCCTATAATCCAACAACTCATCGGCACAAACCAAATGAAAAGGCACATCCAGGCTGGGGAGTAGCCCCTTTGACCCAAAAGTGGTCACTTCAATACTCCTTGTCAAAAAATTATTGATGAGAGTGAAAATCAAAGGGAGTGCAAACATAACCTCAAAACAAATTTAGTTAAAAATACTTCCAAAACATATGCATTCCCCATGTGTTTAGGAGCATCCTATCTAGAACCTCCTTAGTCTCCCTTCGAGACCTCTCAAGGAGATGTTTCAGCTTTCGGTTTTCATCTTTTGATTTTTTCCGAGCTTTTTTCGCCTTTTGTTCAGCCACAAGCCTAGCAGCATGCTCCTTCTTTAATTGCTTTTCTAGCTTTTCTCTAGTGTCCTTCAGCTTACATTGTACCTGTCATATGCATAAACGACATGGAATGTTATTGAATGTTAGAATTTATTTTGATCAAGTTGATGGCGAGCTTTTTGTTATCATTGGCTCATAAACGGCCAAAGAAAGGATTTCTACATTGAAATTTTTCTAGTAATCAAGCAAAAGGCATAAGGTGAGGTTCGTAGACATGATATTTAGATCACCTTGAGTTTAGAAGGAAAATAAGCTATTCAAGTTGGTGAGAGAGCAAGACGGGATTGGGAATGAATCGATGGACTCTGGGAAGCTTCGTTCCTACATTCTGCTCTCACTCAAAGTCAAAAGCATTCATTTTACGGGAAAACAACAAGGAAAGAATAATCACAATTATATACCGCTTCAGTTATTCGTCTAATTTGCTCCTCATGTGACCTCTGCATTTTGTCTTTTAATTCTTTTATGTCTTCCTCGGAATATCCTGTTGAGGAATCAACCTTTACCTTCTGATTACAGTAATTCATAGTTCCTTTCTGAAAATGAGAACAAAGGCTCTAATCTCACTCCACAATTTAAATGGTATTCCAAACAATTAGTAAATGGTAATTAAGTTCAAACCTTCAATTCCTTGAACAAATCGTATGTATATGGTTTACAACCATTCTTTTCCCCAAGCAAATTAACTTGGAAAAGAAGGTCTTTCAATTGCTCAGCTTTCTTAATTGGGTCTTTAGTCCTGTTGTCAAACTGCACTAGTCTATTTTCGCACATAGCAAGAGTTTCCTGTCACGCCAATCCAAATAATTTATTCGTGTAACAATCTTCAGTCATAGTAAAAGAAGGTACTCCAATACCAATAAAATAATCTTGAACAGAAAAATGTTAAAAAGAATCTACATGTAATTAATCTTACCTTCAATGGCTCAGGGCAGTCGGCGCCTAAGTAAGCTTCCAAAGTCACATCATGAATTTCCAGATCATCTCCACCAGTGAATACCATGATCATGTAGTCACTAATATCGTTACCTAAGAAATGTTGAAATCTCTGAATGGCTGCTTGTTGTTCTCTTGAAATACGACTTCTCACGGAAAGAACCAAAAGAAAAGCATGGATGCCATCTTTAGCCAAATTGATGCAGTTAACCAGTTCTTTCCCAATAATTTCTGGATCAATGGAAAAATCAAACCACCCTGCAATACCCACAAATTTAGACATTTTTGTAATAAATAAGATCCTGCGGACGTGTACATGTGCTAATCAAGCACACAGTTACATACCAGGCGTATCAATTACTTCTAGTATTGGTCCATTTGGCAATTGCGTTCTTTGAAGCTCACAGGTAGATGTAGAACCAGCAGATCGAGGAATCGAGCTAAACACCTTTCTTCCAAAGAATGCTATTCCCCGTAGAGCTCTTACCATCACCAGTACATCCAATCATAACTAGTGTCCGAGCTTCAGTAGGAACAATTCCCCAACCATCACTTATTGCACTTCCACCCATCTTATGACTGGTTTAAGCAAATTGAGGACCATCTAACAGCAAAATCAACTCGGCTAGCTGATGCTGAAGAAATACAGAACTAACAAAAATACAATAAAAGGGTAGATTTGTCATTTCATAGTGCCTTTCCCGTTACCCAAAAACGCACTTTTACGAAGATGTCTTTCTACCTTCCTTGGCCACTGGAAAGTCGCAGTTGGGCCTGATCACGACTCTTTTAATTTTTCAATTATATTTTTTTTCCAAATATAAATTTATTTATAGGATATATTGTGAGTAATAAATATATTATTTTAAATCAGGGAAAATTTACAATATGGTATGCTGAATTTTAAAATTTTAATGAGTGAAATTCTAGCACAATGTGTTAAAAGAGATTATGAAAAGGAAAAATTACTAGAAAAATCACTTTAAGATTATTTATTACGTAAGTCACGGGGATTATATTCTATTTACAAACTTATGTTTTTAATTACCTTCCTATACATATCTTGAAAATATAATTTTTACATTTTATAATTTTTTTAAAAAATTTTTATGAAGATATGGGGAAAAGCTTCCAAAAAGCTGATTTTGACTATTTTTTGTACCAACAGTCGTCCCCTTCAAATCAAAGTTTGGTCTTTTCAAATTTTATTGCACTTCATATAGGTTTTTTGTTACACTTTGTATTTTCTCTTTGACTATCTCTTCATCTTCCTTCTTCATTGTGTATTTTTTTTTCTATTTTTTCGTCATCTTCTTAGTGAGATAGTCGTCCATTTTTTTTCTATTTTCCATCATCTTCTTGGTGAGCCAGCCCTCTTTTGGGATCTTGTTAATACCATTTTTGTTTGTCTTTCCTGTTATTTCTTGGGTGATATAAGTTAACCATGACAAAAAATACTCCTCTAAAAACACCAACTCGTAGAAGCCCTAAATTGAATCAGAAGCCTATTTGTTTGGATTCGACCCCTACCCGTTGCTCACGCCCAAGTTTTGACTTCAATGCATTTACTCCATCACCGGCTAAAAATGATCCTGTGGTGGTTGATAGCAAAAGTTGCAAGAGCAAATCAACTACGAATCATCCTTCAAAATCGGTGAAAGGGAAGGAGAAGGCATGTGACTTCCCTCATGATAGTGATTTTGAAGACTAGTTACTTCTCTTGAAAAGACTTCGTGTCAACAAGGAGGGTAAGAATTCCGTAGTTAAATCAAAGGTACTTTACTTTTTCTATTTTGGAATTTTTTACAAGTAGATGCTTTATTTTGCTTATAATGATTTTTCTTTATTGGAATATTATTTTGTGTGTAGTTTGTGGTTCAAAATCAATCAAAGAAGAGTACTACTACTAAGCTAAGAATAAGGAATGAAAAAGTTGTTGAAAAAGTTCCGAAAGTATGTGACAATCGTTTTTTTTTTAAAGTTTGTGAGTTCTGTTTTTTTTTTTGGATTTTTTTGCAATTGACAAACATGTAATTGTTTTGTTGATTTTTTTAAGACAAAATCTTCATCATCTCGATGGTTGTGCTACACTAATTTTGAAGTTGGTGGTGAGATTAAAACACGTTTGTCAAACTTCAATGTATTGCACTTATTCAAAGAATGTCCGTTTGGTTATCTTCTTGATTTCCCTACTCTTAAATGTCAACCTCAGTTTATTAGGGTTTTGGTTCACAGTGAGGTAAAGAGTGATGGGTCGGACTCGTTTACTTTTAACTTGAATGGTGTGCTTCTACATTTTGGCTTTCCTGAATTTAGGAACATTATTAGGTTTAAGTGTGGCAATTTGGATGATTTTGTTCATGATTTGGTTGGGCCATCAGCTTATTAGGGCTTTGGTTAAATATTTATGAGGAAAGAATTCGGATAGTTCCGATTTATTTCGGGAGAAATATGGAGCATTGCTTTGGGACTATGGCCACAAAAAGATTGATGCAGACGTTGTTAGTGAAAATGAGGTCACTGGGAAAGTGCTTAGCAGGCGAGGACCTCCGACGAAATCAAGGGAATATGTTGCAAGAAAAAGAGACTAGATATTCATGGGATTATTTTGTTTACATTGTGGTATCTATTTATTTTTTGTGGAAAATGGTAATTTTGTTTACATTGTGGTTGCTATGTATATTTTTGTGGAACTGTTTTTTTTTTTTTTTGGATCACTAGGTCTTTTTTCAATTTTAAACATTTGGAAATCTATTGGTATTTTTGGGATCATTATAACTTTAATGGATGTACATGTGCTACTTTTATTATACAAATCAAGTTTTTACCACTGTTAATACCATATTCACACCATACAACTGTGAACATATTTTATTTCCCCAAACTTTACAACAATATTCATACCAATAATATTATCAATTTGGCGCCATATTTTAAAAGAAGAAAAATTTTTCTTTATAACTAACTATTTACCAAACAAGTAAACGAACGTAAATTTATTTGTGTCAAACACCATACCAACAATATTACCATTCATTGAATCATATAATATATCGAATTTTGCTACAAGTAGTCTTACCAATGTATACACTTATATATCAACATAATTGCGGATACATACATATTTTAACCAAACTTGCCTTTTTCTAAACATTCCTTTTACCAATAATATTACCAAATTAATACGAACAGTACACCATATATCTGGCAATATACCTTGGTTTCCCAAAAATTTACAAATTTCTCATACCAATAATATTTCAAATTAAACACTATACTAACATATGTTAACCCCCCCCCCCCAAAAAAATTGATTTAGATTTAACCATTCACCAAAGAACTAAATAAATGTATATAAATTCATTCTTATCATAGACAATACAAACACTAATACCAATTATATAAAATTGCCACCTTTTCGACCAAATAAGATGACCAATGTTTATACCTACATGTGACCATAATTGTGTGTGCATACATATTGTAACCAAACTCTTCCTTTCCCAAATATTCTTCATTTCAATGGTATTACTAACTAGGAAGAAAAAATCACCCAATGGAAGAATAAAATATTTACCAATATCAATACCAACATATACACCATATATCTGGCAGTATACTTATTTCTCCTAAAAATTTTCAAAATACTCATACCAATAATATTTCTAATCAAACACTATAGCAACAAATCTTACCCCAAAAAATATGACCTTGAGCATACCATTCAGCAAATAAGTAATTAGATCTATATAAATTTAGTCTTACGATCCACTATACCAACATTAATACCAAGTATATATAAAATAGCATCCTTTGCTACCAAATAGGCTTACCAATTTGTACACATACATGTCACTATACTTTTCTCTACATACATCGTGTTGCATGTTTTGTATTATCTTTATTTCTTCGCCTTCTTCATTAACATCTGTTCCCATGCTAGGCACAAGTTTGGTGTTGCCAATGGTGTAACTCTGCATTTGTTGATCCCAACTTCCTTCATGCACCATTGATTCAATTTCTTTGTCTACGCTGGTAATACACAATGGATATCTACTGAAGAAATGAATGTTGCTCTTTTTTTGATCCAAAAATACATGAATCCCCATGTTATTATGAATTCTCATGGATGGTGATGCATCACTAATTTTATATATAAGCACCATCTCATAAATGCTAGTATCAAAATCAATTCGCAAAGCAATGGTCTCAGTCAACCCATCAAACCCACTTGATGTATCATAAATGACACCTTCAACTTTGCAATCGACATAATTCCCTGTTATGGTTGCAACACTTGTTAAACGATTTTTTTTATAACATCCACCCAATGGGAAACAAATCATTACCAAATGTTTTTTGTTGATTCAAATTCATAAAAAATAATCACCTTATTTACGGATTAAACCAATTTGTACACTATATGAAGCAATTATACTATAGCTACCAATCTGTCAACATACATTCATTTACCAAACTTATCCCTTTCCATACAATGTTCACCCCAACTACTTCAACATTACTACCAACTTAACACCACACCAACATTTTTTTGCAACCATTATCACAAATAATAGAAAATCCAAACATAAAGTTTAACCATATATTTGTTACAATTAAAAAATCAATTTTGTTATCAATGATCACACCAAAATTTTTACCATACATACCAATCTGTCAACATACATTGATTTACTAAATTTACTCCTTCCCATACAATGTTCGCATTAACTAATACAAGAATAATACCATCTTAACACCACACCAACAGTTTTCTTGACAATCATTATCACCAATAATAAAACATGCAAACACAAAGTGGAACCGCTAATGTGTTCTAACAAAAAACCAACTTACTTATCAATGAACACAGCAAAATTTCCACCACTGAGTTGACAACTTTGTTAGGTACAGTGTAGAAACCATAAAGACCAAAGTACCAAATGATAAATCACGTCTTTTGATATAACACCAAAGAATTAGCACATGTTCAACTAACATATTTTTAAATATATACATATATAATTTTATTACCAATGCCACCAAAAGTGTGACTACTTAACCCAACACAATTTTTTCTCCAATAAACCCAACACAACTTCATTTCATATATCCATAAAAATTTAACACTCAACAGTACAACTACCAAAGCCACCAACAATGCATGTTCAACATTCAAACTAAATTTTATTTTACTTTCATTTATTGCATGTCCTTCTCACATAACTTTAATCAATAAACATTTATGACCTACATGTACAAAAGTTATTAAGGCCAAAAATATTAATTGCTAGACTACATGTACAAAATCAACAATATTCGCTCATCATTTTTATAGTTATTTTATTATCCCAATACATTTTCTTCTCCACAAAAGTAAAAAAAAAAAAACTAGAAAAAAAAGGATCTGCTATGAAAATAAACATTAACATACTTGTAACATCTCATCTTCCTCCATGGTGAATTAAAATTGAGACATTTTTCATTACTATATCTAATATGTAACTGGCTCAACAACAATCTCTCCGGCTCCTCACAAAAATTCAAACTAACTCTGCACATTTTTTTGACTTTACACATTTAAGAGGAGCATTGAATGAACTAAAGAATAATAACACAACATATGTAAATGATTTTTGCTTTGGTATTCGGCTGTGGCTTTTATTGTTTCTTTCACTTTATTAAAGTTATGTTTTGGTTTATCATACATATACATTTTTCAACAACAATGATTATCCTCATTTAATGCTTCCCACGTGAAAAGTATCTTTCCTATTTAATGAAGTCGTTGGTTGCTTCCACTAATATACATTTTGCTCCTTTTCCTATGAAAGATGTTATTTCAATGGGTTTGGCATTAATTGCAATTTTTCCATTTTAGTGGTTTTTTATTTATTTTTCTACTCCTTTTTACATTTTGGGCTTAGTTTACATTCTTTTGTAAATAAAATATGGACATTTGCTTGAAATATTAAATGTGGAACCAAACAGGTAATTTCTCATCTAAAAGTGAATAGGAAGATTTTTTATACAAGCTAAATCTTCTAATCGATAAGTAGACCAAGAAAGAACTTAAATTTAATTAATTCATTTTTGTCTTTATGAAAGGATTTCCTTTCATCCAAAAACCTACTCCAGTTTTTTATATTGATTTTGTTGTAAAATACTAAATTTTTATCGACACCATTCTAATTCAAAAAATTAAAAAATTTTGAATTTTCAATTCTTTATGAGATCTAGATCATAAAATATTTTCAGAAACAAGCAAATAAAAATAATTTTTTTAGTCTAGTGATATTCCAACTCAAGGTGCTAGAGTTCCAAACTTTTAGAAGTGTGCTAGAGTTCTCATTTGTTTTTTAAAATATAATTTTCTATTAATTTTCGTTCTTTGAATATATTTAGTCATAAAGTTGAAACTCTAAATATAATTTAATCACTTTCATAATATTTCACGATCTACTTTGAGTATCTATATTAAATCATATATACTTTATTATTATTTTATTTTAATATAAATTATGTAAATCCCATTTAAAATTCTATCATTATAATATGAATTCTAAACTCTATAAAAAAATTTAAATTTGAACCTTTATAAGTTAAGTTTAAAGTCCATAAATCTTTCCTTGAAGTTAGACTTATACATATCCGTAGAGTTTCAAATTCTAGAATTTCACTTGTCAAAAGGTTTCAACGTTAACAACATGTGCTAGAATTGTTCTGTATTTTTAAGCTAAAATAATTTTATTCAAATATTTATATTAAAAAATGACGCATTAATGAGCCCTATATATTTTCGTTTCTCAAGATAGGGATTATTTGTCTCATTAGTCAATCTCCTGCAGCCCCCCTCTCTCTCAAGGTCAGCAAAATTGTACATAATTTTTGGCTCTGTAATTCTTTTCTTGTATAATGTGGAGGAATTTCTACTATAACCTTGCTGTTTTTTTGTGAAATATAACATTGTATTATCAAGAATTCCTTATATTACTTCTTTTAGTGACCAAGTAATCAACTTACTATAGACATTACTATGATTGATCATGACACTGAAACTTACAAACAAGATTCTTCTTTTTCCTCCTATGTTGAACTTTGTTAAAATCAGAAATTTCGTCAAGGGTGTTCAGATATTAATACCGGTATATGGTGTATGATTTTTCGATGAAGATTGTTCGGCCCCTGATGTTGCATTGTCCTCATTCTGATCCTTCAATACATTGATTCAAACTTGAAATCCACCAAGAAAATGTAGATATTATTATATTGTCTTAGTCTCTGAGGACCTTGCTAGTAATTGATCATCCTGACCTCCATTTCTCCGTATCCAGGAAATAATCGTCCTGGATATGCCCTGTAAAGTTTTTTAGCACTGCCATATATGCATGTGAAATCCCGTCTTAGAATGTGGCTACTTTGTTCTGCTTTCAAAGCAGATGCATGTTAACTTCTCCCTTCTTTCCAATGGTTTGAATCTTTTATATAAAGGGTTTACCATTTCGTAGTCGTTGTTGATCCTTAATTCAGCTGTTTCATGGTTAACCTGATTGTGACCTGTTGTTTAGTTGATTTGATCCGATAAGATAAAATGGGAGGAAGTTCAGTCAGTGATGATTGGGAGTTTATTGCAAATGAAGCTCGGACACTACTTCTGGTTGGGCATATAGGTGATGGAAAAAGTGCCACAGGCAATAGCATTCTTGGTAGAAAAGCATTCAAGTCGAGTTCTAGCTTTGGTGGTGTTACAAGAACGGGTGAGATTCAGAGGACTCAATTAGAAGATGGACAGATTCTTGATGTGATTGATACCCCTGGTACGGCCAATTATTTTCTGTTAATTATAAATGAGCTCGCTTTTTAGTTATGTGTAAACTAGAATCTTGTCGCCAATTTAATTTTAACAGAGATGTACAGTCAATTATTATTAAAGAAAAACTTAAGATATTCTTCTTTTAATATGTGTATGATTAACACTTTCTATTATATGATAAAGTAGCGTACTTGAAATGCTGGTGGTCCATCGAAAAAATCTCTCCACCTTCACAAGGTAAGGGTAAGCTTGTGGTATTACACTAGGTATGTTAGTGATGTTGTTGTAGCATACTTGAAACAAGCTATGGATAGCCTAGTAGAAAGCTTGAGATTGGAAGGTTCAAGTCATTATGGGACTAAGTGCGTAAGGTATATGGGATTGGGGATTGATGTCTTGTATTTGTTAAGTCATGTTGTTGTAATTGTGCTTGTTTGATTGGGAACCAAGGAGCTAATTAGCTCGGATCGCTCGAGGTATGTTGAGTTGAATCCCTCTAATTAGCACATTGTTTGGTTGCAAAAGCCTGTAAAGCTTATCGGAGTAATAGTTTTGGCAGCTTATAAATTTCCCCTTTCTCAAAGTAGTTATTTCTAGACAGGACATTGTGTCAGGGGCGGATCCATATGGACCATCCTGGGAAAAAACTTTTGTGCATCTATATAGAAAATATGAAAAAAATTGTATAAATATAAAAAGAATGTCTTAGGATATGGGAAAAGAGAATACCATTATAGGAAATTTGCCTAGTATAGACAACATAGATTTGCTGAATCTTGCTCGTATATTTCTTATATCTGTCGGATAATCTGTAAAGTCACTGATAGCGTAGCTTGTGCCTTGTGGGAATTGCAGGATTTGATTTTACAGCTGAATCTGAATCAGTTGGAAATGAAATTGGTAAATGCGTTGATTTGGCCGATGATGGCGTCCACGCTGTTGTTTTAGTTTTGTCTGTACAGTATCGCATTTCAAAAGAAAAACGAGCTGCTATCCAGTACCTTAAGGATTTCTTTGGGACCAAAATTAGTGATTACATGATTCTGGTCTTCACGGGAGGGGATAAG
This sequence comes from Solanum medicagineum, assembly GCA_026153255.1. NCBI lineage: Eukaryota > Viridiplantae > Streptophyta > Magnoliopsida > Solanales > Solanaceae > Solanum > Solanum medicagineum. Next base: position 14,807,286 of record JAPFFP010000094.1, on the reverse strand, counting down.
CTCAAAGACTCGTTGAATGATGACTTAGATCATTCCTGCCCTCAGCATTTAAAGGTAAAATCATGTGCCGAGATGTATTGTTGAATGTATGTGCACCATATACTTTGGAATGAGTTGACTTATTCTACTAACTAATATGGGGGCATTTTAGCATTCGTCAATTCAAGAAGAGATTTCTTTGTTTTGTCCAATTTTGGACGATTTCTTGATCTTCAATGGTTAGATTCAGCTAATGAAGAATTTTCATTGGCTTGTCATAACAATCTTTTTCGTAAATGTTTTCAGTTTGTGTGATGAATCTACTAGAGAATGGTCATAGTCTTTTTATTTAAATAGTTCCCTTGGTCAGTTATTTGCATGCTCAAGAATGTATAGATCGTTCCAAAATTTGTTCTTCCTACCATTGCAGGAAGTTCTTAAGATGTGTGGAAATAGACATGTGTTTTTCAACAATAAGACTAAAGATCCAATGAAGAAAGCTGACCAATTGAGGGAACTCCTTTTCCATGTGAATATGGTTGTACAAACAAACGGTGGAAGACCATATAAAAATGACTTGTTTGAGGAAGTAAAGGTATGTATGGAACACTTAGTAATTTGTTGGATTTTCTCTCTGTGTTATGTATAAGTTTTTTGAAGGGAGGGGAGCAATAACCTATTTTGTCATTTCTCATTTATAGAAGTTGAAGCTTCGTACTGACTCGATGGAGGTCAATTCTTTGCTTGGAGATTTAAAACAAGAGGTAGCTGAGTTGAAGGAACAACTGCAGAGGTGTTCTTTCAATGAGCAACATAGGGAAATAACTAAAATGGTAGGTAGCACTGTTGACACACTTTTGCTTCACTTGTCATTTGAAAACATCAGTTGTCAGTATTAGATAAAACTTCAGCTAGCATATCCTAAAATTGTTGGTTTGAGTTATCACGATAATATCAATTTGTTTAGTTTTCATTGTAGTTGTAAAATTTCATTAAACAAGTTTGAATGTGTTACTTGCAACTGCATTTTGCTAGAGCAAGTTTAACCTGAAGACACAAGCTTGTGCGGACTTTCTGAGCTCCCTAAACATATACTTTCGTGTCGTTAGATTGGCCTCTCTTTTGTTCCTTTTTAAGATACTATATGTCTAATAAGCGGTGGGACAACAGTGAAATATATGATTCTCTGTTTTCACAGAGAGTAACAGACTAATAAATTGAGACTGTTAAATTGCTTTTGTTCTAGCACAATATGTTCTCGTTTCTACGAGACACTAATTGCAGAAATCATTTTCACCAGCTACACTAATAGCTAATGTCAGTTTCGACTTTTGGCAGTCTCTTGCGAGAGCCAATTTGCAAATTTTGGTAGGAAATGAATTGAACTTTATTAAAAAAGAAATTTATTTAGATTTTTTTAATTGTAAAATGCTAAAAGCTAATTTGGAAATTCGTTCTGTGAAATAAATATTAATCGACTCATAACTAATTTTAGTTTTGGGCTTTTGGCCATGATCTATGAATTAGGTACCCGGTCTTATTTCTTGATAGTGCACTTGAGCATTTTATGGACCTATCTTTACATATTTGATAGGTTGAACCTAAGATGAAGGATGCCGTGCATAGTCTTAAAAAGCAGTTGGATGAGGAGCGTACTGCTCGTTTGGAGGCAGAAAAAAACGCAGAAAGCAAAATCCGTGAATTGAAAGACAGCTTAGAGAAAACTCGAAAGGAGACTGAGCAGCGCACAGGTTAGTGTTTATTTTATAAGTTATTGACGTGATTTTGAAGAACTAGAAATTTGTTTATTTTTGCAATCTTTTCTACCCTCTTCATACTCTAAAAGGAAGATAGGTTGGTTAGAAATGATGCTTTCTTGGATTTCTATCAGTATTAATGGCTAGTGAATACTGAACTCAGCATACTCTTTAAGTTCTTTCTTGCTTATTGTTTTCATGAGGCTTTAAGATTCCCATCCCCAGTGGTATTTTAGTATTTTACCCATTCTTGTACAGAGTGTGAGGCCGCCTTGCAAGTGTAAACTAGCACAGAATTCTGGATCGTTCTCATTTCCTTCCAAGTTAAAGAAATTTACTGTTTTTCCACTGTTTGGCTTACTAGTTGTGTCTTGTTATCCTAGTGTAATGTATTAACTTTTGTCTTCCGGTTTTGTTGGATGGGTGAATTAGTCAAACATCGCTCTTACAGCTGCAACAAATGTCGAAGTCATGTCTCATCTCACGATGATATCATCTCTACTAAGTTTCAGGTGAACGATTTCATCTGCCCATATATAGTTACTAGATTTGTATTGTCATGCACTTCTTCTGTCGTCATTGTTGATTCTTGCCTAAAAACAAGTTGGATTACAAAGGGAAAACACATGTTAATTTGTTAGTCAACAAATTAATG
>JAPFFP010000094.1:14774723-14804795 GCA_026153255.1 Solanum medicagineum | reverse complement strand
GTTATTTATTTTTCTGTCCAGTTATAATTCCGCAAGTGCTTAAATTGGGTTGAATCGTTATTCAATCTGCACAACAGTCATCTGGTTTCAGTGCATTAGTAAATACTGTTTTCAGGCAAGGAATGGCACCGGTATCCTTTTTGCCCATGTGAGTAATATTGTTGTTGGAACCAAAGAAGAAAGACATTTCACAACTGGTCTTTACACAGTTGCCGACATATACTGTGGGAATTGCAATGAGCTATTGGGTTGGAAGTACAAACGAGCTGTCGAGCCATCACAAAAGTACAAGGAAGGGAAGTTCATACTCGAGTCGTCCAAGGTTGTTAAAGATAATTGGTAACTAGCTCATAACCAGAGTCATTTTGATTTACATCTCAGTACTTTAGGCAAGTATATTTTCCTATCTATGAGCTTTCACTCTACATAACTTTCCAACAGAATTATCACTTCCGTTTCATGTTATGACATTCATTGTTCCTTATAATTCACTGCTTTGGTTACTTTTGTTTCGTGAATTCTTTCTGTATTCGCGATTATCTTTAGAAAGCATACCATTCCGTACTAGTTGGATTTCCTGGTTACAGCATGATAGTTTTTCGGATTGTTTATCAGTACCAATTTCTGTTGATTTTAGGGCTATAAATAGTGAACTTCAACATACTTTTGTAAGCTCATAAGTTCAAATTCTTACAAATCCCAATACAAACAGTTCAAATACACAAAATAAGGTACTAATTTAAGCAACACACAATCATCAAATATTACTTCATAAGTTGTAGACACCAAATTTCTTTGTGAACTTCTCAAAGCTCTTGCTGGGGATTTTGACCTGCATCAAAAGAAACACAAATAGTCAGTCGAGAAACCGGTGTGTTCAAACATATAGTTTGAGCTTAGTTTTGCAATGGAAAAGAGTCATGAGTTTTAGTTATATTATGTAAAGAATTCTTTACATTATCATGTCACCTAAATGATATCTATAGGTAAACCTCCTTACATCGTGAGATTTGTAATCTTGAAAGTAAGATACTTTCTATAACATGTAGATGTGACTTGATAGTGCAGAACGTTAGCTAATTACTCTGACAGTGTATATAACTTGAAAATAAAAAATGAATAGTGATAATATAAAGATTTTTGTTTGGAGGAATTGAAGGCTATAACATACTCTACTGAAGTTCAAGGGACTTCTTGTCATGAGGAGGAGGCTGCTGCAATGGATCATAGGAAGAGACACCTTGGCCTTCCATCATATTAAGTTGAAGCATATTTCTTGCTAAATATTGCTGAATTGCACTGTACTCTTGCCCCCCTGCTGCTGGCATCATGCTGAGTTCCTGAAGCCTCTCATTTTCTGCTATCTGAAACCAATAATGTTTTCATTAATCACCATGAGAGAAAATAACCGAGCGGGGAATTTTAGTAGTTCAATTAGTTGGCTTGGCTATCTGATCTCCAACATTATTGGGGAAGGTTTGATTCTCCATTTTGTAACCCCCTCCTCTATGTGCATTTTAACTAATAATAATATTAACAAAGTAATCAAACAAATTGTGATTTTGGGAAAAAGGTTGCATGTTAATTTAATTTCAACTTCGAACTGCGGCTTGTTGTAATTTAATATTTGAATGATAGTGTTTCCGGAAAAAAGTTGCATGCCAATTTACTTCCGACAGTCGAACTACGGCTTGTTCTAATTGAGCATCTGAACGATAAAGTGTTTCTATTAGGCACTTTAAAAACTTTTGCACATATTCTGAAGAGTCAATGACACAAATAGGTTAATCACTTCAAATAAGTTATCGGACTCCTTTAATTATACGCATTAGCCTCAATAAGTCATAAAATCTTGAGCATGTTCCAATTGAGACCAAGACGTATAATTAAAATGAAATGACATATCATTTAATTAACTCAACTACGTGCCTAATAGACTCCTAAGAACATACTCGAAGGTTTTTGTTTTTTAATTTGAACCAAAAGTGTCAAATAACTAGGAACACTTTATCATGTGTTCAACTACTCAGGTGGAACAGGCCGAAATTCGAGTGTCTAAATAAAATTTACTTGACAAAATTAAGTGGTTCTTGATGTATTAAGTAATTTACAAATATAAAAATATATGTGTGCCACTAGTTAAAAGTACCTTTGATCTGAGGAATGCATTCTCCTGTTCCAGTAGAATTTCCTATTAAAACAGCAAGGTGAGAGATTAAAATGTGTTAATAAAGTGATATTAGGTCTCGACCCAAAAGAGAAAAAGGATAGAACAAGTTTCAAGAAATTACCCTCTTCTGCACATTCTCAGTTTCAGCCAGTATCATCTCATGCTGTTCAACCACATAAAGAAACATCACAGCCATTGCTATGAGAGATTTTTATGATCAACATAAACATTTAATTTGTTACTTAGGCTAAACATTCGTCTACATGTCAAATGGACAGATTGAGTTGAATTTGATTAAGTCAAAATGGATTAAGTCATAAACTGATAGATCATTAATCCGTCCAAACATTATCTAGACTGAGGTTGGTTGGATCTCTATATAATATATCAAAGAAAAAAGAAATGGTCAAGATTTCCCATTAATCAATTTGGGGCGTTGGACTATATATGAACAGATCAAATGGGTTGAAACAAACGGTGAGTCATATTTTTATGAGATAATTTTAACACACGCGTAACTAGATGTGTATGCAGTTACAACATTTTGGTTTTCCTAACAATGTTGTAAATATATACTACCTTTTTTGACCTGATTCTGCTGATGCCTCGTTCGAGTCTATTTTCCAGCTGCTTCAGCTCTCTTACGTTCAAACAGCTTAACCCTTCACCAACCAGATGCCTACACGTGGTTATAAAATGGTATATATATATATATATATAAAAATTGTTAGAAAATGATTTAGTTTTTAAATTCATCTCAATTATAATTGATTGAATTATGACGTAACCTGTTTGAATTCTGCATCATTTGTATTTGTTGGCGCAACTTTTTTGATTCTTGTTGATAAAACTACATCCATGATATAGCCAAAAGAATAAGTATACATTTTTTGGATCAGGCAAACAGAATTAACGATGAATTCTTATTATTTAGCAACAAAAATTATCCATTTCTAATTAGTTAATTAAATAATTACCTGAGCATTGAGCTCTTGAGTGGTGCAAGCATTAGAGGTTTCAGCAGTGGCCTTCTTGTACCGTTCAATAGTTGCCTTAATGCTGTGTATACCACAAGTTTTATCAAATAATCAATAAATGAAATAACAAAATATTCTTAAAAAAAAATTAGCAAAGGTGCATCTAATATATTCATTTCTTACGTTCTAATTTATATGGCAACAGAAACACAAACTTTAATAGAGGAAATATTACAATTTCTAAAACCTGTAGTCTAAATATGTTGATTATTATCATATATATTTATTTATATAAAGTATAAATTTATTTTGTTAATGATATATTGAAACTTTAAAATTATTAAAGTACTATATATTTTTAACATAACTAAAAAGAAAAGTTTTAGCTATTACATTGACCGAGATAAAGGGATCGAGGAGTAAAACTTTCTTTTCAAACAGATTCATAAGATGAATAAATATGTTACATATTTTTTCATTTAGTTTATAAATATATAAATTTTATTTAAAAACACCTAAGTATAGAGCTAGGTGGTACTTGCATGGCCGAATTTATTTCTATGTGCGATTTCATAATTAGAATTAATAATTTAACTCTAGAAATTTATATAATGCCACGTAAATAGTACTTCTTTCTCCTTCTTTTTTTATTTTTCATAAAAACGAAAGCTAACAATGGAAACAAATAAAAGCAAGCGAATGATTTACTCATCAGAGTACAGATAAGACATTGATAAGAAAATGAACTTTTTGAAGATTTCTCTTCCTTTTATGTTGCACTATCTTTGGAATCAGATCTTTTAACAATGTTACACTTTAGGGTGATAAAATATGTACTTATATATTACACATTTTCCTGGAAGTAGCAGTAATTTGCCATATCCATGTAAAAGGGAGACCCTACGGGAGAAGCTAAGTACATGCATCAACTTTTAAATATGTGAGAAGAGAGAATATTCAATACTACTATTACTTTCACTGGAATAGATCAAACCAAATCAGGAGAACTTTACAGTGCATAAGCTACAAGAGGAAACTAAAAAAGACCCTGCTAACAGAAGCACACAATAATCACAATTATATAGCCATTTATGAAGAGACTTCTCATTACCATTTTCAATGGTTATTAATCTGGATTGTTCATGTATACACCAATATTATTGTTGTTGAAGTGACTCGAATAACTGGAACTCAGGACCTCTGCCTGCTCTAGTCTAACTATATTAAAGTGTGAATCATCTCATTTAAAAGTTCATGGACACTTTTATGTACTTAATGGTATATCACACAAATGGTGGTTGATGTGGTAATTTGTCATCTAATATGGTTTAACTTTGGCAAACCCGAATTTCATGAACTAGGAGCCTAGGAGATTGAGTTAGATAGGCTTCGATATAGGTTAAGGATAGGCTAGCTTTTGTTCTTAAGATTCAGATTAAAAAAAAAAAAGAATTTCAAATCTTCATGCATACACCTATGTACAAGTATTGCATACAGATTTCAATGAGGATAATTGAGAAAAATTCAAACAATTTTTAAATTGCTCATATAACAATAATAGCGGTGTAAAGATCGTAACATGTCATACACTTCATCTTTCTTCCTAATGCATGCCTTTTTCATTTGAAAGGCATGATTTTTAGTAGATCTCCAAATAAGGACCCCATTAGTTCAACTAGCTATTGGGTGAGCGGTTCTATTAGGCGGGAAGCAGGTAAGGCCCTAAGGGTGTGGACGTCTCCTAAAATGCACGCCCTACTATTCAACATCGCCTTAGAATGTCCATTTTTTAATTATCTTAGATGTTGGACAATCATATTATATCGTCCACGCTCCAATTGGCGGGATTGAGCATGCGAGGAGTATTAGCATCTCACGTCGATGGTCATGAATGTGACAATTTGTCTTCATGATTTTGAATAATTTTTACCTCATGGGCTATCTTTTTGAAGTAAAGTTAATTAGGCCTAAGATATTTTTTTTGTTAATCTTTTGTAACTTAGGTATAGTTTTGACGATATACAGTATATAGGGTGGGCTCGAAGGAAAATATATATTTCCTTGTTTTTTTTCAATTTTCTTCTATTTTGATTGGTCAAAATATTTTTAAAAAATAAATTCTTTCAAAATCGAGAAAAATGACTAAATATCAAGTGAAAATAAAGAAAACAAGTTTGACAAATAACATTTCGCATTGATTATGTGCTCCACCCTCTAACCACCTCATCAATCTTCACCCCACCTGATAAACCTCATTCCCAAATTGCATGCCAATGTACCCACACCCGTACCCCTCCTTTAATAGTAGTACTACTATTTATCTAGATTATTATATAATATAGATAAATACTTTTAGGATAATATGTTTTACTTATGCACCAAACACAATAAAAAATAAGAATGATTGTAGATGCGAGTAGAAAAATGTTAGATGAAAAACACCTTCCAACTAGAGATCATGTAAATGAATATTGTTTTAAACATGTAATTTTATTGATGACCAGTGAAACAACTAGGTACGATTAATTAAGAGGAACAGTGTCATGTTCATATCTATGATTTTGTTCCATCAACCAACTCATACTAAACCTAAATGAGCATCAATGACAGAAAAATCCGTACGAGCAAGAATTTTTCTGCATCTGAATTATTTTATGCACTTACATAATCCTTCAGACAGCAAGATATGGGAGATGATTACACTGATATAATACTAATGAAATGACATTTATGTTCATATATATAACAAGGTGGGAATGATTTAGCTAAATTATGTTCATTTAAATATGGTTATTGCCATCTTCATCCAAAAAAGAGAAAAATGAGAATCGAGGGAAATGAATAAATAGAAGAAATTACTTGTTGTTAGAATACTCATAGACGCGTCCACGAGTAGAGAAAACAATAAGAGCAATCTCAGCTTCACAGAGAACAGAGAGTTCATAGGCTTTCTTCAACAGTCCATTTCTCCTCTTGCAGAATGTCACCTGCCTATTTGTGTTGTTCTCTATCCTCTTTATCTCGATCTTTCCTCGTCCCATCTGTCATCTATTCATTCATTAGTTAACTCACCACCCAAAACTAACAAGTAATTGCTATCTGGTAAAAAATATCATCCAGATTAGTCTTAAACTTAAATTGTTGTGAGAAGCTTGCTATAATAAAAAGTAGTACGTACAAGTGCTCAAGAAATATAAATGATTCATAAATGCAAGAAAAGATGGACGCAAAAACAATCTTGTGTAAACATAGCTTACACACAAGATCGTCATGTCAAGGAGATCTTTTCTTCATAGAGAAAAATTTTTCGCGACGAGAGAGAGTTACTCTGGTAATAATACGCTTCACCTCAAAATAATCTTGTGTAAACATAGCTTACACACAAGATCATTACGTTTCAAGGAGATTTTTTCTTGATCAAGAAGAATTTTCTGCGATAAGAGAGAGTTGTTCCGGTGATAAAACCCTTCACCTCCAAACAATCTTGTGTAAACAATAGCTTATTACACATAAGATCATCATGTTTCACGGAGATTTTTTTTGATCGAGCCAGATTTTCCATGACTCTGACGGTAAGCATCCTTCACCTCCAAATAAAAAGGTGAAAGAGCCTATGGATGAGTTTTTTTAATTAAAAAAACTGCACGATGATCGATAAAAAGAAAAGACCCTATGAAAGAATAAAAAAATGTAATCTTTCATATTTCTCTAAGGGTATGGTTGCAGATCTAAAGCTTCACTCAGTTCCACACGAGACTGAAATTAAATTTTCCATAATGAACACACAGAGAAACATTTCAGAATCTGCAAAAAAAAAAAAAATAATGCATGGAAGAAAGGGAAATTTAAGTTTTCATATATTTTTTTCCTTACTAAAATTTGATGCTATGTAAAATATCAACGTAATAGACCTGATTGGCTTGAATTGAATATATTGCTATTTTCCGGCGAACTTCAGAGGCTTTCGGAAAACTCACACAACTTCCAAAGACTTCTAATTTGTACACTGATCAATGAAGAAAAAACACAATACTTATATGCCTTTCTTTCTTTCTTTGTATATGCTTAGTTACCTTAGGTTCAAACTTGCTACTTACGTTCATTTTTACTTGTCCACTATAATAAAAATAATTGTTCAACTTTACTTGTCAAAAATCATGAGATAATTAATTTATTATTTTGTGTCTATGTTAACTTTGATATAAAATACTACTACCGTTCATATATTTCTCAATATTTAAACGACTACTTACAGTAATTAATAGGAATAATATAGTAAAAAAAATATTTATTATCTTTTTTAAAAAATGCATTACATGAACAAATAACGACGTACGAAAAGAGTATCACTTAAAATTAAAGTGAAGAGAGATAATAGAGCTGGCTGGCCAAGAAAATGACATTCAAATGGCTTTTTTCCAGATATAAACCAGACGTGGTGTTATGACCTTGTTTATTGCAGACTAAAATTTCACCAATTTTTGCAAAGCGTGTTATTGTTGTTTCTATTTGACTAATATGCCCTTCTACTGATTATTGTACTTATTATATTACTATTTTTTTATATATAATTTTCAGATATATACATTGAAAGAAAAATAGATATTAATTAATTTTATGTATATGGATTCACGATACAAATTAAGAAATTTAATCCTTAAAATTTGAATGCGGAAAGTGTCACGTAAATTGAAAAAGAGAATAAATTTTTTGTTAATGTACTTTTTTACTTGTGGTATCATAATTTTTTAAATCAGTAGAAAAAATTGAAAAGCTCGAATACTCTAGATTTTTATTTTACGTATACGTGGCTTTGAAATGAATTTAAATGAAGAATCATGATCGATAAAGATTGATATAATCAATACTAAGTTATTTGGGATTTAGGAATAATAATTTTGTTTTTGAAGTAATTAAATTTAATGATTGAAAAATTAGTACAGTATCTACTGATTGTGGATACTAATTCACTTTAAAATATTATGATATTCCATATTAAATCATTCACAGAAGTGAAAGGAAAATTTGTCGAGTTCGACGTTGAAGTCAGTCAACAAATATATATATTTTTATAATTATTTTTTATTCGTAATATTTGATATTTATATTAAATTTGAATTAATTTTTAAAAGATTGTAATAAGGGTAAAGCTTTTCTTAACAAATTTTCAAATCCTTAAAAAAATTGAAAATAAGGACTGACTTCGCAAAAATTGAAAAATTTACAAAAAAGATAATGACTTATTTGGTTAAAAGAAATAGAAAAAAATAGAATTTCAATGAGTTCATTGCACTCTGTCATGTATTCCAATCCTATACTTGCACCCACACCTTTCATATTGTTTAGTGTTTACATATGTATATATAAATATTTGACAGATAATATCTTTTATTTATGTAATACTTTTTTCGTTCTGACATTTTTTTCTTTTTAATTCGTATAAAAGAATATTTATTTTATTTAAATTGAAAATAATTTACCTTTAAAATTTTTCTTTTATCTTTAATGAAATGATTTTCAGTCACACAAATATCTAAAAATGATTTTATACCACAAATTTTAAATTTTTTTTTAAACATCGTGGCAAGTCAAAGAGTGTAATGGGACGGAGGGAGTACTAAACATAAAAAATAAATTAAGAAAACTACTACTATTTTCCCATTATATCAAGCATACCCTTTGTTTTATATCTTCTTTCACCAAAATTGGAGGATCTTAATTTGTACACTTCCCAAATCCTCTTACGATAAATGTAGACGATGACAAAGAGTTAATACCTAAAAATTTTGGAAAAAATCACACAAATTGCTCATAAAAGTAAATTAATTATCTTGATTTGTCCCCTTTCTTATTAGTTTTATCAATATCCATTTAGTCCAAACTAATACAGGAATTTGTTGATCATTCTTTTTTCGTGCATGAATTAATAGTATAATCATAGCTATAACCTCATTCTTTATAATAATATATATATACTTTGTTTGTGTATAATATACCACGTCAGTAATAAAAAGGACTGAGCTCTTTGACTGAAGGGACTAACTTATTTATTAAGATAAAAAATATATTTTAGAGATAGAAAAAGGTAAAAGTAAAATAATAGTAACAAGTAAAAATAATTAATTTTTAAAATGAATGTAAAAGAACACATAACACTCCTCTTGATCATGATAAATAATTATTATCGTGAATGTAGAACTGTCAAAAGACATTATTCTCCTTTGACATCGTAGGCGATATTTGAATAGAAACTATTTATTATAGTTGTGGGTTGGGGGTGGGGGGTTAATACTCCATGATGAAACAAAACAAGAATAGTTAGTTTTTGAATTTTGTATATGTTATGAGTGAAATTCTTATATGAAACTTTATAGAAGTGTGAAAAATAAGAATTAGACTTATTTTTTAGGTATTTTTAATTGTGAAGCACTTTTTAATATTTAAAATATTTGGCAAAGTACGAAAGAAAAGCCAAATACGTACCTCCTTCTGTTAACAGTTTTTGAGATTTTTTTAACTTTTTCTCCATAATAACCCTTTTGTCGAATCACAAACTCTCTGCCAAAATAAATAAAAACTTTTTTCTGATTGGGGCAAAATCCACAATTTATTTCACATATTTTGAAATGTACTTTGTGGATGTTCCTTTTGTGATTCAAAGATTTACAATTTCCTCTTTATGGTAAATCTTGACCTAAGATGGGTAAATTTGGGGACGGTAAAATCTCCAAAAGAACAAAAGGGATTGTGGATTCATAGATTAAAATCACTCCGAGAATCTAAGATAGATTGCTATCAGTGCTTTCCAAGAAAAAGTATGACAATTAGTATCAATTGTGTGTGACACAATAAATTTTTTCGAGCTGTCATTACGTACTCGTACTAAATAGACATGAAAATGAAAAATTAAATTGTTGGAGTCTCGAATTTGAGTCTTGAGTATAGAAAAATTATTGATAAAAATATTTTCTCGGATTCCAATGTAAGTATCGGAGCCGGGATGAGAAAAAAAATTGGAAGATTCATAACTATCCTTGTCATATATAAATGATACAATCAAACAGTACTTCATTATAACGCAAATTAATTTTTTTCAGAATTGATTTTTCATATTAATGAAATTTCTCATATTTCACTTTAAGCAACATAGGAGTATCCACTAAGTATTAGATAGAATAAATTAAATGAGTTAAAATAAATAAGGAATAATTCGTCTAAAACTTAAATGGATTCAACAGATCATATTATTTATGGGTGGCATTACTGCCCTAAGTTACTGTAAGAATATTGAAATATTTTTTATTCAAAGAAGTGTATCTGCTGGTCAAATGAGAATGAAAGATCAAAGATGTGCATGTGCTTTTGGAACTTTGAAGGGTAAGTTTAACCATTGTAAAATCATTAACATATTGACTCATCGATTATTAATTTATCGATTAGATCGTTATCGATTTGATTATTATTTAATTGTTAAGATTTGTCATTTTTTTTTTAATGAAAATCAGTTAGAAACAAGGCGACAAAAGTAAACGAACCATACACTTGAGTTAACAGATTGCATCTTGCTCAAAAGCAAACATTATCTTGCTCAAAATTAGCAAACATTGACACATTGTAGAATAACTACGAGTTTGAGATAGTAAAAAATAAAAGTATAAAACTATGAAGGACTTTATATACCAAGTGGTACAAATGCAATTATTTAATTTACTTTCAAGTTATCGCTAACCTATTAAAAAAAACTAAAATCATTAAAAATTGATAATTCAATAATTTAAAAAATTAAAACTATTACCAAAATTTTTAGACCAACAACCCATTATTGATAAATTAATAAATTTTTTTTGGTTCAAACTATTTATTTCGATTCGATTTTGAATAGTCCTAGTAGGAGTCTAGGACAATAAAATATCCGACGACCGATATGATAACGTATTTTGTTAAGAAGCATACGTAATATATAAATATTATCTCCAAAAAAAAAAGTTTTCCTTTCTTAATCATAAACTATCTTTTCAAAGGCGTATAAGCCAAGCTTTTAATGGAAATTAGTTTCACATGTTCTTCTTTCATTTTTTTTTGCTGGGCCTTGGACCACCACTTGAAGTCTTTTTCATTTTCCATTTTTGGTTACTTATCAGCTGGTCAGATTTTAGGTTTAGAGATTTTGGATTTTGCATTATAGGGTTAAATGGTTTACACTTTGTGTCTATTTTATAGATGCTGGTATTCATATTTATGATCCTCTTCTGCAATTCAAGCCTCCTTTATTTTTAGGTGGTCCTAAGTCTTATGCATGTCCATCTGTTTCCCATTTCATCTTTCCATACACTTTATTTAGGGCTGGTAAAATAATTATTGGCATGGATTTCATACATCAAGCCAATGAATTTTCATTTTGATTTGTTAACAACTTAAGGTTACTTAGGTGTAAACACTCAGTATAAGAATGTAATTAAATTAGTCCATGAAAATATAACTCGTTTTACTACTCAAGTTTGGGCAGATTATTGACCAGCTTATTTATTACTTCAATTCATTGTAGCTCAATCGCTTGCAAATCTTATAAAAGTTAGGTTGATATGTAGCTTAAATTGACTCTGGGAAATCTAGTGAAAATATTCTTTTTAATTGGTATGCTATATATAGTCATAATAAAGGAAACAAATAATTTTATTAAGTACTAAAAACTATAAAATAACAAAGTAATCAAATTAAAACTTATTGAGAATTACATGAATTCGTGAGTTATGACTTGCAATTTAGACTATTTCAGTTAAAATAATTTTCTGGTGAATTATAACCTGCTTATTTATTGACTCAATCATTTTAACTTGGCCAAATCAGTTTGATTAATATGCTCATTTGACGTTGCTTGGTATGAACAGATATTTACCCTTTCTTTGTGTGCTTCTGCGTAGAAGATTCAAGCCCTAAGGCGTAGTTTGACAGCTGATTTGGAAGTGAGTTATGCATTTATTAAATAATGTATAAGCAATTATATTCAATGCTGAATCATATTTTTAATTAAGGATTGTCTTTATATAAAGAAGTAGATTCACAAAGAAATCAAGGAGTGTCAATATATATATAAAGTATTTTTTATCTAATTACACAAAGATTAATTTTTCGACAAAGTGGTACGGTCGGTTGACACCCTAAAAAAAAATATATGTGGCTCCACCACTAATTATACTACGTTTAATAGTTAGTTAGGAGGTAAGTTACTCTTTTATATAATCCAGTGTTTAATTTTAGTATGCTATTTAGAAATTCGTATATAACTAAGTATATGTTTAAACTATGCGGGATATAAAATGTGAAGTAACTAATACTACATAAAAAGTTAAACTCTGCGAAACTAATATTTACAATAACTAATAGATTAATTTTTTCATAACCAATCCTTTTATTACTGATAATATTTTCATTGCTCTATTAGCTACCAAACAACCTAATTGTTTATGAATCAGACTTACTTGATATTATTTGTGCATTTTTAATCATATATCAGCAATAAATAAAGTTAAATGAATAATAAAATTTACAATTTCTAAGACAAAATTAAAGGTCAAAAGATCAATCAAAGGTCTTTGTGATTTAATTCCCTTTCCACTAGCAAACTACTATACTATTTTCTTATTTTCTAGCTATGATACTTCATTCTAAGCTTGATAAAGGCAAACAATACATGGAGATGAATTTTATAATTTGCTGCCTAAAGAGGAAAAATCGAACAAACTGCATGAGCAGTTTAGCTTATTATGGGGATCAAATTATTGTACTTTCTGGCCTTTTAATTATTCAAGAAAAAAAAAAGTCAGCTAACTAATAATTTTATATACTACAATTATTACATTGAACTAAATTATTGAAACTTGATTTTAATGTACTATAATGTATTATTTTTACACTTGACACATGGTGAAGATGAAATAGAGTGTTAAAAGTGCACCAGGAGTAGGAAACTACAACGAGCAAAATGCCATTGCGATATATTACTCTCTACTTTTTTACGATAAGATTAATACATCACATTATGAGCTAAATTCATACTGCGTAATAAGAAAATACTCCCTTTTAATATCATTCATAGTCCGATGATGATGTTTGTATATTGCTGGTTTTGTGGTGGGTTCAATTTGTATAACAGTCAACAAATCAAAAAACAATTAAAGAAAAGGTGGTGTTTCAGTGTGTGAATCGAAAGAAAAGTTTCGTATGAACTGAAAGTTATTTCCTAGACTAGTAATGGAAATATTCTTTATAGGGTCACTTACCATTTATAACTCCATTATACAATTTGGACCACATCCAGTTTTAGGTAAAATAATAAGACCATATCTTTCTTTGAATTTCTTACTTCTCAGGAATTCAAGTGATTCCAAGTCCAAGATTATCTAATAACTTCTATTTTCATGTTAAAATATGTGTTTTGTTGTGGAATAAAAATATTGTGTGTCTAATCGATATATATCCTTGTTCAATCGTGTAGTTATATATGTCTTTGAGTAAAATAATATTTGATGTATGATGTAATATGTGAAAAAATCTCGAAGAGTCAACTTTTCAAATCATACAGATATATTAATTGTTACTGAATTGAAGAACGTGAACACCTTGATAAGATAAATTGTGACCCTTGAATTACAAGGTGTCCTGCCGTATACGTATTCTTTTCTCAAATATTTCCACATGCTGTATATTTACGCGCAAGGATATAAGTAGGAAGATTGACCCTTGATGATGATCTCTAATTTAATTAATGGGCAAGTAACTATCAAGCACGTCCTAAATGTTCTTGCCACGTGTCCAATTATCATTTTCGGACATATCTATTTATCACAACAAGTACATTATTTATTGTGTCTAAATATATTTATATATATGTCAAACGTAGAAATTATAATAATTCAGTAGAGTAAAAAAATAAGTTTATATTGTTGGAAATCTTTACGAAAAATACTTTATCATCATGAAAATGAATACTTCATCAGAAACATCATTACGAACACGAACACTTGTAACGAACTTACATAGCTTGAGGCATGTTAAATGACACTGTATGAATGTGTCCCAAAGATTCAACAAACTCACCTAATATAAAACTAGGAGCCAGAACTAATAAAGATCTAAAGTCCAAAACTCAACCTACAATACAAGATAGTCTTTTCTTCTTTCAATGGGTAAAGAACTACTATTATATACTCCTCGTTCCATTTTAATTGAATTTTTGAGTTAATACATACATATTAAGAAAAACATTCAAAGATAAAATTTTAACCATATACTATTACCCTTTGTGGAGTTATAATTTGTCTACTAGAAAATATAAAATAAATTAAAGGGTAAATATGGAAAAAGTTTCAAACATTCAGCTTAACCTTTGAACAATTCAAGAACCTTAAAAAAACCCTCAAAAATTTAATTAATTTAGGATAGAGGGAGTAATAGGTAAGAAGGAAACAGCTTATTAGAATCAAGATATCTTAGTCAAATCATAATCTATATGAATTAATCCAAACTAATTACTATCAACGGTAATGAGAAGATTTAGGGCATTAATTATAAGCAAAGAGCAAGTCCACTGTTACTCTTTAAGAGTAAACATTAGGAATTGCATACTAATAAAGAATATATTTAGAAAATACTAATAATATTTTTGAGATATAAAGATAACTTTTCACATATATAAGATAGGAGTGAAAACTAAAAATCATGATTATTCTCTAAAATAAATGGAATAAATTTATATAAGACACCCTTAAGTGAAAAATAAAAAATATGACAATTTTGTAGAGTAAATGAAAAGAATATACTCAAGGTACCATAAGACAGAACTACTACAAATCATGCAAATTAGATAAAGTGACTTGTCAACCAAAAAAACGGATAAAGTGACATAAATTTTTATGAGGTAACGAGTGAAAATAATAATTATGACAATTTGAGATCGAGTTTGCGTAAAATATTTAGGTTGAATATTATATAAAATCTTATAAATTTTGAATGTTATAACTAACATCAATTTATCATCTACCTCCGCTCAACTTTAAAAAAAATAAATCTTAATTTGAATTGTTTTCATTAAACTCAAAAAGACCTTCTTATGTACTGTTGTTAAAATCAGTGATAATTTTAAATGTGTGAAAATAACTTATTTGTGGGAAAAAATTAGAAGAAGACAATCACCCCCTTCTTAATCTTCTCGACACGCCTGGGTTGTTACGGAAAAATTAAGCCCCATATATATATATATATACACACACACACACAAGTTATACATCTATTAAAAATATATTAATAAAGTAATAAACTTTATTATGAATAATGATAATAGATAATATTAATTTAATTTTTATAATATTTATTAAATTTAATGAAAAAAGTTTTAGAAAAATTTAGTAATTTGTATCTTTTACGGAAGAGTTCAAGTAGGACTCTCCATCTCCTTCACTTTTTTTCAAAAAAAAAAAAAAAGATACTTAATACAAATACACCTCTTCTAACAAAAATCTTTTCAAATTATATTCTTCATATGTTTAATATTGTTAAAAGTCTTTTTAAAGATCTCTACAAAAGACTCTTCATCTCTTTCAAAGATTTGTATCAAGAAGTGTTCATGTATTTCGATATTGATAAAAAGAAATTCAAATTTTTTTTTTCATATTTCACACAAATATATTTATAACTTTTGTTCTATACTTCTCTATAATATAACGAATGAAGAACCCGAAGGTAGCTTACCCAAGCGTCGCATTCACAGGCGATTAAACAACATCAACGGAATGAGACTAAGAGAATTAAACATTCAATCGTTTGAAACATGGGAAGAGTCAACTCAAAGCATAACATCCAAATGTAACATTCTACATAAAGACTTATTGGGGCTAAGACACGTGCACTCAAAGCTCTCCTCCAATACTGACTTCAACAGCCATTTTTCATAATTAATTGTAACAACATAAGAAATCAATACACATACCAAATAAATATAGAAAAATAAAATTTATTTTTATATTGAAAATCTATCAATAGGGAACCTGAAATGATACTCTGATTTAATCTATTAATAATCCTAACATTTTTTATACATTGCTTGACAAAGAAAAAACTGAAATAATACACTAAATAAATCACTAAAATTACCAAAAGAAATCATAGTATCATACATCATACTAATTACTCATTGACTTACAAAAAGATGCAACACAAAATTCTATTCTAATTGTAATATATAAAAAGTAAAAATATTTTCATCTATGCAAATAATATTAAACTATGTACAAAAGTACTTTTACATATGAATATAACCTAAATCCAATACAAACTAATCTGCCCCCCAAAAATAATCGAATCGCCTTTAAACAAAAATAATGAAATCATATTTTCATAAAATTACTTTTCTTTAAAAGCTGATTCCAAAAAACAGAAAAAATATATAAAATAAAAGAAAAAAATAAATTTCCATATAAAACATAAATATAAACAAAATTAAAATACAAACTTGAACATAATTGAAGAAAAGAAAAGATCGTAAAAAGTTTTTTTGATATGAACAGTTGTCACAGATCCTTTAATGAAACATAAATTGTAGTGTAAGTTGTAACAGTTCTTTTAATTAAGGAAATAATTTCTGTCATTATTAGAGGTAAGTTGTTAATTTTTTTTTAATTGTGAACACAGGTTTAAAACTAAATACTATACAATGTAAGTTTTCTATTGCTATCTAATGAAAATTATTAGTTTCATCCCCAAATTATTGATAGTGTTAAAAACACCCCTTTACTTGACTAACCGAACTTAAATACACCCTTTTTTTTTGTAATAAGAGTGAAACACACCCCTAAATTCTTACCAAGTTAAGGGACATTTTTAACGTTTGTGATAGTTTGAAAGTGTATTTTAGTTTAGTTAGTCAAATAGAAGAATATTTTTAAAACTGTCAATAGTTTGAGGATGAAAATAATAACTTGCGCCAAATTCAGAGGCGGATTTAATAGTTTTCTTTAAATAAAAAGTATCCTAAAAATCAATAATTATTTATTAAAAAATACTTGTCTGTTTTTTTTCTTACATTGGTTGGTTATGGCCCAAATGTAAAAGCCTTCCCCTTCTACAATACATTGGTTAGGCTCGAAAGAACATTTCTAGACCCAGCCCATTTAATAGGCCCACGAATGAAAATGTTGGTGAACTGCGCAACGGTTCTTGCGAATTTTCGGTTTCATAGACAAACCCTTACATATCTCTGTGTATGTATTAATTGTTGGTTATTTTACACTCAAAGCAGGGCTAGCTACGGGTTTTAAGCTTTTTCACCCTCAACAATGTCTTCTACACTCGAAATCGAAGCTCGAGAGTAAGTTTCTTCCCTGTCTGTCTATATATGTTCGCCTAATTAATTATTTTTTTTGGGTGAATTTGTTTGGGTGATAATGGGTGTGTGACAAAATTATATCGTCAATTCTTAGAATTTGAAATGAGCCCTAATAGAACTGAAGGATATCTGTTGATATGAGAGATGAATGTGAGCAAGAGTCTTGTTTGTTGTACATGGTGTCTCATGACTGTAGAATTTGCTTATTCTGACCAGAAGCAAGGTGAAAATCGCTACCTTAATAGTGGTACCCTCTGTTTTAATCTTCTATGAGAAATAAATAGCATTGCAACTGGCTGGGACACCACCATTATGAGAAAAGGGGAAAAAGATAGAGAGGGAAGGATGAACAGAATGGATACCGAGGATTCGTGTATAGTTGATTGATTCATAATGTGTGATATAGCGATACTGAAATTTTAGGAAAGAGTAATATAGAGGGTGTACCACTATCAAAGCTGCAAAGCTGCAACTTTTTCCTTTCTTTTTTTGTGTATAGTTAAGCTGCGCACCTTGTGTAATAAAGAGGACTTCTTGCAGCACTTGTGACTTTTTTTTATCAATAACCCTGGTTTTCGAGCCAGCTTATGCGCACCTCAACCTGCTACCTCCTACCGGCATAGGTATCTGCTTTTGGGTAACTATTTGCCAAGGCTTGGATAGATAAGAAGAAATCACTTAATGTATTTGCCTCTGCTAGGAATTGAGCTTTAAATCTCGTGGTTCTTATCCCACTTTGTTGACCACTAGGCCACACTCTAGATCAGGATAAACAAATTTCATTCTGGGGCACCATGTATAACAAGAAGGCTTCTTGCAATGCCCGTTACATTTATCTAACCCATATTATGTTCAGATTACTGGATAGAAGCTGTTTCTGAAGTGATGCATATATAAAATAGTAGTTTTAGGTAGTTGAGCTATTTGTTGTCAGGACCATTTCTCTTTCTCGAGGAAAGCATTTGACAGTGGTCTTACTGAAGATACTACCTTGCAGGCATATCAATTGTGAACAACATAACCGTATCTTATTAATAGTGTTCTATGTGAGGGATAATGTTATCTTTCTTTCTTACAGTGTCATTAAGATAGTTCTTCAATTCTGCAAGGAGAACTCTCTGCATCAATCTTTCCAGACATTGCAAAATGAGTGCCAGGTTTCTCTTAATACTGTGGATAGCCTTGAAACCTTTATAGCTGATATTAATAGTGGAAGATGGGATGCAGTACTACCTCAAGTTGCACAACTTAAGCTTCCTAGAAAGATACTGGAGGATTTATATGAGCAGGTCTGTACCACTTGATTTTCTCAAAGAAACCTTAATGCCTAAACTTTAATATGTTTCTCTTTTAAATTGTGTGTTTCATGGTTGTTATACTCTTACTTGCTCTTTTTATGGATTCAATGTTTCTTGAGAGTTGTATTAAATATGTTGGATGTGAGTGTGAATAGTATTTGTTAGTGAAGTGATAGAAGTGTTGGTAAATGCTTGCTTGAGGCACACTAATCTTTGAAACTAGGTGCAACAATGAGCTCCTTCTTGAAGATGTTTATACTGAACAATAAGAAGTAATAGGCAAAGTGCTGCATTAAATGTCAATGAAATTACAAATAAACTATTAGTGATCAGGATAGGAAATAAAAAAATATTATGAGAAAGCCTGTCACTTCACGATTTGAAATAGAAACCTCAAACTACATCTTTGTGTTTGAAACAAAAATTTAACACCGTATATGAACTTCCTACACTGACTCAACCTTTTCCCTTCAAGTATCTCTATTACCGCTTGCAAATGGTCTTGCATTTGTATTGGGTTTCCAATTGGAACCCCCAAATAGGTGGTTGTTGGGTTTCACTTTGCATCCAAGTATCTATGCCTGGCTGATTTTATATCTTGTGATTGTTGCATGCTTGGACCAAGATGGACTTCAGTTTCTCGTGATTGCTGTATACTTGCACCTGGGCAGATTAGAATTCAGTTTCATGTGATTGACTGTTGCATACATGCACTCCGTAGTTGGTAGAGCTTCAAAATTTAGTTCCATGTGTTTCTTTGGCAATCTGGTTTATATTCAGATGAGCTTCAGCTTGACGGTAAAACATGAAGGGCAAATTTTTCTTTCCTTTCTTGGTTTTCTCTGAACTATTTGATCACCTTTTTGCTGTCTTTTCAGTACAACCTTTTCTGCTCCTGACTAATCCCGTTATCTGGTAGATTGTCTTAGAAATGATTGAACTTCGAGAGATGGATACTGCACGAGCTATTTTAAGGCAAACCAACGTGATGGGTGTCATGAAGCAGGAGCAACCAGAAAGATACTTGCGGCTCGAGCATCTACTAGTTCGTACTTACTTTGATCCACATGAGGTTAGAATCATACTCTAAAAAAATGTTTAAGCTATGCTTTTTTTTTGAACAACAAGGGAAATCTGCAGCCGCTACCCTTTGGGTGCGCACAAGTTAAACCCCCGCTCCTATGCAATAGCTCGCAAACCACACAAGAGAGGTAACTCGCATTAGGCCCCGGTGCGACGAGCTCGACCCAAAAGGCAAACCCAAAGCAAGGGGTTTTCAACTTGAGACCTCCAACATGGAAGTCTCAAGCCCAAACCACTGGGCCACCCTTGAGACCTTTTTATTTTTAAAAGCGCTAGTTGAGTTTTGAACACCCTCAGCGCTTGTTGTTTGTGATATTCACAATGCAATATAAACGGGACAGGTATACTTGTCCTACTTTCGCATCTCAAAAAAAAGTATTCTTGTTCTTCATTAAAAAAGAAGAAATAGTATACATGTTTTTACTTTGATTCTACATGTGCTCAACCTCCTCTTAGATCTCTGATGGTGTAATCTAATTGGCTTTCTTAACCATCTGCCGCATGCTAAACTGCTTGTAGTTGTCTTGATACCCTTTGCTTGAGGTTTAACTGAAATGTGGATATTGACCTTGCCTGCAAATGTTATATGTGCAGGCTTATAATGACTCGACCAAGGAGAAAAGGCGTGCCCAAATTTCCCAAGGTTGCCAAAATCCCACTTTGCTTAGATTGATAAAAATATTTGGTTTGAGTTTGAAAGGAAATCTATAATGAAGATATTACAATACATGCATATGTTGCATGTAACACGGAAACAAGTTATGAGAACAGCTGTTTCGTTTCTGTATTCAGAGTAAACAAATGTTAGTAATCTGTCTTGATAGATGCATGGTGCGAGAACAATGTAAAGCTGTTTAGCCTGTTAAACTCTTCAAATAGGTATTGAAAGACTACCTGAGATGTGACTACTTCATCAGGGAAAAAAGAGCAACCATCTTTGATGTGATTTGAAGTAAATCTCCAGAAGGTAGTTTCGTCAGGATCCTGCCAAGTACAGGGAAGGTGTACTTCCTAATTCGATCACTCATCCTAAGAACCACTACATAGAAGGCTGCATCTTACTATCGTTCCTATTACTTTATCCCACAGTCCCACCAGATTAGCATCTCCTTGCTGCAATTCTTCCTATGGTCCGTCTATTCTAATTTATGTGATCTGGCAATATGATCTATTCTGAGATCTGTATTATCTTATCTGCATTACTATGTCCTCATAGTGGTCCTCCATGTCTTTGTAATTTGTTAAAAAGTACATTAATTCGACAATATAAGTAGGCTGAGCAGTTTATGATATTTCAGGATTGAAATGGTTGGAGTGTCGTCATCAATTATATGTATTTATTAATGCTTAATTTGGTTAACAATACACTTAAGATTATGATGTATCTTCTTTGGCTAAATTGCAGCACTTTCTGCTGAGGTTTCTGTTGTTCCACCATCACGCTTGATGGCTTTGATTGGTCAAGCCTTGAAATGGCAACAGCATCAAGGTGAGATATTATTTTCATCACTGCAGGAAATCCCACCTTTGGATTCTTAATTGACTTGTTAGTAATTGAGATTGAACTTCTGAGTGTTTTCACTTTGTTGAAGAGTAAACAAACATTGATTTTCATGCTCATGTATCCGACAACATTTTCAGGTTTACTTCCACCTGGAACACAATTTGATCTATTCCGAGGAACAGCTGCTATGAAACAAGATGAAGAGGAGATGTATCCGACAACACTCAGTCACACTATTAAGGTTTGTTGGTTTAAATTGAACTCTTGTCTATTTTCTGTTAGGTTTGAAATTTGTGTTGCATGTTAGGGTGGTTATAACTTCATCAAAAAGTATGTTGTTGAGAAATCAAACTTTCAACCTTTGGATTTTGCTCCAGAAGTCTCTGTGAAATGCAAAAACACGGCGACCTAGATTTTATTTGGTTTATTTATTATGAATGCCGTATATGCTTTTTTGCTTATTTATCTCTTAGCATGGAGCAGAAGGGGACTTTACTTTTTGTTAGTCCTATTATTATGAATCTACCCACATGCTGAAACTTCTCTCAGCAGGTTAATCACCTTCAAACATGTTTTATCTCTCCATTTTTCCTTTTATTGGTGTCCTTCTTTCTTAATAGGCTTCTCACTAGATAAGTTTGTCCAGCTATTTTTCCTGAGCTTGATTTTTTCCTTTGTTTCGAGCTTTGTCCCTTTTCCCTTTTCAGGAGTAATAAGGGAGAGTGAATAGGAAATCTAAATCTGATGATTTCTGTTTAACTAATGGATTTTGTGCTGCAGTTTGGTAAGAAGAGTCATCCAGAATGTTCTAGGTTCTCACCAGATGGACAATTCCTTGTCTCATGCTCAGTTGATGGATTTATTGAGGTATGCTAAAGCTAAGTCTTGCCCCATGCTATCTTTTACTTCTACTCTTTTATGCTTAATTGATGGTACGGAGTTGATTCAATTTATTTTTACATTATCACCAGGTCTGGGATCACATAAGTGGAAAACTGAAGAAGGATCTCCAATATCAGGCTGATGTGAGTTATACAATTATTTCTTTTTAATTTTCTGATTATTTTTTGGGCCGTGTTTTCTTGGAATTCAAGTATAATTCTGTGGTTGTTTTATCTCTGTATGTTACTACTGGTGCTAAAATCTTTGCTGGGATATATCCTCGTTTTGGCAATTGCCGTGCTGTAACTTCTACACTGTATTTGCCAAGTATATTGATGAATAGGATATATAGCACATTTCAGCTGTGTAGGTATGCTAGTTGTCTTGTGAATTGCCTTAAGCATTGTTCCTTTGTAAATGGCATTATGCAAGTAGTTTAAATCTAAAATAAGATCTTTTTTAATCAAAAAGGGCTGTAAGCTGTTTGTTATCTATATTTCCGTAAATACAGGCTCATTTGGTTTTCTTCCCTCCCTTTTTTTTTGGTGGGGGTAGGGGTGGGGGTGTTGTCTACCGTGCTGGATTCCTGCTTCTTTCATTTCCTAATCAGCGGCTGATGCATCTGATTTATGTTTAGTATGCTTGTGGTTGAATCTTTTGTATTTTCTGACTTGCTGTATATTTATGTAGGAAACTTTTATGATGCATGATGATGCTGTCCTTTGTGTTGATTTTAGCAGAGACTCGGAGATGCTTGCGTCTGGGTCACAAGATGGAAAAATAAAGGTAAATGTTTAGTTTCTATTCAGCTCTATACTTTATACAATAAAAACTTTTGGCTAGATGTAGTATAAGATTTCATTCGAAATGCATCAAGTAGATGCATAGCATATATTACAATATAAAAGATGTATCTGGGTATATTACTTATATTACTTTGAATAACCGCATAAACAAGTGGTATATGGGATTAGTTAAGAATGTGATTCACTACCAAAACCATTAAAAATCAATCTATGCTAACTGAAATCTTGTAGATGCTCCAAAACTTTACAAGAAATAACGGCGATCATTTTATATGTACAAAAGGGTTTATGAACTCTTCAATATTTATTTTTGATTCCTTTATTTCTAAATTCCTCATCAATCATTATCTCCTCTTCATTGTTGCACAAAAAATACCTGCTCAATATCAAACGTATTCCATAGTCCATACCGTGCCCCAGAGTCATTGCGCTAGTTGGCGATAAATTAGTAAATGTTTCACATCTTCCCAATCGCGTGCACATGTGGCACCAACTGATGTGGGTCACCCTCTTACTCAAGTTTTTGACAGTTAGAATGGGTCCTTGGGCTCCACTAGCTACTTGTACTTTAAGGAATGAGGGTGTATAAATCACCTTTTTCTGCATCTTCTCATAGTTTCCAATTATGGATCTCTACTATGTAAAAATGGGTGATGTCTTGCGACTTGAACATAGCTTGGGATACATGATCGGTAGGAGAAGGAGAAAACAGCACAAAGCGATTGTGTTCTATCCATCCATGTGCACTTTGAGTAATCTAGAAAGCAAGGAACATCAGGTGCTTTGGAACAAAGCAGGTGCAAGATATTTTGAAATATTTGCTTGTAGAAACTCTTTGAGCTCTTGACTCTCTTTAGTGTAGGAGTAGAACATATATACTTCTGCTCATGTACAGAACAACAGCTGCTTTGTGCTCATGATAATAAAAGTTTTTTTTTTTTTTTTAAACTTATAAATGACTCCTTATGCTGTTAGCCAAGTGAAAAAGAACACATTTCTATCTTATGTATTTTTTCCTTATGTCGACGTGTTAGATCTGGCTTTGGATTGCTTGTTCTTATGTTACTGTGTTTTATAGGTCTGGCGCATAAGGACTGGTCAGTGCTTGCGTCGCCTTGAACGTGCACATTCTCAGGGTGTCACCAGTCTTGTCTTCTCTCGAGATGGAACTCAAATCTTAAGCACATCCTTTGACAGCACAGCGAGGTTTTTATCCTTTGACTATTTGCTGTGATGGCATGTCATCAATAGCTGTTAGGCGTAGTGGTTTTAGCTAAATGACATCCTCAGCTGCACCGTCATAGCTATTGATTAATGACTGTTGGTCTTGGTTGGGAGAAACATACCTGATATCTCTGTTTCATTTCTTGTAGAATTCATGGCCTGAAGTCAGGTAAATTGTTAAAAGAATTCCGCGGACATTCATCTTATGTTAATGATGCCATCTTTACCTTTGATGGATCTCGAGTCATCACCGCATCTAGTGATGGCTCAGTTAAGGTATGGTTATTGTCTTTCATGTGATGGTCGTGAGAAGCATGCCGTTTTCTTTTCCATTTAGATTGGGGGTTATATGCTTTATTCTGTGTGCATAATTTGTCTGAGTTGCCTCAAAACAGGTCTGGGATGCTAAAACTACAGAGTGTCTGCAGACATTTAGACCACCTCCTCCTTTAAGGGTATTCAACTTGCTTGGGGCATATTACCACTATATTACTTATTATGTGTTAGTTTTTGTCAGGATACTTTCTTTTACATGATTTTGTTTTTTAAACTCATTTGAATTCTTTTCTCTCACAGGGTGGTGATGCATCTGTGAATTCTGTCCATCTTTTCCCTAAGAATACTGATCACATTATAGTATGCAATAAAACATCATCTATTTATCTGATGACCCTTCAAGGACAGGTGAGCATTGTTGGTTGTGGATCATTCTTCTTTCCCATTCTTTAAGTAATTTTTCTGGGAGATTTTTCCCTTTGCCAAAGAGAGGAGTGAACAAGTTGGGGAGTAGAAGCATTTTTGACAAGCAACAGTTAGAAATCGATATGTCAAATTTATTTTCTAGGAGTTAAACATAAGGATAATGAACTGAACTGCTGGTAATCTTTCAAAATTTTAGAGAACAGAAGTAGTAAGTGAACTTGTGCGTTGCAATTGTCATGTAGGTCGTCAAAAGTTTCTCATCTGGTAAAAGAGAAGGTGGAGACTTTGTGGCTGCTTGTCTATCACCAAAAGGAGAATGGATATACTGTGTAGGTGAAGACAGGTATGATATGAAATTTATGTCCCTTTACTTTATTGGAGTTTCGAGATTGGTGCTATTATTTCTTATTGCAAAAAGAAAAGAGAGAGTGACTTTGATGCAACCTTGGTGAACTTTGACTTTATTTCATCCTTGAAGATTTCTCGCCTCTTACATTTGTTAAACTTAAAGGACTTGCTTCATCTCTACAATTGAACTTTGTTACTCTACTTCTCCAATTATTCTGAAATTATTATAGCTCTCTTGTATCTCCTTTCGATTGTTGATTGTACAGTGGCGAATTTTTTCTCTGCTTTTTTTTCCAGCACTAAAAGTGCCACTTAGTTGAACTTCATTAAGTGGATGATATTGATATTTAATGTAAGGATTTATGCCATGTATGCTGATCATGTGGTTTGTGCATTTCAACAGAAACCTGTATTGCTTTAGTTATCAATCAAACAAACTGGAACATCTGATGAAGGTAAGCTTCAACTCTGACATGTAGTTTGATTACCACATGTTCTTTGCTTATTGTCACAGTTATAAGTCATACTTGTAGAGTTTAACGATTTGAGCTTGGTTTTGTTACAAGGTTTTCTTGCTTTCTTTGTCTCTCGTTTGCTCACCCAGTTATTGCTGGGACATGTGTTTATGTACCTCAGACTTACATATTCACATATGTGGATGCTGCCAAGGTTGAGTTAAACGTTTTTGTTTTGTATTTGTCAAAAGATGGAAAGCATGACAGAGTGCAAGGAGAGGATATTGATTTCGTAAATGTTTGTGCTTAAAAAATGATAATTCACTGATGTGTTCTGGTTCAGTTTCTTACCTATATTTATACGAAAAATTAGGGGAAATTTCATGGATATTTTGGTTTAACCTGTCTTGTTTTTCTTCTCATAATACCTCTCCAACCAACTTGCTAGTGGAATAAGATAAAATGAAGAAGATCAGCTTATTGATTCTGTGTTTATTTCTTTCCGTGGTCTCTATTCCACTCTCATTTTTTTAACCAAATCATGTTTGCTTGAATCAACATTTATGCAGTGATATGGTGCACATACTATTTTCATTTGTTTATTCTTAATCGTCCCTAACTGGTATTTTGTACTGTTCAGCTCCCTGGTCCCTCTCTGAACAACACACAATTGTATGTTTGCCCCTGTATTCA
Source organism: Solanum medicagineum (assembly GCA_026153255.1). NCBI lineage: Eukaryota > Viridiplantae > Streptophyta > Magnoliopsida > Solanales > Solanaceae > Solanum > Solanum medicagineum. The sequence goes on along the minus strand of JAPFFP010000094.1, from coordinate 14,778,273 downwards.
CATGCACATGTTTATGTATGCACTTGCATAGTGTCAAGTTGAATGTCGAATATCATAGCTCCTCGCTTTAGATGCATTAAATCTGTAGGTGGATTTTTAGTGTTGTTGGTTTCAAGTCCTGGGACCTGTTGTCGTTCTTGCTTTCAGAACAGGATGAAAGGCCAAATTGCTGAGTTTTAGTTTTTGCATTATGGCAGGTACATGAAAAGGATGTAATTGGTATCACTCACCATCCCCATATAAACCTTGTTGCCACCTATGGAGAAGACTGCACCATGAAGCTATGGAAGCCTTAAAACATTCTTTGCCATGTTGTTGCCTTAGTGTAAAAGTAGAGACTAGTATTCTGTAAGATTGTTTCTTGGTGTCGACTTTGGGTGATGATAGTAATACTCAGTGTTTAGTGTAATCTGTAGCGATGTATATTAATCTCTGATACTTCTTTTTTGTTTTCAACTTTAGCCTATTCAATCAGATGACTCATGTGTCTTTACTAAACCTTTGTTAGCAAAATGAGTGTATCCTTTTAAGTAGTAGGTCGTCTTTTTGGTGAATAAAGATTCGTTACAAATTACACATTTGATTGGGGGATTGCTCTTTTTCAAAAATCCTTTAACCCAAATGTTAATCAGCAAATTTTAGGCCCAAAAGAATTAGCATTACATAACCAACTAGGTTAGAACCGGCAGAAAAATAGGGAGCAAAATATTCTCTTCCGCTGGCTCTATCCTAGCTGGTAACTGGTTAGATAAGGTTAGTTTATTTAGGCCTAAAATTAGCTAATACTCTCTCTGTTCTAAAAAGAATATCATCTTATTATAATTAGAAATAATTTAATTGTAACCACATAAATATTTAGAATTGTACAAATTTTAAAAGTCTTTCTTTTTCTTTAAGTACTGTGTCAAGTTAAATGGTGTTACATAGACGAGTTGATTGAACCAACATTAAGAAATTATATACACATTGCAGAAATGTGTTCACAAAAGCATGACATGTTTTTGTGAAATTGAAAGGAGATTTGACAAGTATTTCACTTTTCAAATAAATAAGAGTCTATTAGGAGAAGTATTATAAAATATTGTATTTATTACATTTAAGGGTGATTTAGTAAATTCTCGCCATCATTCACTGTTTTTTAATTCTTATACTAAGTTAATAGTGGATAACTATTGTTGGACAGAGAGAGTATAAGCTTAATAAAAGAAAAAAAAACTTGAACCAATTCGAGATTTATATAAAAACTTGTTTTTGCATGTCAAATAGTTGGAAAAGTGTATATATTTAAACACACACAGTTGCAGTGCAGCTAACACTTTTCAAGAAGGTAGTAGTAATAAAAGAGTGAAGTCAAAAGGGCAGTAGTAGTAAATGCTACAACAATCTCAACTGTCTCCACTATCCAACACAAGAAAGCAAGTTTTCTCCAGATTTTGAATTTACACTGCACACCACACTGTTCCGTTTGGTTCTAGTTTTGAAGTTGAAACGTGAAAATTTTGAGTTTTTAAATTTATGTTTGGATATATATTTTAGTTTTGAAAGTTGAAATTGTGCGACTTGGAAGTCCCATAAGCTAGCAAATTTATTTGTGAGAACTTAAAAAAAAAAAAAGATCAGATTTTCAGAACTCAATCAAATTTTATGACCAGACATATATTTCAAGAAATTTTTTAAAAATCTATGATCAAATGTAAAATTTACATTATCCATATATATTTTTCAATCATGGGATCTGATTTAACTTAGCATATATTTTTTTCGCATACTTTATCTATATTTTAGATTAGTAATGGATGATGATCTCATGTATTAAATGAGGTGCTAGCATATTTTTTTCTTAAAAAAATTTCACTATCAACGCAAAGAAGTTAAAAACAATTAAAAAAAAAGGTATTTTTGCATTTATTTCTGTCATAAATTAAACCTTCCCAAAGATGCAATTGTTTTTATTTTCTTGGGAACTGTGAGGCTTCATTAATTGATACCGGCCAGCTTGGTATTAAGTAAATGAAGGCAACAGCATTAGTAATAAAACGCGCAATGCTCCGCCCAAAGGAGCCAATAATTTGTTTTGTCACAGCTCACATATATGCATGGCATTGGCATGGGCTATTATAATTCCGTCCATCCCTACATAACATTTACTATTGTATTCTTTATATCTGCTCAACTAATAACTCCCAATGCCAAGTCAACATGGCTAAGGTCCAGGGTATCCAGAATTTCGAGAGAATGAGTTCATTATTACGAAAAGATGAATTTAAGATATAAATATAATTGATTTGGTCTTTATTAGGTTCTTATCGCTGAATTTATTAAGCTTTTAAAATCATATTAAGTATAACAACAACAACAACATACCCACTATAATTCTACAAGTGGGGTCTGGGGAGGGTAGAATGTACGCAGACCTTATCACTACCTCAGACAAGTGCAGAGACTGTTTCCTGGGAACCCTCGTCTCAAAAACCCATAAGCAAAATAAATTAAATATGACAAAAAGTAAAAGAAAGGGAACAACAAAAAAACGACTAATAACCAAAAGCACATGATAATACGTAAATACAATTAACACATAAACAATAAATAATGACAACACATGTTATAAAACACTACTACTCCTCTATCCGACTATACCCCATGACTAGATAACCACTTAACCCTACCAACCAATTAGCCTACTACTCTAATTCGCGACCTCCACTTCTTTCTATCTAGGGTAATATCCTCAGTGAGATCAAGTTTCGCCATATCATGTCTGATCACCTCCCCCCAGTACTTCTTCGATCTACCTCTACGCCTCCGTGTAGCTCCTAAAACCAACCTCTCGTACCTCCTAACGAGGCATCGGTACTCCTTCTTTGCACATGTCCAAACCATCGCAGTCTCGCTTCCCTCATTTTATCAGCCACCGGAGCCACCTCTAGCTTCTCCCGAATGGTCTCATTCCTAACCTTGTCACTCCTTGTGTGACCACACATCCATCTCAACATCCTCATCTCTACGACATGTATCTTCTGGACATGTGCATTTTTTATTGGCCAACACTCCAACCCATACAACAAAGATGGTCTAACCACTAATCTGTAAAACTTACCTTTGAGTTTAGGTGGTATCTTCTTATCACACAATACTCCAGATGCAAGCCTCCATTTAGCCCATGCTCCCCCAATATGATGTGTGACATCATCGTCGATATCGCCACTATTCTGGATGATGGACCCTAGATACTTCAAGTTTTCCCTCTAAAGGATAGGTTGAGTGGCAAGCCTCACATCAAAGTTTGCTTCATCCCTCTCAACACTGAATTTGCACTCCAAATATTCAGTTTTGGTCCTGCTCAATTTGAATCCTTTGGACTCCAATGCGTGTCTCCAGGCCTCCAACATATCATTAACCTTAGTCCGAGTCTCATCAATCAGTACTATGTCATTTGCTAATAGCATACACCATGGTACCGATGTAACACACCACATCTTACACTACTAGTACAATTCAAATGAAACATGACATGATTGGACAAATTGACGCTAAATTTTAAAAGTGC
>JAPFFP010000094.1:14759278-14774623 GCA_026153255.1 Solanum medicagineum | reverse complement strand
ATAGTACAGGTTGGTTCTCCCGGGCCTTATCGGCAACGGGTGCCAGTCCACCCTAACGGGGCTTGGGGTGTGACAACCTCCTCCTAGATAGATAGCGTCAGCTTATCCATCACCAAGGAAAATAAGAAAGGGCTCAACACAGATCCTTGATGGAGTCCCATCTCAACAGGAAAATACTCTGAGTTTCCTCTCACCGTTCTTACTCGAGTTTTGGCTCTATCGTACATGTCCTTAATCGCCCTGATATATGCCAGTGGGACACTTCTCACCTCTATATACCTCCATAAGACATCTCTTGGGATTTTGTCATATGCCTTCTCGAGATTAATGAACACCATATGAAGGTCCTTCTTTCTTTCCTTATATTTCTCCGCTAACCTCTGAACAAGATGAATTGCTTCAGTAGTCGACCGCCCCGGCATGAATCTAAACTGATTCTCCGAGATAGATACTACTCTTCGCACCCTCATCTCCACTACTCTCTCCCAGACCTTCATAGTGTGGCTTAACAACTTGATACCTCTGTAATTGTTATAGTTTTGAATATCTCCCTTATTCTTATACAATGGAACCATTGTACTCCTCTTCTATTCATCAGACATCTTGACAGTATTCATAATAACATTGAATAGTCTAGTCAACCACTCTATGCCATCCTTGACCATGTTCTTCCAGAAGTCTACCGGAATCTCTTCGGGCCCGATCGCCCTGCCCCTCTTCATCCTATTAATAGCCCGTCTTACCTCCTCAACTCTGAACCGCCTGCAATAACTAAAATCACGATGATTTTCAGAGTGTGCCAACTTACCCAGATCAATATCTCTATCTCTTTTTTCATTTAAGAGTTTATGAAAGTAAGTTTGCCACCTTAATTTAATGAAAGTGTCATCCACCAATACCTCGCCCTTCTCATCCTTGATGCACTTCACTTGGTCCAAGTCGTGAGCTTTCCTTTCTTTTACTTTAGCGAGCCTATACAATCTCTTATTCCCGCCTTTATCACTTAGCTCCTCATAAAGGCGCTCAAACGCTACTGACTTAGCATTCGTCACCGCCATCTTTGCTTCTGACTTGGCCGTCTTATATATTACCTTAAGCTTTTGCTTTTCATCTTCATCCCTATACTCTAACCACTCTGTGTAAGCGACCTTCTTATCTTTCACTTTGCCCTAAACTTCATCATTCCACCACCAATCGCCCTGACGTCCACCAAAGGTCCCTCTCGACACTCTTAGTACCTCGGTAGCTACCTTTCTTATGTAACCAGCAGTAGTGTCCCACATACTGTTCACATTACCTTCACTACTCCACGCCTCTAAGTTTCTCAACTTTTCTTCCATCTCGCAAGAAAGAGTAGGAGTAAGGCCTCTCCATCTAATCCTTGGTTGGGCATACATAACCTTCTTCTTCTTTTCTCTCTTGATCTCCATATCCATCATTAAAAGCCTATGTTAAGTGGAAACATTTTCATTTGGAATAACCTTGCAATTCTTACATAGACTTCTATCACCCTTTCGGAGAAGTAGGTAATTTATTTGAATCTTATCTCCTATACTACGGAAGGTAATCAAGTCGTTTTCCCTCTTTGGGAAACACGAGTTAGCAATCACTAACTCAACGGCTTTGGCAAAATCCAAGAGAGACGTCCCACTTCCATTCCTCTCCCTAAAATCAAAGCCTCCATGAACATCTTCAAACCCGCTAGTAGTTGCCCCGATATAGCCATTAAAGTCACCCCTAATGAAGATTTTTTGTCTCCGGTATGCCTTGCACAACCTCATCCAGATCCTCCCAAAAGAGCCTTTTGACTTCCCCATCTAGGCCTACTTGGGGCGCATAAGCACTAACTAAGTTCACTACATGTCTACTAACCACGAGTGTGATAAACATCATCCTATCATTAACCCTCCTAACCTCAACCATATAATCCCTAAGATTCTCGTCTACTAGGATACCTACACCATTTCTATCCCTAGAACCATTCGAGTACCACAGCTTAAACCTATCCACGTCCCGTGCTTTGGTGCCTACCCATCTGGTCTCCTGGACACACGCTATATTAATATGTCTTCTTTTTTAAAATATTTTACTAATTCTATGGGCTTCCCTGTTAGTGACCCTATATTCCACGATGTTATCCTTAACTTAAATAAGCCCGTGACCCTCTTGCCACCCTACCCCTTACCTCCGACCCCACCTACGACATGACCCTAGTCCACCATTATCTCCTGACGCCACTAAACTACAAAACTGATAATCCCTACAAACAAGTACAAGTCTTAATAAAGAATAACAGTACTATACCCTTGCAATTTTATAAACAAGGAATACTAAACAATACCAGCAAATTACCCACAAACAGTACTATGCAACAATAATAAACAAGATTCCAACAAAGTACATCAATATGCAACAATACAACAACAATATGCTAAATAATTTTTTCAATAAATAATATGCTAAGTAATATGTATACAACAATTACAACAAATATACAGCTATATGCAGAGGAATCAAATATGACACAAATAATTGGAGGGCAAGAAATCAAAGATAAGTAAAGGGTTCCATATGACACAAATAATTAGAAAGCAAGAAATCAAAAGCTATAGGCAACAATACACCTGGGAGTATGTATATACAAGGTAAATAGTAAAAGGCAAAATAACGTATATACAAGGTGAATACGCAACAGTAATAAAGAAATCCAGCAATTAACAGGAAAAAATTGCTAGCAACAATCACTTAAAGATGTGTTACCCAACTTTAGGAAAAAAAGAAGAAGATAGATATAAGATTTAATTTTTAATTTCCCTGGTGAATCTAATTATCGTCGCATTACATGATACTTTGAGTATGAATTCACATATTTATATTTAAATATTTCTTAAAAAATATAATACTAAAAAAAAGCATAAATTTACGTGAATTGAGAAAACCTTAGATACACTCTTGGCAAAGGAAAATGAGCTTAAGGGAGTAATAGCTTGAAGAAATACTCTTATAACTAAGATTATTTATTCACAATTTTCAAAATTATAAAAATTTAAAAGACAAATAATATCAATGGAGAGTTATAATTACTTTTTCTCTGTTTCAATTTATTTTTTTCTTTTTTTTTGTTTGTTTTAAAGGGAATAATGTCTGTTTATTTTTTTTATCACTCTTTAGTTTTAACTTTCCATCTATTATGTTTAAAGATATAAGATTAAAAAATATTTTGTTACATTCTATCTTTAGTGTAAACCCTTAAGACTCAAAAGTCCTCTTTATTTTTTAAAATTCATTGTCAAGTAAAAATCAGATAAACAAATTAAAACTGATCAAATAATATTTAAAAATTGTAGACTCTAGCATAATAATACTAGTAAATATGAATGTTGATGATTGATAGATTATTGTTGTAGAGTAGTACTACTTAGCATACATAATTTTGACATATAAATTAATTAAATGCACAAAGAATTAAATTCTTATATGCTCATTCTTACTCATCCATTATTACTCAATTTAATTTATTGCATAAAGCAACATACAGGTGAATCCATTTACTCCTCTCTAACTACCGCATATTTATCCTCTATATTAAACCACAATTTCAACTTACATCTCACACTAGAACACCCATTTACAAAGAAAATATGGCTTATAACATTAGGCTATTTCCATTTGTGTTTGTATTTCTAGTAATCAATAAAAGTGCAATATGTCAAGAAGATGCAAGGAGTCCATTGGTTCCTGCCATGTTCATATTTGGAGACTCATTGATAGACAATGGCAACAATAATAACCTTGCTTCTTTAGCAAAGGCTAACTATTTTCCTTATGGAATTGATTTTAATGGTGGACCTACTGGTCGGTTCTCCAATGGTCTCACCATGGTTGATGTTATTGGTACGTATATAATACGCACAATAACCTGACTAATCCAAATTCACATTGTGTAGTCAAGATATTTTCGATTTATATATAAGATTTGAACTTAAAACCTTCTATCCATACCACCTTGGTGTTCGTTAATGGCATGCATGTTGATTATTACTCTCTCTGTTTCTATTTTATTTGACACTTTGTCTTTTTGGTCTATTCTAAAAAGAATGTCACATTATTCTAATTGAAACAATTTGCCTTTAAAATTCTCTTTTTATTTTTTAATGAAATGATTATCAAGCACACAAATATTTAAAAATGATTTAGATCATAAGTTTTTAAAAGTTTTTTTTTCGTAAACATCATCTCAAGTCAAATGGTGCCACATAAAATAGAATGGAGGGAGTACTATATAAGTTACTAATAGAATTACAAATATAACAAAGATTAATGTGATTATGTTTTCTTATATTATAAAGATGGGATATTTGATTTGATTTTCTTTTGGAAAAATTGCATGAGTATGCATTTTTAGATTCAATTTTACCTCTATGTGTCAACTTTTAAAAATATTTACATTTTTGTTAAACTTTATGTCACTTTTTTAGCCTTTATGTCATATCCTTAACCTTTATGTCACATTCTTAGCTTTTGTTTTTGTTTTTAATTTTTTTGGCATAGTTTGATAAATAATGATCGACTTTTTTGAGTAAAAATAGAGATTGACACAAAGAGGTAAAATTAAATCTAAAAGTGTATACTTTTTGTAATTTTCCCTTTTCTTTTCTAAATAAGAAATATTTGCAAACAATATGGAATGATTCATTAAGAGATGCATTGTACATGCAGCTGAATTGCTTGGACTACCATTGATTCCACCACACTCTGAAGTTTCTGGAGACCAAATGAGATTTGGAATCAACTATGCCTCTGCTGCTGCTGGCATTCTTGATAATACTGGCAGAAATTTTGTAAGTTCTCTTTTTTTTTTTAAGAAAAAAAAGAAGGCAAAATCACCCCAACCTCAAAGCAAAATTAGAAAAAATGATTGAACTTGTACATATTATTATTGTAGTTTCATGTACTCCGTTGATGTATTTTAACTTGTTATAGAAAGATTATCAAATAATAACAATAATCATAATAATAATAATAATGTATCCAATATAATTTTATAAGTGCAATTCGACAAGAGTGTGGTGTATGCATTTATCCATCTTACATAATGATAAGATCTCAAATTCTTCAAGTGCATGTAATACTTATATGTAGTTTTACCATTTCTTAGAAATTGTTTTCATAAACTCTCAGCTCAAATAGCTATTGGATGAAAGAAAAAAAAAAAGATGTCATGTGGCCTATAATAATATTTTATTATTTCTAGTATCCCATTCATATTGAATCTTTAATTAATTTGAATTTTCACTATATATTATGACCTACCTAGACGAAACACTCTTTATTAGAATTTTTTCAGTTGATCCTAAAATCACTAGTTAAAAGAGGAAGAATCCTATCTATTTCACTATAACCTTGGTAAGGTAACCTTAAGGAATTATGATATGTATCAAACTCACAAGTACAACTTAATAGATGCTACTTAAATGTTGCAACAATAGATCCATGAACACATAAATAAGGTTAAATGCACTATACCTACCCAAGTGCTTTTACATTTTTTAATTAAAATATCAAAATTAGTTTTATTTTCAGTAGAATGTTGCATGTACTAATTAATTTGATTATTTATACAGGTAGGGCGCATTCCATTCAATCAACAAATCTCAAATTTTGAGAGCACACTGAACCAAATAAGAAGCAATAATGGAGATGGTGATGTGGGAGAGGCACTAGCAAATTCTATTTTCTTTGTTGGAATGGGAAGCAATGACTACCTTAACAATTACCTTATGCCTAACTATAATACAAAGAATCAATATAATGCTCAACAATATGCTAGTCTATTGACTCAACAGTATAATCAACAACTTACAGTAAGATTATCTTTTTATCTCATTTTTTTCTCTTCTTAGAATTTTATAAATTAGTTTGCTTTCCATATTTTTCTTATACTACTAATTTATGGAAAATTTTATGGTTTTTTCCCCCAATAGAGTAATATTCCATCTTCATTTTTTTCTATGAGTTTACTCTAAGGGTGTGTTATTTTAAAAAAAATATCTTTGACTTTCTCATGCATGTTTAGTTCATCAAAATGTTTTGGACTCTAAAAAGACAATTTTTATTAAAAATCAGAAAAATGACTTTTCTCGAAAGAACAAGGACATGACATGGCAAGTTAATTGTCTTCTTCTCTTTCCCATTGCCCCCACCCCCACACTATATTTTGCTTACTCAATAAATATCATAAAATAAGTAAGAAAATATTATCCATGAGAAGTATTTTCTTTCGTACCAAACACACCCTAAACTAGTAGTAATTTTCCTTTTAATTTATTAACCAATGTTGTTTTCCCTTCTCTTTCTTTCTTTTTTTTCCTTTCAATTGATGAAAACGTCAGAGATTATACAATCTTGGAGCAAGAAAATTTGTGATTGGTGGAGTAGGACTAATGGGGTGTATTCCAAGCATTCTTGCACAAAGTCCAAATGGTGCATGTTCAGAGGAAGTGAACCAACTTGTTCTTCCATTCCACAACAATGTTAGATCAATGCTAGCCAACCTAAATTCCAATCTCCCTGGCTTCAAATTTTCTTACATTGACATCAGGAATATGTTCCAAGATCTCCTTACTAATTCCAGACAATATGGTAAGTCAATATACAGATAAGTTTATTGTCCTTGGAAGCAAATGCTAACTAAATTTGTTAATCATATGTAACAGGATTTAGTGAAGTAAATCTTGGATGTTGTGGTGTTGGGAGAAATAGAGGGCAAATAACATGTCTACCATTCCAAACACCATGTTCTAACAGGGAACAATATATATTTTGGGATGCATTTCATCCAACTGAAGCAGTAAATGTCTTATTTGGAAGGAAGGCTTTCAATGGTGGACCTGATGTTGTTTATCCACTCAATATCCAGCAACTTGCCACTCTTTGACCTGAGTTTTTTTTTTTTTTTTTTTTTTTTTTGCTTCTGTTTATTGTGGGTATTTTTCTATAAAAGTTGGGAATATTATCTTTGTTCTGCAAGGGTTGAATATTGTGGAGAATCATGAGGCAGTTGCTGATATACATTATTAGAAATGTTTGAGAATCTACAATTTTATCATTTTCAAAAGATTTATCATATTATGACTGCAGATTCTTAAGGATCAAAATGCTTCGAAAGGATAAACAAAACTGTGATATAACTATAATTAGTATCAATAACCATAAGCCAAATGAGATTGTGATTTGAATCAATGAATATGGAGAGTTGTTGCACCAATTATTATTTTAGAATCAATGAATATGGAGAGTTGTTGCACCAATTATTATTTTAACAGTAACTGAGAACCTAGTATGTAATTCTTCAATGCACGAAACACCTCGTGTTCACGCAAGTATGAGACAAGTATTGATGGTCGAATCCACTACTTGAACCAGTCGCAAGGTATGAGACAAGTACTGATGTTTGAATCCACGACTTGAACCATTCCTATAAATTTCAAATAAACTTTACCATTGCTTCAAGACTTCCTTCCACAACTATTAGACGAGGGAAACCTAGGATTTTAAAATTTTTGGATGCAGAGACAACTGCACTTACAAGGACAACTACTCAAAACTTTTAATGCTTGGAAGAAACAGATTCATGATTCAAAAGCAGTGGATGCACCTTTTCAGAAGACGACATCACTGCTGAAATTCTGTTAATGTTGCAAAATCTAGTTGCAGAAATACTGTTTTCCAGCTAATCTTGCTGGACTGATGAGAGGATTTTTCGACAAGGATCAAGTAAAAGCAATACCATTCTAAAAGAGATCTAACATGTTTCTTTCTTTCTTTCCTTTTGACTAAATTGGATGCAAATTATCAGAAGTTTGTACCAATATGTGGATGAATGTAAACGAGGCTAGCAGCATAGGGATCTATCTAAATAGGAGTTACTGGTTCTTGTGTCGGTGAACCAATAAGTTTAAAGATTACTTTGTCATTTTTCAGGAAATGTATATAGAATACAAAACTGCCCGAGTCTCCAGAAAATCAGAGGTACAGCAAAGGAAAAAGAGAACTCAACAATACTCCTTGCAGAGAATAAACAAGTCCCTTCAACGGACCTTACGGACTTTTTCTTCCTGTCCTAAGCCAAGAGATTTTTGTGCATTTGCTATTCCTTCAGGATCTGCCAGCATAAAAATATTGGATTAAAGTGCAAAATAGAAGAAAAGAAAAGAAAAGAAAAGAAAAGAAAGGGGCAATGGGGAGGAAACAAAAATGACCAAAGTCTTTAGAAGGGGAAAAAGGAAACAGATATGTTTTTGCACTTCATTTGCTTTCCTTGTACTATCCCCCACACAAAAATGTATATGGAAAAAATTAGGCTACAAATGAACTAAGGGGGAGACAAAAGAAAATCTTTTTCTCCATTATCATCTTTTAGCCAAACCGCAGGAGACTCTGCTAGTCGTGACTACATTTTCTCACCTTTGCATTTGCAACTTTCATCAACTTACATAGTCAACTCCACAAATATTGCTTAAAGTACAACACCCAGAGCTCCAAGGTTCAAACCCCGGCAGGCTTTTACTCGAAAAGGAACTCCAAATAATTCCCTACCTCCAGACAAAAGACATAAGGACAGACGCTACAAAAGAAGCAAAACGGAAAGGAGTCTTCATAGAAGAACAAACAGTTCATCCAAAAGACGAGCTAGCCAAAAAAAGCTCCCAAGGGAACACCACAAAAAAGGACCCTTTCCCTTGAAAACAAATGGTAATATGCAACAGACAAATAGACTTACCAAAGAATTGCGTAAAAATACTCGTAAAGAAGGTCAAGTTACGAGAAACATTGTATGCCATTGTAGGAGGCAAAGGTTTAACAATAGTATCAATGCTGAAGACACGTTGAAGAAACTGCAAAAGACATGAAAGAATGGTACTGTTATTTTCTAACAAAATAAAAGATATCAAAGGCTTCATAGTTTTTATAAGTATAGCAGATACTGATATTGAAGGGTGTCATCCATTATCAAAAAGAGCATCCACTTGACAACAACAACAATATACCCAGTGGAATTCCACAAAAAAGAGCATCCACTTAATTCGCTAAAATTTCATTTATCAGTTACTTGTATCAGATAACTTTTTTTTTTTTTTTTTAACAGTTGCAGACCTGTAATGATTTGCGAAAATGATCGCAAATAAGAAAAAATCAGATAACTTTAACTTAAGATTTAGATTGCATTAGGTGTTTTAACGGTGTAAAAGGATTGAATAAACAGATTAATAAGCAATCTTAAAAAAAGGGTTCAGGTGATATATTTTGTCATCTATACTTCCAACATATTGTCTGGTTTAGCATTGTTGATCTAATTTTATATTTAGATGGCTTCACATCTAAAAAAATTAGCTATCTTCTCAAGTAATTCCTTTTATCTCTCTCTCAACAATTCGTCATCCATATGCCACAGTTCCTTCAGTCCAATATTCAACCAAACATCCAAGTACACATCCATTATTTTGTTTATCCAAATCCCTCGAGTTTCATCTTTAGTCAGCTTACATGATCCGATTACTGCAAATATTCATGTATTTGATAAAAAATAAGCCCAACATTCAAGTACAAGGATTCTTGGCACAACAAAACCATCTGAAACCTCTTAGAGCTAGTCTTGATTGCTGTCATGCAAACATGCAAGATATTTTTCAACATATCATTCATTGATGCATGACAAAAACCTCAAATGTGAGTGAGCATCCCAAGTCAAAACACTGGGAGATTACATGACATCCCATTGAGCACAAACTTTTGCACTATCAAATGACTTGAAATTCTTGATGCTAAAAAAGATAGTGAATGCATATGCAACAAGCCGTAAGGTGATGGGGACGAGTGGAAGTAACAAATGGGAGACGAGGAATATCGGGTATTGGAAAAGAGCTAGAACGACAGGGAAGGAGAGTACAAGGGTGATTGAAAAGGCAAAGGACAACAGACAAAGGAGGAGCAAGCACACAAGGGAGTACTAAGGTGCGGAGGTGGGCGGATCTAATCAGATTGAGAAGGGATAGGTATGACTGGAGGAGCTGCCCATTGTCATCACTGTCCTTAGTTTCTTAGTTTGTTCCTTGTACCCTTTTCTGTTTCTATATTTTTATATTTTTCCCTTTCCTTCTCATTTTACTTTTCATGTATTTCAAGTTACTTCAATTCATTTTTGTCTTACTCTTAATGTCACGTGCCTTTGGTATCTAAGGCTCATTTAAAATCAACTGCTTCACAATGAGGCCAAAATAAGAAAAAAACAATATAATGGAGAAAAAAGAGCTCGTTCACCTATGGACTGGAAATTAATTTAGCAATTCACTCAGTGGCGGAACTAGCATTTTCATCAAGGGTGTTCATACTTTTAGAACATGGGGTTTGATGATTTCTGTATCAAGGGTGTTCAACACAATATATATATATATATATATATCAAAATATCTATATTTAACTTATATATTCAAAAAAATTCCCGACAAAGGGTGTTCATTTGACCACCCTTGGATGAATGTACCTCCGGCCCTGAATTCACTTGCTGTCTAACCACTTACATGGAAGGGCATGGAATTGCAATCAAACCACAACAAATACAAGTTTCCTCATTTCACAGAACTACTCTAAAATCTACCCTAATATATATCTATTAAATGTGCTGCTTGTCCTGACACATGCAACACACTGAAAGCCACTTTGATGCTACCCAACTGCTAACTTAAGAAAATAAATGGTTTGATGGGTCCAAGTTGCGGTATTAAGGGCTATATTCCATGAGAACCAACACAGTTACCAAAATAAATTTAGTATGTTTAGACCACCTCCACCTCACAAGTGAAACTATTTGATGCATGCTGATGTCACACATATGACCACTTTAGGATGTGGAACCCATTCAGTTCTCTTATTTTTTTGACTTGATGACACCAAAGTCAAGCACCACATTAGTCTTCATGTTAGAAAATTACATGGCCAAGTGCCAACACTGACACTGGGATACATTGGACCATTTGTTGGTTTTGCCGTTATTAGTTCCAATAATTCATCTATGATCTATGAGCATAGTCACCTTTAAATTTTCTCATTTTCAGAGATTTTGCAACATCCCCCTTTTTACAATTATAATAAGATCAATGATTGCTCATTCAAAAGGTCTGAAAGAACACACAACTGCAGAACTGGCAATTACACTTCAAAAGTCGGTTTAGCTTCATTAAAGCAATGAAACTCCAGAAAGAATAAGATTTTCCTGGAGGCTGGAACAAAAGCTGCAGTCAACTTTGCCTGATGTTTGACAGACCCCAAAAACATTTATTCCCAGCCTTTTGTTTTCTTCATTCTTCTTTAGCAATTTGAATAATTTCTGGTGCTTTCTTAATCTTCTTTGCAGTAATTAGTAACTTGGACTAATTGGTTATTGTGTCAGAGATGAAATTTGCGGAGTATGTTAGATGTGATGCTATGAAAGTTATTAAAGATCTTCTATTTGTCAACTAAAGTTCTATGAATGGAAAACAATATACATGAAAGTAGTTTAAAAAAAACCATATAGATGAAAGCTTCATTCTGTCTCCTGCACCCCCGCCCCTGTTCTTTTTCTATTATTTGGCAGATTAAAGTGTATCAAAAGTGTGTCGCTTAGACTCTTCAACAATATCAACGAGTGAGTGTTGGATTCCGTAAAACTAGTGTATTTTTGGAGAATTTGGCAAGGCTGCGGCATCGGAAGTGAAGAGTCCGCACAACTTAAAATTCGCAACATATATATTCTTATAGAGTCGCATAGAAGGAGTTGAAGACCATGAAATAGGTCCAATTGCATCCTATACTTCTCCCAATTGATTAGTGCTTAATGTGTTCGGGCTTCAACTGTGCCTAGAGAAAATCCTCATAGACTCATCTTACCATTAAATCAAAACAATTCAATATTTCTCTGACATAAAGTTGATAAAACTATTTTTCCCTTCCATCAGCAAATAGCCAAAAACAATTCTTCGAGGTACCATCTCAAAAATTGGAATGGAAAAACTTATCAAATGAAATCAACAACCTTTTAAACCTCTCAAATGCAATCGACAACCTTTTGAACCCAACTTAAACAGCAAAACCAAACCACATACGCTTAGCAAATTTCCATACACTCAAATCAACCACCTCTCAAAATCCCAATTAGTTTTGGCTGGCAATATGAATTACACTGGATGTTCACCTACATAGCGGGTTCAGCTGTATGAACCCAATCTTCTACATCAATTATTCAGAGAGTTTATCATAAGTTACGGACTACTAGTTTTACACTTACCCTTTAACCCTCCGAAACTATCCTTGTTTATCCCATACTGAATAGCCGAGCTACAATTTCCATAATCTAACAGCACAAGTTTATGACTTTATGTGAATACCAGTTGTGGAGGTTGGATTTTTATCGAGGGGTTTCAAAATATAAAGAATTGAGCACAATAAACCAAAAAAGAATTCAATATTTACTATATATAACAAGATAATTTTTATGTATAAACTGTGTAATTTCTGCCAAAGATGTTCCCTTGGCCCTACCTGGCTCTGCCCCTAACATCTACAAATAACAAAGACGGAGAGAGAGAGAGAGAGAGAGTAGAGAGAGGGACCTGGAAGTTACGTTGGAAGGTGTAACGAAGTTCAGGATCAATTTCAAGAGAATCATCTGCTTCATTGTCTTTGGAATTCACGCTTTTTTTACCAGGAACGTGCATAGTGGGTGTTTTACCTGGTTGGCTTGTAACTTTGAGCCTTGCGTCTTTGAATTTTTCGTCTTGTTCTTCGTCTACCCTCCATGGTGCTGACGCTAGCAGCTCTTTCTTCCCTTTCGCCATTTTCAAAGCTCCAAATATTTGCAGTCTCACTATGAGGAGGACAACGAATGAAAAGAAGATAAAAGGGAGGAAGAATTTCGCGAGGAGAACGGCGTCGTTTTTCCGTTTCCTTCTTGGGCTTTTGCAATGTTAGCTTAATATACAGATTGGCTCCTTTACTTTGTACAGTTTGTAAAATCAGACCTCTAACCTCACGGTTCTTCCATTAAACACCACAAAATTGGTCGAACACATGCATACAGTTAACATCTCTAAATTTAGATAATCAATCAACTGACTTTACTAAAATTCTTCGAATTATTTACTTGCTAACATGTAATGTACATCAAGTTACGCCACATGTAGTACTTTTCTTGCTTACATATTCGTTGAAATATATAATAATTATTTCTATCATAACGAATTGTCTTAAATTATTTATCTAATTTATTTAACAAAGGAATGGTAAAAATACTTCCATTTTCTAAGCATTCGATGTCCAATGTATTGATACTATATTAGTTTTTTGATCAAATAATTTGTCAATTTATTTTTTATTTCTATTTGAAATTTATATAACATGCTTTATTTAAGTAAAAAATTCTAATCATATTTTGTCTAAAATGTTCAAAGAGCAAAACAATATCGATGCCAATCAAATAATATTTGATGGAAAAATGTAACAAAACGAGTACATTACTTTTTTTAGAAATGATTGATTCATATAGTCATGGCCAAGTGCAAACATTGTAAATTCAGCCGAATCTCTTGGTGATTAATTCGAATAAATATTGGAAAAAGAAACCCAGAAATATATGACAATTCTGATAATAGTTAGAAAATCCACGAGGAAATTAATTTCATTCCGTAAACTTTTTCATTAATCTAGAGGAAATTTTTCAAGAATAGATCAAACAAAAGGAAAAATATAAATTAAATACACGTATTCTTGGCTTTCAACAAGGTGTGATCCACTTTAGAGTAAATATAAACCTTCGAATAAATATGAAACTATATGGTAATTGAAAGATCACCGAGAATACATCCCAAAACAAAGGAGTGTGACAAAACTAGGTCTTTAAGGACAAAAGGACTTGATCAAACCACTTCTATAACTTGGAATGGTGAAGTGCCTAAGATGTCTAACTTCTTCTCTAATGTAATCCTCACAAAGAAAGTTCCTAGAGAATTTATCTTCGACATACCTTTTACAATCATGCACAAACACATCAGTTTCTCCATTTTCTCTATTCCTAGCCAGTAATCCAACAGTATATATCACTTTCATCCTCCCTGGTAAATTATAAAATGAACCTGTTGGGGCATCAATCATGATTAAATCCCATTCAGTTTCATACACTAGTTTTGGCAAATTTGTTAGAGCAAGTGGACACTTTGAATTTCTTGGATCACCTAAAGTCCTTTTGCAAGAATCTTCCCTTTTACCAATACTTAGAAGTTCAGGAGCTTGATCAAGTCTAGTTTCATAAGTGTAATTGTAAACTTCTAGTGAAGGTACTTCTTTAGTAATTTTGTAGACCCAATCTAGATCTTCTTCGATGAAGACGGTTCGTCCATTATGGTTGAGTGAACTCCACATTAAGCTATCATATCCGAGTCCAAAGACTAGGAAATTGCATGGTGATTTCTTCTCAAGGACCTTAAGTGTTATTGATATTTCGTCGTGTTTTTGTTGCATTGTCTTATTGGTAGTGGCATAGTGGAGAAATGAGTGAGCCAGAGATGGTGGAATCTTGTTGCACATTGTTGATGAGTTTATTGATAGATTTTTTAGCTTGAAAGATGGGGAGTTTGCTCTTAATATCAAGTACAAAAGAAAGATGAAGAAAATACAAGATAATATGAGCTTGTTGATGATCATTGTTTGTTGTTTTTTGGATGTTACTTGGTTTTCTTTCATGGTGAACAGTTTCTTGAGAAACTTGTGATGAGAGAATATGGAGGAGCTAGATGGTTTGGCTTTTCTACTAGCTTTGAAATGGAAGAGGGGAAACAATCCACAACTAAATAGTCATCTCACATGATTTGTTTCTTAGTTTAAAGATAGAGAAATGAAAAATATGCATTGGTTTTGAGCAGATATAAATATTCATATGCATTGAATATTGAATATGTGCATTATATAGGAGAAACAGGGGACCTAGCAGATTAATTGAAAACGTGTTTGTTATGACTTACTATAAAATATTTGGAACAAGACATATCCAGGAGCAAATTATGAGGGACATTTTTAGATGCAGATTCAAGATACGAGGGATATTTATTTAGTTCTCCCTCCGTTTCAACATACTTGTCGTGTGTGAGTGTGTAATTGGCTTTTCGTAACAAGTTCAACGTACATTTGATGTCTTTTCCTAAAAATAAAATGGACCAAGCAATAAATTTGAAACATATATGTTGGGAATAAATCTGTGAATTAAAACTAGAAGAAGAAGAAGGAAGATGATGAATAGTAATTCGTTTTTGTAGA
>JAPFFP010000094.1:14747783-14759178 GCA_026153255.1 Solanum medicagineum | reverse complement strand
ACAGATTTTGAGATATATGGAAATTACAATTCCGGGCACTTCCGAGGCACATTTTTCGGGCACTTTTTGGGGTCATTGCCTTTATTATTAACAAAATTAATGAGATTAAATTTAACACAAATCAAGGGGACGACCAGACTGGCAATGCTTGTTTTGTTCATAATATAATACGGATACAAATGGTTTACGGAGTAATGCCAAATTAAAAAAGAAAATTGAGTTTAAGTAAAGTGTGAATGCAGAAATATATAGGAGAATCAAGTGAATAGAAAATAAAGAGTTCGAGATAATGTTAAATTAGAAAATTTTGTTGAATTTAAGTGAAGTTTGACGTTATAAAATGGATTGAACTAGTATGATTAATTCTAACGCCTATTGGATTAGTGAAGGTCATGAAGGTGTCGGGAAGGTTATAAATAACATATAAACCGCAAGAAAAAGGATTGGTTATAGGTTATAGGCTAAGAAAGTCATCACTGAATCCGAAGGAGGACCTTTTTTGGCATCATCTGGAGTTACACAACTCCAGTTGAAAAGTTTTTCAACTTTCTTATTAGGATATCCCAAGCACGTAGTCTTATATTCTTGTTGGTTATTTTAAAGATTTTTTTGTCTCAATTTATGTGACACTTTTCAAATTTTGAGATTCAAGAAGCCTATCTTTGACCGTAGAACTACATTTATTAGAAACTACTAAAATATCCATAACATCAGTACAGGAAGTTGAATCGCAACCTTAGCTTCCAAAGATTATTTCCTACTCTTAAAAAAAGGGAGGAGGTAAGTATGTGAAAATAGAGAACATAAACGCGTTTATTTTGAATGTTGTTTTGATTCACCCTTTATAATATGCTAAGATTTTGAGGGTTGCATTATTTTCACGAACCATATTTTGAATTTGGAGTCTCAAGTTCTATTCGTTCAAATCAAACAAACATTTTCACAAATTCATCAACATTTCACTACTGAACATCCGTGACAATATATATAGATCAATTTTTCAAGCAAATTATGAAACTAAAATAATGCTAGTATCATTCAGACAATATTAATTACTCACTTACACATCCCAACAACAACATAGCCAGTAAAATCTCATAAGTAGGGTCTAAAAAGCGTAAAATGTATACGGACCTTACCACTACCTCGCACTTGCCAAATACAGAAAATGAAAGCCATCTACAAATTAAATCATAGTATCCTCTTCAACCTGCAGTTGAACTTCAGCATGTAACACACAAGTTACTAAGAAGTCCTACAATAGAAGAAGTTGGAGACTGTCACATCCTGTATTTTCTTCAATTTCTCTTTTGATATTTGTAGCTGAAACCACAAGTGACTCGATGCAGTCAAGCAGTTCAATAATTCGCAGCGTTGGAATATCTGCAAAGCCAGGAGGGATCTCTTTGTAGTAGTAACTAACTTTTAGAACTAGCTTCTCAAGCACGGGGAAAGATGCATCTGAAGCATTCCATTCTCCCATCGTCACCCCATGTAATGTCAAGTATTTGAGTGCACGGAACTCAAGATGTGTTACGTCCCATACCTCATCGTCCAAACAAAATCCCCTAAATATGTCGAGACTCTCAAGCTTCTGCAAACTTGCAATGTTTGAAACTATTTCTTCTGTGAGCCACCTGCCGCTAATGGCCAAATCTCTAAGATTTAAAGGGAACACAACGTATTTGGCCCATCCAACTGAATCCCCGTATCGTGGCTCTTTCAAGAGCCTTAGATCAAGAGATTGAAGGTTATTATGAATGTCATGTGTGGGAAACAAAGAACATTCAGGTACATCTTTCATGAAGAGGCTGAGTTGTTCAAGATTAGGAAACCTCCACCAGAACCTTGGATTCATATCGTCCACATGTGTAAGGCACCCGCTTAACGTCTTCATGTTCTCTAACATAAACGTTTCAGGAGACTCCTCAAAAGCTGCTCGGTCATTGTCTTCCCATACAAGAGTAAACCGAATTTTTATATTCAAATGCCTTAGCTTCTTCATTTTCCACATAGGCGCAGCTGATGTCTCAAGCCTCGTATCTGTATCAACCTCGAGAGTTTGAAGATTTTGCAGGTGAGATACCCACTTGAAATCAAATTCTTTGACATAAATACCAAGGTATCGCAAATGAATTAGTGATTGTACAGCAGTAGTCCAAGTTGAACTCGACAATTCCACATCCAACAAATTCATTACACGAACAAGTCTTAAGGTAACAAACGAAGGTAAAGGATTTACTCCGTTATGCTTATACCATGTGTTGAATTTTGGGTGAGCAATGAACTCCAAAGATGCAATAGGAAATTCACCAAAACACTTTGCTTCGTTGGACGCGAGCATTGGAATCTTATCCAGCTGATATTCAGAATCATCTAATTGTTTAACAAGTTCATCATGAATATAAATGCTAAACCGCGATTCCTTGGAATACAAATGTTGATATGGACTATATGGCACTGTCATCTGCATAAACTTTTCCTCTGTAAGTTTTCTCAAGCAAAACTCACGCACTACATCATGAAGTATGCAGCTTTTTATGTCACCATTGATTTTCTTTTCAGAGACCATTACAAGGCTTCTATTAAGTAGATCGTTCAAGCAAATTCTAGATGCTTCCTCCATGTTTTCCTCATCGACATTCAGTACAAACTCTTCAGCCATCCACAACTTGAGCAAATCATACACTGGAATCTCATGGTCTTCTGGAAACAATCCCATGTAAAGAAGGCAATGCTTTAAGTGGTTTTCTAAATGGTCATAACTTGATTGTATTACCTTCATGCTCTGCTCTCCTAAAGCAAGAAAACTCAAGTCATTTGCAACCTCCAGCCACAAGGACGCCTCCCTTTCCATTTTTGCAATAATTCCAGCAATCAGAACAACCACAAGAGGCAATCCCTTACAGTGTCGGGCAATCTGTAACCCTGCTTCCACTAGATTTGAGGGACAATTCTCTCCTCGAAACACTTTCTTCTGTAGTAATTCCCAACTCTCTTCCATTGTTAGAAATCTAAGAGAATAAGGATCACTACGGTGCTGGAGATTCTTAGCAACTTGTTCAATTCGAGTAGTTACCATTACTCTGCTTCCGTCTTCACCGCTAGGAAAGCATAACCTCAAATCCTCCCATGCCTCGACTTCCCATATATCATCTAACACAATGAGATATCTCTTGCCTATTAGAAACTTGCGCAACATGTCTGCTACGTCATCATTATCATTGATTATGCATTTTTCATTTATAGCTTGTTTGAAAATCTCAACCAACAACGTCCTCCTATCATATGCTTGAGACACAGCACACCATACTTTAACATCAAAGTGATTAATAACAGAAGGATTGTTGTACACTTTCCTGGCCAAAGTTGTTTTACCAAGTCCTGGCATCCCAAAGATTGAGAGGACGTCCATTTCCTTTGTTCTTCCGGTCAATTTCTTCATTATAATTTCTGCATCTTTCTCAAAGCCCACAATTTCATCATCATCAATGGATCGAAAACTACGACTCTTAACAATCACCATCTAAAGAAACTTCAATGCAACTGCCTTCGCTCAATTCATCTCGTCACTTTCCTAAAACAAATGAAAATCAACATTAACGAAATTCAAAATTTAGAGAAAATACTCCACCCTATTTGTTTTTGGACTCAAGTGTAGGGACCGCGCGTGCCCACACCCCAACCCAACATTAGTATGATATTGTCCGCTTTGGGGGGCCAAACCCTCACGGAGGATTGGGTTGAACCTATTTAAATAGGTTCATTTTCTTCTCTTCTATCGATATGGGAGGAGTTTGCATACCCAACAAACCTCCCCTCAAACTCTAGGTGGGAGGAGTTTGCATACCCAACAAACCTCCCCTCAAACTCTAGGTTACGCCATCTGATCCGTCAAATCATCTTGCACCGCCGTTATTGCCAACGAGACACGCCGCCTATACCATCACATAACAGGAAGACTTTCGATACAAGGCGCCCTCCGAACTTAGGCTCTGATACCACTTGTAGGGACCGCGCGTGCCCACACCCAAACCCCACATTAGTATGATATTGTCCGCTTTGGGCCAAGTCCTCACAGATTTATTTTTAGACACCTCCAAAAGGCCTCATACTAATGGGTTGGGTTGAACCTATTTAAATAGGTTCATTTTCTTCTCTTCTACCGAACCGATGTGGGAGGAGTTTGCATACCCAACATCAACAATATCCAACTCAAATATACTGCACTTCCATACTTAGTCTAAAAATACCTTTAATCTTTGTTTCTGATTTAAGAATACCTCTCCTTCCACCTTTTAGTCTAAAATTACTACCAACCCAAATTCAATTAAATTGAATTCATGTACTAATTAGTTAATTTTTAATATGTATTTTTATTTATCCAACTCTTAATATTAACTCATCCAAAAATATTTTAGTTTAGCTATATTTGAAATGAAAAAATAATTTTTATGGAATCAAACTTTTTAGTAACAGAGAGCAAAGGAAAAGGCATAAGATTTAGCTAATGAATATATTCACTAAAACTATTTATTAATTCAAATTTTAAGTTGAACAATTCCTATAAGGTTCCTCCTTGCTTGTCTGTGTGAGTATTTTTCCAATTATTTTCCCTTTTACTTTAGTAGTTCAGTTCTTCTGATCTTAGGATGGAAATGTCTAACTTAGTATAACGATCGAAATAGTTACGTGATATATGAAATCTAACAAAGCAAAGATATTGAATATTAGACAACGAAGAAGAAATATATCAACGGAGACACAATGAATCTCTTAATTATCTACATCTATAAACAAGATAAGAGCAATCGACTGATTAAAAAATATTGAAAGGAAAATAACCTCATAAAATTTAGAACTCTGACCTTTCACTGTTGCGAGTGGGAAGAGGGGTGACTAGTTGCTCCAAACTCTAAGAAGAATGAAGAGTGATATAAATAGCTGTTGTGGGAATGTCAACGACGACCACTTTTATTTATCATATAAAGAGAAAACCTTACTGCTATTATTCTTGTCATGTTCGAACACTATATATTCATATTGCTCATTATTTATTAAAAGATGGTGTATTATTCAAAATGAACAAATAAAATAATGGAGCAAGTAGATGTTAATTAAACAAATATTATAATAAACAATACTACATGACATGTTATAGTTAAGTATACACGGTAAGTAGCTATACAATACTCATTTTAAATTTAGGTCCGACGAAAATTTAGAACTCCCCCATCAACAGCTGTATGTGCAGACTACCGGTGCCTATTCCCGTCCAAAAAATACTTTTTAATATAATCTTTTAATAGTTAAATTTTAATTTTTAAAAATTGAATCAATTTCTTGGACTGTAGAGTTCATACAAGAATCTTTGTTGTACCTTTATGGGTTTAATCGTAAGATATGTATCTTATTCATAAATATTTCATGAGAATAATCTCTTATGATCACTTATAAATTTAACCGAACACAATTCTTTTTTTTGAAATTTTTAATGTACAATAAAAAGAACATAAAATTTAAAATAAATTAGGTAGCTTATAGAACTTTCACTTAGTTTAGTACTTTATTATTTTCCTTTCTCTTTGCTTTTCATTATTATAAAACTTACCGTTATATTTTCCTCAAATATATGTATACTAGTTGTGATAGCAGCAGTCAGCTGGACTTAGTAGGGTTTCATTCACTATCTGAACCTTGTTCCGTGGTTGTTTTATTGACTTGTAAGGAGTTTTATAACAAAAAAATAGAAGAGGTCTTTTAAAATTTTAATTAAAAATAATTTTTAAATGACTATATATAAATCATTTCATTAATTAAGGGTGTGCTTGATACGAGAAAGTTTTTTCAAGAAAAATAATTAAATGATACTTATCATTCTTTTTGTATTTAGTAAAAAATATTATTATCACAAAAATATTTATATACACAATTTAAGAAAGCAATATAGGTGAGGTGTCGGGTGGGGTGGTAGGGATGGTTCGCAAAAATACAAGAAATATAAATTAGAGACGCATATCACAAATTTAAACCTTGTCACATAGCAAAAGATTCATAAGTATTAAGCAACAAAACATGTAAACTTCACTAACATTCATAAGTATCAAGTAACAAAACACGTAAACTTCACTAATTATTCCCTAGAAGTTAATAAATTCTAAGACCATTTGAATTGGAAAACCAGTTTTCCTTGAATATTGAGATACAATACATCACTCTTTGCATGCCATTCACATATATTATTTGCACATCTTTGAGCATCTCTATTATTATCAAAAAGAACGAATGTACCATTTGGTGTTTGAGCAGTCAAAGCACATGTAGCAATTGCTTGTTGTTTTGGATCACCAAAATTCACTGGAAATGAACTTTTAGTCCCTTGTGGAATTGGGAAATTTCCATTATCAAATCCCATTACAATACATTTAGCTCCTAAATTGGATGTTAACTCATTGCTGATTAATACATTGAATTGTATACAATGAACCAAAGAGCGCATGAGTAACATATGGTTAAAACAAGGAAAATTATGGGATTTGAGTTGTGAAGAATTCATTTTTCTTTCCTCTTTTTGGTTTTGGTTGCTATAGGATATGGTTTATGTGAGTGAAGTATTAGTCCTTATATAGTGCTACAAGATACTCCTTCTATCCTAATTCATAATTCAGTTCTCATAGTTTTCATTTTTTGAGTCAAACTATATAAATTTTGACTAACATTTTAAGATGAAAAAAATCAATAATAATTTTCTTATTGTTTATATGAGTGAAATATTAGTTTTTATATAGTATTTTAATTAAGATATTCTTTCTGTCCTAATTCAGTTGTCATAGTTTTCATTTTTTGACTCAAACTATATAAATTTTGACTAACACTTTAAGATGAAAAAATTGCAATCAATAAAATTTTTTTTATTGTTTATATGAGTGAAATGTTAGTCTTTATATAGTATTATAATTAATATACTCTTTCTGTCCTAATTTAGTTGTCATAGTTTTCATTTTTTACTCAAACTATATAAATTTTGACTAACATTTTAAAATAAAAAAATTGCAATCAATAATACTTTTCTTATTGCTTATACGTGTGAAATATTAGTCTTTATATAGAATTATAATTAGTATACTCCTTCTGTCCTAATTCAGTTGTCATAGTTTTCATTTGTTAACTCAAACTATATAAATTTTTACAAACATTTTAAGATGAAAAAATTGTAATCAATAATATTTTTCTTATTTTTATGCAAGTGAAATATTAATCTTTATATAGTATTATAATTAATATACTCCTTCTGTCCTAACTCAGTTGTCATAGTTTTTATTTTATTTTATTTTTTTGATTCAAACAATATAGATTTTGACTAACATTTTAAGATGAAAAAATTGCAATTAGTATTACGTTTCTTATTGTTTTTGAGTATCTAAAGTTTTATTTTAAAATATTAAGTTGATTTAATCTAATTTAGCTTTGAAAATTAATCAAATTAACTTTTGAAAGGCATAATATGACAACTAAAATGGGACAAAGGGAGTAAAATTGTATGAGAACAAATATCTAGCATTTGCATGCTAATATGTAAATTTAGTTATGTTCCTTAAATTAGTTATCAATTATGCAAAAGATTAGGATACTTATTTACATATTAGCATTTAAATCATTTTTTCATTATATTTGATGCATAAGAGATATTTCATTTTCATAAAAATATAACGGGTGATGGCCCCGATTTTATCTCATCAAAATAATTCGACCTAAAATTCAATTACACATGGAAAAGCAGAAGTAAATTGGAAATAAAATTGCAAATTAACTAAATAAACAAATGATTTACTCAAACTCTAAAAAAATCCAAAAGTTTGATTGTCACACGTACAAGCCTCTAAATATTACAAAAGATTTAAAAGAAATATAAGTGTCAATGTCTTTGTTTCTCAACTTGAACAAGAACATAATAAAGGAACATGGGAGCTAGTTGAAATGACGAGCAACTATCTCTCAAGTCTCTATAGAAAAGCCTCGAACTCGATGGCGTATCTAGGATTTCAACTCAGGGGGTTCGAAATATTAAAATATAAATATGTGAATAAATCAACAAAATACAATTTTCAAAGGAAATAGTAATACACAGTCTGATATTATTTCATTACTTTTCAAAAAAAAATAAAGTGAAATATTGGGTTAGGTTCTACAAAGCTGAAATTAAATGGAAAAAATAATTAAAAGAAGTTAAAAAATAATGCTTCAAGTGAGATTTGAATCTTGAGCACGAGGGTTCATTTAAAAAGAGACTTCCCACTTTGCCATATTTTGCTTATTATTTAGAGGGTTCAAGTTTAATATATATACAAAATTATAGGAAATTTACCTTATACATACAGTATAATTTGTTGCCGAGGTGGTTTGAATGAACCCCCACCCCACACGCTAGGTCCGCCCTATTCGAACTGATATGGAATTGAAGAAGGTAATCGATGGATTCGAGCTTGCAACTTACACAAGTGTAGAAGCAAAAAATGATTACCAACTAGGAACGGAGCCACCCTTGGCCGAGGGATTCAAGCCACACCTATTCGTTGAAAATTTACATTGTATATATAGATCAAAATTGAATTTAACAAATATTTATACAAGTATTGACACCTCTTGACACAAGCCAAATGTTTAATGTAGTGATTAAGGGGTTGCAAAAATTGTTTCTGGTCATGCGTTCTATCCTTAATAGCAACATATATTTTTTTATTTGACCTCCCTTATTAAAAATTCTAACTCCGCTACTAGTACCAACAACACGTTCATGATTCACTTAGCACACAGTTCAATAATAAATCACTAACAGAACAAATCATCACCACCAAGTTCATCAGTTAATAAAGTCAAACGAAAAAGTTTTTACAATTGGAGAGAATTGAGCTAAACTCAATCCTTGTAGAACTATACGGAAGAAATGGGAAAGAGATTGAGAGAAAGTGATTTTCATTCCACTGAAATGTTTACAAGATGCTTGTTTATATACATGATACATTCACACAATCCTCATGTGTAACAAACTCCACAAGTGGACGCCAGCTCATCAATCCTAACAAACTAATTGCAACTGACTCTTACCCAATTTCTAACTCCTCCATCATTTATTTGCTTCAATAACAATCCATAAAAGATAAATGATATGCAAAATAATTCAATGAAATATCAAGTAAAGTCATACATGTCTGTCTTAACGATACATATCAGTTGAAACTCAGATCGAAATCTATGGAAGACTCATATGATCCATGTACTCGGCGAAATCATTTTCCTTCTATATAAACATAAATCAGCAAAATTAATTTTCTTCGGCATAAGCATAACTTGCCAAATCATTTTCCTTCGACATAAAAACGTAACAGTGGATCTCATCTTAATATTCCAAAACTAATCCAAATAGGCATGTTCACATAATAATAATTTTCATAACAACAAGCAATTCAGAACCAAGTAATCACAATATTTTTTATTAATGAGTCAATGTCATGAATCAAATTATCAACACACATCATAATATATATGTCAATATGTATCAAGTTGCCTTTTTATTACCCTTATTATCTTTTAAACCAAATACATGAGCAATTCACCCTACAGTCTAATCCCCATAACTTCTCAGAACACTAAGGGGCGAGTCCATGCAATGCACGGGCCCAACATAATACTTTTGGGTACGAAGAAGAAATCTTATAAATGCTAATATTCATCTTTGCTTCAGGAAATTTATTGGTAAATATCCGCAGTATCTGAGTACCTTGCTGTCAATAATAAGATAACAGATAAACAATACTATAAATCTAACCACTGAATTAAAAGAAAATTGTCGTAAGGCTTTGTAGTGAGTCAGAAGTTGATATTTCAACTTCACATCTTTTCATACTTTAAATGGTACATGACACCTTCAGCTCCTAAAGACAAGAAAACCTTCACTAATGAAAAAAATCTTTGGTTAACTAAAATAAAATATTGAACAGAAATAATTTTTTAACTGCATTTCCTCGAAACCAAGTTCAGAGTTGGATTGCATAAAGTCAAAACACAATTGATCAACTGTCTCCAGAAATTCTTGAGCAGAATCACCAAGTAAAACACCCAAGTTGTGCTCTGGATCATTGTCTGCTGAAATTGGTCCAAAATGATCAGGGATTGTAACAAAAATCTTCCCACTGCAAGCATTAGCCTTCCTAGTCTTTTTTGCGCGCTCAGTCGTGAAAGCTTTGTCAGGTCTATTTTGGTTGTGAATGAAATGTGCAACTTTTGAGGTCCCACCAGAGGTACCAGACCGTAGCATTCTTGCCATTCTTATGGCAATGACCAGAACAAAGTTAATTCGAAGCCGGCTTGCCATTTTAGCTGGAATAGGAGTGTGACAGTTAGCGCAGGTACTCTTCCATTGCCCAACCCACTTTTGGAGGCACTTCAGCCAAAAATTATGATCACAAGGTGTCTGACATGAACAAGATAACAGTTTTAAGATGGAGTTGTATAAAGCATGCAAGTTAAATTACTCTTCCTTGAAAAGAAAATGAGCATTTATTCAACAAAGGATTGAGATAACTTGTACGTGATCTCCAAGTAGGTAAAAATATTCCTAATGCCAAATCTATTGGGCTTGAGCCATTCAAAGTCATATATATAACCAATACTCTAGTGCTCAAACATGAAAAAAAAAAAGGATAAAAAGAATATGAAAGAAACAGCATGAGACACCACATACACCATTTAAAGAAACAATGATTACTGCAAAACAAATACCATATGAGATATCAAGGAGGCGCTCCACATTTGAAATTAAACATAGCTTAAGAGACATCCTATTTTCGCAGCAGCAGGGCAACAGACACTCCAATTATATTGCTCATGTCAATGACACCCGCTTTTTCCTGCTTGATTTCCACATTGTACCGATGCAGAAGCACATGAATGCATCCTTTGGGTGTACAGGGGACAAATAAGGGCTCTCTACCTTGCATAGTTGAGTAGAGTATTTCTCTTGTCATAGGAACATGATAAACATTATGCTGCCCCTTCAACTTTTTTTTTGGTTCAAATATAACCAAACCAATCAAAGAGCGACCATTTAATCTGATTAGTACATGTAAATATATGACATATGAGTTTAATTCGAATTTAAAAGCCAACACACAAAGAAAATTTTGAAGAATAGCTATCTAATCTCAAAACAATACCAAAGCACCATCACAGACCTTGTAAATGTTTGATGAGCTGTTTTAAACTGTATAATTGCAAACTAAGATAAGAAGGAAGAATTTAAGAATACAATATATGTGAGTTTCTGTTAGGAAATATCCCTCCTACATGGAGGGATAGCCCAATTAATTTGGGCTATTTTAAGCCCAATATTTATGGT
>JAPFFP010000094.1:14713329-14747683 GCA_026153255.1 Solanum medicagineum | reverse complement strand
TGCAGATATGTCTGGAGATGTTGATACTGCAAAGTCTACCTCAGGATACTTGATGACATTTGCTGGAGCTGCAGTTTTATAACAATCAAGATTGCAGAAATGTGTTACTTTGTCCACTACTGAGGCAGAATATATAGTAGCTGTTGAGGCAGGCAAGGAGCTATTATAGATGAGGAATTTTCATGAGGAGCTTGGTTTGAAACAAGAAAATAATCCTCTTTACTGTGATTCTCAGAGTGCCATCCACCTTGCCAAGAATGTCGCTTTTCATTCTCGAACCAAACACATTCAGAAAAGATATCATTGGATTCGAGAAGCTGTGTAGGACAAGTCATTTGAACTTGTGAAGATTCACACAAGTCATAATTGTTCAGATATGTTGACTAAGACTTTGCCAAAAGAGAAGCTCGTGTTTTGTCGAGAGAAGGCCGGTTTGATTGCTTACTCCATGTAGGAATGAGGGGGAGATTTGTTAGGAAATATCCCTCCTACATGGAGGGATAGCCCAATTAATTTGGGCTATTTTAAGCCTAATATTTATGGTTATTCTCTTGGCCCATTTCATTTGTTTGAATGAAATATATAAGTCAGAAAATCAGTATAGACAGTAGACTAAGAAAAACAGAAAAAATCAGATTAAAAAGCAGCAGCAGAAACAGTAAACACAGACAGCAAAAACCTTCATTTTTCACTGTTCTGGCAGCTGATTTTCCTTACGGATCGAAGGCCAAACGGAGTCCATTCGTCCTCAAATTTTAGTACGTTGATCCTGACACTCTCCTCTTCAACTCCAAGAAATAGTTTTTCATTTTAATGTCCGGAAAGTCATTTTTCTTGTTGTGATTTTAGACCTACGTTTTCAGGTTTTCTACTCCATTTTTGGTGAAATTGTTGATTGTTGTCTTGCCAAGATTGTTTCTTGATGATTGTATTTGCTTCTAGTGTTTACTAGAGAGGAGAACTTATTGTACCCATTTGGTTTTGGTGATTAGTGGAAGTTTTCAGATCGTTGTTGAACGGTCCCATGATTTTCTCCCCGATTTGGAGTTTCCACGTAAATTGTGTGTTCTCTACTTTATTTCCGTTGTTTTCATTGATCTGTTGCTGCTGGCTGTTTTTGGAATTATTGTGTTTTTTGTCATTCATCTTATTTATTTGGGGGAAAAAATTTTATTGCGCTTCTGGTTGTGTTTCGTCGTTGCTTCCCCAACAAAGTGGTATCAAGAGCTTGGTTATTTTTTGGTTGGCTTCTTGTGTTGTTTATAATGGATGACAAAGTAATGGTGCAAGGGATGGTTAGTTTGGACTCCACGAATTATTCTATTTGGAAAATTCGTATTGAGAATTATTTGTGTTCTAAAGACTTACTTGACCGAATTTTGCATAAAGATTGTCCAACAGGTGTTGTTGAGAAAGATTTCGTGCTAAACTAAAGGGGACTTCTTTTTCATTTCGATAGGTAGGGTAGGAATATACCTAGGAAGGAAGCCGGCTTCATGTGCAATTCAAGTTGAGGACAAGTTTTTGGGGTTAGCTCACCCTCGTGGGATTGCGACCCTTTGTGTTGGCCATTGTAGCAGGGCATAACGGAGAATCCAAACCTATAAAACATTACACTATATTTCACGACAGACAGTCAATATTGCACTTCATATCTCCAACTCTAACTTACTAAGAATAGAGTGATCCCTTCTAATAATTTCTGAACAAATAGTCGCACAACAGAATATAGCCCATCTGTTATAGATTTATACTACTTTTCTGTTCAAAGAAAAAGTGCAACAAGAAGACAAATGCCAAAAGATAACATAAATTAACATTCTCTCAAAAGTGTCTTTAATCATGATACATATATTTCTCGCTGCAGTCTGGAAAAATGATGATATCAAACTTCAAAGAAGTTAACTGAGGCATATTATCATACACAATTCAATTAAAAAGTTAAGGCATAGGTATTTTTGATATCTTAGATAATTGAAAGATGATCTAATATTTGCACTAATTAATTGACTATAAAGTTTTAATTCATCAAAGAAACACAATGCATGTGCAGATCGACCAGATAGTAACATGCATGCAGAAATCTTAGCTAGAAAATTCAAAAGATTAGTAAACTAAGCTATACAAATCAAATTGTGATAACTTTTAATTACCGAATCTCAAAGAACTGAAGAGACCAGTAAGTAGCAGCTCCCAAGAACTAATCAGTGCAAACGTTACATCAAGGCAAGAAGTGAAAGAGAGAAGCAAGAAATAAAAGCATAAGAAGGTAGAACGAAACTTATCAAGTAAGTGTAGAGAAATATAGCAGAAGAAAAGTATTATCGGGAGACCTTCTGCTAGCCCAAGATCGTTAACTAAGATCAAAAGATTAAACTAAAGAAGTAGAAGCTAGAAAGGAGAAGGAATATTATGGAAAGAAGAACTTTGTTATAGAATAAGACTCTTTGTTTTTAATTTTGGTTTGGGTTTCTTGGTTTCTTACAAATGGCTAATGCCATCCCTATTTATAATTATGTTGATTCTAGATACATTCTAAATATATCTCATAAAAATATCTAGATAACTTTATCTATAAAAAATCTGAATTTTTCTATAATTTATTACAACTATCTTCCTAAAATATCTATAATATAGACTTTCTAGATTTTTCCTAAATGCAAATATCCAAGATATAACAATACAAAACCTTAAAAAGGCTTACTAAATATCTAAGATATTATTATCTCCAAAAAATCATCTTTTTTTTTTACAGTGAGTCTGAAGAATTGTACCACTCAATGAAAGAATTGGTGTGGAGAATTGAACTAGTTGATTTCTCCAATTGAGGGTAAATAAATGCTTAGGAAATGATTATTTATAAATTATATGAAGAAGCTAACACAGTTGAAGAATAAAAAACCTATTAAGAAAAAGCAAATATAATAGTAAGATGAAAATGGAGTCAGGAAATTTCTACATTCTCAAAATAGTGTTTGATGAAACTTGAAAGCTGCATCACCTATTCACTTTGGAAGGAGGAAAGAGTTGAAGTAAAAAAGACAGGTGTTCCTTATGTAAAGCACTACAGCTAAAAAGAAAATAAATTAAGTACCCAAATTACCCTTTATTGTACTATTTATTTTACTTTTTGTATATATCAATTGCAGTGTTGGTCCTTTTGTTGATCACTATATATAGGAGAAAGAATGTGTGCCTAGATACATATTAGGCATATACGCGTCAATCAATATGTCTAATTAACAGATACAAGTGAAAGTCATTAATAAGGAAAAATCACAATTATAACTGAAAATTATTAATTAAGAAGGAAATCACGATTGTAATTGATAGTCATTAATTAAGGAGAAAATAGTTATTTAATGTATCCAACCATTTTTTCTGCATTTGTCTAAGAACTTTTTCATCTATGTACACAAGTATATCCTTGCATGTATTTATATATCTATATCTTATAATGTACACAATTATTTATCTGATGTGTATATTATCTATTATAATACTGATGCTTGTATTTGATATTTTTTTTCTTAAAATGATTTTCCTAAGTAAATTTACATTTACCGTTATTATCGTATCTAAGTTATATGTTTTAGATATATTTGTATGTAAAAATGTAGATAACGATAGTATCTAAAGATGAATCATTAAGATATACATGTATTTTGTTGTACATGATATCTAGTGTGCATTTGTATCTACCGTATCATAGATACTTGTGTATCATGTACATGTATTTGATATCAGATACATATCAGCAAAATTTCATTTACAAACATATTTGGATACAAAAAAATTATATAGAGTATCTATTATTCGATATATAATTAGAGATTTATGTCACGCTCCTGTAGGATACCCTTGGCGTGATCGGCACTCAGAAACCATTGCTAGCTCTCAAATGAACCACTTGACCTCATCACATTCATTCAATCACAATCTAACAGCAGAGGACATCAACAATCAAGAAAATAGCTCAATAGGATTATGACAATCAAATCTTTATAGATAAAGGTCGTAGGCTAACCAATCTAATCACAAGACTAGTATGAAAGAAACTAGCCAAAATTTTACCAAATCAATAACTCAACAATCTATTCCATGGAACCTCTATCACTACTATCTAGATAGTGTCAATGACAGGTTCATAGCTATCTCAAATCAAATAAGACAAATCTAAACTCTAATAGCTAGATGATAGTAATATGAAAACCCTCAGAAAGCAAGGAGGTCTCACCAATCAACTGAATGCGAATAGATCATCAACGATGCACCTGTTAATGATCCCTAATACATGTCTCTGCATCATAAAACAATGTCAATCCAAAATGGACGTCAGTACGTGGAATGCACGAATATGTAAAATGGTTAAATGAAACAGATATAGGTAGAATAATAATCGATGCAGAAACACTCAATCAGAATGTCTAATGTCTATCTAAAGCAAGAATAGAGAGTAGATAATGACAATCAATACAAATCCAATCTAATCTGAATTCAATCCAATCCAATCAGAGTAGTATCAATGTATAACCTATATGGAAGTTTCTCTTATCTGAAAATCATCATTATGAGCCAGTGATAGTATAACGATTCGACGTCACTACCACATCCGTTCAGTACTTTGCCAGAGTAAAGAACGATCATAAATTAGTATCCATTCAACCAATTGAGTCCTATAGTTTCAGGACAATAAAATGGGGATATGTCTGACTTTAACGGACTCAGTCCTCATCTCAAAATAAGAACATGTCTGATTTTAACGGACTCAGTCTGCTCCTACATTTGGCTACATGTACGTAGTTATTGAGTTCAAGTTGGACTTACTCTCAGTCAATTCATTGCTCGATACTCATCCCAAGACTCGATACTCATAAACAATCAATCTCAATCAATCCAATCAATGGGTCTCATAAGGACTCTTATTAATCCATCAATTCTGTCACAATCGAGCCTTTCGGCCAATCAACCATCTAATTAATTCTCAATCACATCTTTCAACAATTCAACCAATCAATCCCGTCAACCTTTCAAGAGTGAATTAGACAATCATGTAGGAGGACTTTCAATTTTGACCGGTCTTTAGAGTTCAAATTTTGAAGACTCACATGATCATCAAGTTCTATCAACCTATCATCATATTCACATCACAATCATAGATTCATAGTCAATATTCTCAAATCAAGGCTCTAAACTCCACTCCTAAATTTATTCATGCATTTATACTCAAACCATATTTAGGGTTTTTGAAAATAGATAATATGTTTGGGACTCAAAATGTTCCTTAATGCAGAGGTGTTACTTTATTTTTGTCCTTAGTAAATTTAGTTATTTATATTAGTTATGCTTATATTAAATATATTTAGATTATTTCTTATGTATTGTTTCATTTAGTGCATTAAAAATAAAATGTATTGCATAATTTTTTTAAAAAAAATAGCTATTTGCGGAGGTCCAAAAGTATGATGAAAAAGACGTAAAAATGATATGCAAGTTGCAAAAATGATGAACTGTTATGTTGTTGACTTGTTGGAAGTACAAGTACTGATGAGAAGGTAAAAGGAAATTAATTTTACAATAATCATTTTCACTTTTTAATTAATTCAACAAATCCTATGAAATGCACATATTAATTATTACTAAACAATATAATATGCATGTGCAAGTTGATATCTTGAAAAACAAGCTTGGATTGATGACGCTTTTAACTATAAGAAAGAATATTTAGGTGAAGCCTTGAAAAGGTACTAATTTGATCTACAACTTTCTAAAAGTTAAAGAAAAAAATGGGAATTATTTGTAATCCTTAAAAATGTTACTTAGAGTTAAATAAAAATTCTTAAATTGAGTTATTTTTAATTAATTATCAGACTAAGATGAAATAGTACTCGATATTAATTAATGCGCACATAAAATTCAAATTATGTATTTCTATATTTAAAAAGTTCATTTGATATGTAAGTAAAACAATTGTGATTTTAAAACCTATAACCGGAAATATTGGCTCCGCCTTTTGAATGAAGTTGGAAAGAAGAAGAGGGAGGGAACTTTGTGCTTGACAAGTGGAATTTGGAAGCTCCAACTTTTCATTTGTTCTGTTGTATTTTGTTCTTCACTGGAAGTGGACAAAGAAATGGTTTCTTTAAACTTGTGAAGTGGAGAAGAAATGCCAATATTGGTTCAACTACAGTATTTCAATCAATCCTCTGAATATATTACAAAAGGATTTTGTTCCCTTCTGAAACTATTCAGGACCAACTAGTGAGCTTCAGTTTTCTAGATATTATCAAGAAGAAATGGATTTACATTGTGAACATAGCAAATTCTTCAAACTATACAAGGCAAATTTCCATCTTCAAAAGGTATAAGGTCACTAAATAAAAAGAACCTTACTCCTGACATGGATAATAGATATATCTCCTCTTAAAACCCTGTACCAATGTGGATTTCATGTCCAGAAGAGTGAAATTATATGATAGTCCTTCCGCCAGAAGAGAGCAATCAATTCTATTCCGGCCTTGTCTTGTCTTGACGTGCTTTTCTAACTGCTTCTTGAATTTGTCTCTCATGTTCCTTTAACATGTCTTCCGTACTCCTTCCTGGTGGCATCAGTGGTCCAGAGTGCAGGAATCTGCTTCTTCTTGGCACAAAAACCTGAAGCCAGGGGGAAGTTAAATTCAACAAAGGTAAAAGAAAGGAGGAAATGTTCAAAATGTCGAAATAGCACATGAGAAAACAGGAAGTTAGTTATCAAATCAAAATTTCTTCATTAATAATCTTAAGCTAACTCAGCAGCTCAACTGCAAGTGGTTACCAGATGACTTAATCATTAGGCTTAAGAAAAGGATTGACAAGTCTAATTGGGGGGGGAGAATAGCTGACGGACCAGTTACAATTTTTGCGACTGCAAAATGAATCAATTTCTTCTCAAAAAATGAAAAGATGAATACCATCTAGCCCAACATCCTAAATGGATCCTTGATAACTCGACTATTACACCTCTGTGCGTTTGTCTGTCAGATCAGTTAACTGATGTTTGAATAGACAATAAGGAAAGGCATAATACATAGCAACTTAACTCTCTAACTTTCAATTTGCACATCTAGACACCTCAAACTAGTCTCTATTTTGTCAACTGAACACTTCAACTTACAAATGATCATCTAGACACCACCAAAATTGATATGCCACATCAGCAACTGGTGTCCACGAGACACAGTGGGGATGTACTGGTTTAGTTGCCAATCGAAACCAAGTGGAGGTGTTTACGTGAACTCTCAAAGTTGGAGTGTTTACTTGCTAGTTGAAGTCAAGTTTGAGAGTCTGTTTGTATATTTTAATAATTCTGGGTCTAAAAGCATGCTAGCTAGTGGGAAGTTTTTGAGCTATGAACGCACCGTGGAATCTCCACAAGCTGACCTATCAGCTCTCCTTGAACGAATGCATGAAAACTCTCCTGCAGCTCCAGGCTTGTGAGAACCCTGCCTCAAAAGCTGTACGCCATGTTGGGAAGCTGGATACGCCCGTTCATTGATTGCACTTGAATCCTCCTTAGCTTTGTTAGACCATGTGTAACCAGCTATATTAGGATGGATCACCGAATTAGAATGAGTGAGTTTGTGTCTCAATGCTGGTGGCTCTATAGAGAAACCAGCTCTATTGTCCTCAAGAGCATTGTATTTCGGCTGTCTCTGAAATTCTTTTCATTAGCTATTGGTGCAACAACAGGGGTCTTGAGCAAGAAAATGTAAAGATTCATTAGAAGTTTTGGACAACTAGAAGAAAATAAAACCTGTCCGTGAGCATTGAGTTCTGTTTTTGGTTCTTCCTTTGCTTGTCCGGATGACTTCTTTGTTGTTTCAGCTCCATGCCCTTTTCCAGCCTCAGCCTTTCGCCTGTGACTTATATAAGCGTAATTATGAAATTATATGAAAGAACAGCAGAGTTTGGTTACCAGAAGGCTGCACTTTCTTTGGAGAACATGATACTAAACATACATAAGTCAAAGCATGAGAACAAAATTACTAGTCACTCTTAATTTTGATTGGAGTAGGAACCAGTATTTAACCCTGTGAGAGCTTGCTTTATCTGATCTCTCAATTTGTAGAGTTGTTTAACGTTTTACTCCTACTTAGTTAGATATCCTCATATCCAAGGCAGCTCGAGAAGTAGCCATGTTCAATGAAGAAGGTAGACGTCAAAATGGGTTGCATGATTGTGTTGAACTGTCACTAAGTCCCCACAATATTAATTTCAAACAACATTTTGTTGGGGTATTGAAGATCTGTAACTTCCTATTTGAAGAGGAAGAGAGAAGAAGAAGATGAATAGTAGCTCGGTTTTAGAGAGAAGGCAGAGAAATAATTGTTAGAGAGAGAGAGGTTTTTTTTGTTCGTGGTAACACCCAATTAATTGGGTAACCTCCACGGCGACAGAATTATATATATTAATGATATCCGGATATTTATAATTACACAGAATACAAGTATACACGGAGAATAAACAGTAGCACCTACCTAACACATTTGTTTGATGCTTAGAGCCTTGTACTACAGAAATATCAAAGGAGAATAGAAGAAACAAAATTGAGAAAAATTAAGCGGCAACTTCAAATTAATCTAAGTAGAATAAGATGAAAGGAGTTATACTAAATATATTAATGTAACTTATGAATAGCAGATGCTGGATTCAGAAAACATTACTGAGCAGTAAAAATGTATATATATACAACCAATGTTGTATACCTTCTTGCTTCATGCTCTCGAACCTTAGTATCGTATTCCTTGCTTGGAGGATACTTTGGTAAACTATATGGATCACAAGGTAGGGGCTTCGTGCTGAAGAACTGAAAAGTAAGACCAAAGAACAAATATATAAAGCATTTCTTTTGGTAGTGAAATTTATAGGAGATGATCAATGTATTCTTATAGATTGAACAAAGAAGTTGCCAAAAGAAAACAACAAAGTTGCATCGTGTCGTCAATTGGCAGTGACAGGCCGCATAAGTCACAGTAAAATGCATGACTTATAAACAAATATTGTTGTGCTAGCACAAGTATTGGAATTACGAAATCATTTTCAAAATAGATGTTATTATTGATGCTTAACAAATGGATTCATCAGATCAAGAGCTTTTTTCATTGATTTTTCACATCAAACAAGAACTCCAAGCCACATAAGATCATCACAAAAGGCATAACTTGACAACAAACAATGACATTTTAGGACAAATTTTTAGTTTATGTGAATTCATCTTCTCCTCTTGAGCTCTTTGCTGAGGAGTTGTTCACCTTATTAAGTGAGAACAAATTTTTTGTTGAAATTGTTAGAAGTGACAAGAAAACTTCCACTTAATTATAGATATACACGGATTGATATAAACAGCATTTGTTAGTCACTTACAGCAAATAGGAAAAACTACTTTCCAGAAGGAAGATATAGTTCGTAAGGGAGAGACAAGTTGTTGACATTACCTCACTATTGAGTGCAGAAGAAGCAGTGCCACGCTTTTCTGGTTCCATTGAAAGTAGGACATCAACAAGGGCCAAAGATGTTGGAGGCAAATCCTTGAATGTATCAGCAACACCGCGCTTATATGGGTTCTGTTGCTTAAAACTGGTAGCAAGTGGAAGTTTTGATTTCCTCCAGTACTCCTCAGAAGGTGAACCACAAAGCTTGAATATTTTATGAATTTGCTCCACCTAGCAATTGTTTCAACTCTCTCAGTTAATAAATGCATGCATGAAGAAACAGATGTATATTTATTATGAGGTGAAAAAATGATATAAATAGATTGGGGATTAAGTTCTTGATGATTATACATTGGTTGCGGACAGTTAATAAGATAGAAATAAATCCCTGTGGAAATAATCCCTTTGGTCTGCCTAGAAAGAACTGAAAATCTAAAAATTGCTGACATGATCTGTCCAATACAAATGGAAGAAATCAGACAGCAATACATCAGAATACTACGACAAACACAGTGTAAAATGAAGAAGAGAGCTTTAAACTCTTTTTTGATAGAACAATCACCTAGAAACTCTTCCAGAAAAGATTGTAAGCAGGGAGGGACCTACAAAATTTTCTAGGGAACTAGAGATCAAGGAGTGAATTTGAGCCCCAAAATGGGGGTACCTCTGTTCTTCCAGGCATGATAGGCTTTCCAGTAAATAATTCAGCAAGGATGCAGCCAGCACTCCACATATCAATGGCCACTCCATATTCTGTTGCACCAAGCAAAAGCTCAGGCGCCCTATACCACAGTGTTACAACACGACTTGTTAAAGGCTGTTTTTGGTTGGGCTTAAAAGTTGTCGCCAGACCAAAGTCTCCAATCTTTAGAACACCATTATCACCAATTAGAAGATTTGAACCCTTAATGTCTCGATGAAGTATACCCCGACTATGACAGTGTTCGAGTCCCCAAAACATTTGTCGCATATAACATTTTATCTGAAATACAATTCAAATTGTACAACATAAGGATATAAAGATCTTATAAACTACTGTGTAAAAATTATGCAACTACCTAAAATGAAATACCTGTGGTTCAGTGAACTTGATCCCAGGTGCTGATGCAAGTCCAGCAAGATCGTGTTCCATGTATTCGAATACAAGATATATGCTGCCTGAAATCCTGGATGTGACCAAAGCCTCAAGTTTCATAACGTTTGGATGATCCAATTTACGCAAAATACAAATCTCTCTTGCCATAAAGCGAACACTCTCCGGATCCATATTGACAAATTTTACTTTCTTCATTGCAACAATTTTGTTGGTTTCAAGGTCACGAGCCTTGTAAACATTACTATATGTTCCTTGACCAATCTGCATTGGAAAATAAACATTTGAGATTTAATATAGTTCCAAAAATCAAGAGATATCCAAAAGTTAAATGGCATCCATTGTTTCAATCAGAAATTCATAATCTTAATTCCAGGTTATCTTGAACCAAGCTGACGACAAGAAAAAAATTATGTAACCAAGCAAAGTCAGATTATTGATACAACATACTTTAATTATGTTTTTTGAAATTATCACCCATGCATTATGATTACATCCACGATTAAAACTGAAAATGCATTTTTCACATGTTTAGAAATTGTAAGCAACGAAAAGACATATTGAGAGCATGTGTAACGAAATGAAATATCGAGACAAAGTGGTTCCTAAAAAACACTCAAGAGGACAGGGAAACAAGGGGATGTGAAACAATATTGCAAACAACATCACAAGGTTGATTTCCATCAGTATGATAATCTTCCTTAGCTCGATAATTTCATATATCGCAAAAATTGGGCAAAACTATAGATTCAAAGAATATAATCAGTGTGATGAAACTTAGCAGCAGTATATATAGCAACTTAAAGATAATGTAGAACTGACTTTGTTCAATTTTTCAAATGATTCTGCGCTTCGAGGAACCCACCCTTGAATAGCCTCTTGTGCAACTGAACTTAGCCATAATGGCCAACCAGCAGCACATAGCTCCCCTATTGCACCATGAGGCATGTTTACAACCCGAGACCTTGATCGTATCAGTCCAAAATCTATCGTAGATTGTCTCTTCAAACATCCATGCTTAGACCTCTCCGTAGTCCAAGTTTTGTCATTATCAACTTTGGTTGAAACACCATTAGCTTCTGATGTTGCATTGGGTTTAACTATTTCTTTAAACTCTTCCCTTACTGATGGAGCAACCAACTGTACAGAAGATTTATCAACTTGTATTTCTTTTTCCTTTTCATGTTCAACAACATCATCATGATCTGTTGAAGAACCTTGTAAACAAATGCAGCCCATAAGTCTGCAACAACATATTCTACCAAACAAATGCATTTGAGCCCCCAATGATAATTAGCCACCAAAAGCCCCTAACTTTCCACAATATCTTTCAGTAGTATCATATTGAGCTAAACAAATTGACATTTCACAACAGATTCTTGATCATCCAGTTTTCTATTCCCATGTTACCCAAAATTTCAAGAATGCAAAAAACAGGGAAATTATAAAGAAATCTGAAGAAGACAGACAGACCCAAAGAAGATTAAAAGGCCACAAACCCAGACCAGAAATCCAGCATTGCAGCCAAAAAAACAAAAATCAAGATTCCAGCATACACAAAATAAGGTTATGTTCGGTTGGATTAATGCAGGAATGCTGGCCAAGGGGAACCTAATGAGGGTATTCAGGGATTCGAAAAAAAAAACTTTTATTTTTTCCAGAAAATTCCGTTTTATTACTTGCCATTATTTGCTTTATCAAGAAAAATTAAATTTTTGTGATAAAATTAGAAAAAGACTTAACTTTTACCCAAATATTTTTGAGTACTCAAGATTTATTATTCAAGAAAGTAATCCAGCGTGTTGGGAACGCCTAAAAAACGGTTAGCCACAGGTATTTTTTTTCCACCTCCCTTGAATATGTTAGACTCAATTGACCTATCTTATGTTTTTGGTTTTGGCTTTTAAATAACAACAACAACATACTCAATGTAATTCCACAAGTGGGGTATGAGGAGGGTAAAATGTACGCAAACCTTACCACTGCCACAAAACTAGAGAGGCTGTTTCCAGGTGACCCTCGTCACAAAACCCGTAAGTAAGAACGAACTAGATATATCAAAAAGAAGGGAAGGGAACAAAAAAGAGCAATTATTAAAGACAATTGTAAATAAAATAAACTGACATATGATATAACATAATTTTGACTTTTAAGCCATGCAAAATTTATATGTCGTATTTGTTGGCCTGAATTTAACTTGACGCATCTCCTACACAATACAAATTAGAGAGGTAATGTATAAATGCACCTTGGGTACAGTGGAACTGTGCTTCACTAATAACATGCCAACAAAAAATTAAGTACGTAATAAAAAAAAAAAAGGTCATTTATTAATTATATTTATAGAGAGAGAGTTGATATTTATATTTTTTAAATTTTAGACATGCACAATTAAATACTTTCTTTACTTTAAAAAGAATGATTTGTTGTACTTTTTAGTTTATTTAAAAAAAATTATTTATTTCTTTTTTTATAATATTTTAATTTTAATATTTCACATGACATATTTAAAACTATATAATTAAAGTATATTTTATTATTAGTTACGAGCACCCGTGCCCGCATGGGCCGAATAGATAAAAAAGAGAAAGTACACAAAGTAGACTTAATTTGAAATTATTTACCTTTAATAGATCCAATATAAATTATTTACTCTTAATGGGCCCATTAGCTAAACTATTTACCTTTCCACCCACTTACCCTTTTTATTTCACGTGTTGATGTCATGATGACAGCATAAATACTATGAAATATACTCCAACAGTATATATATATATACCATAGCGGTATCATATAGAATGAATTCCGTCCTTTATGATACTTTGGCGGCATATTGATACCCAATTGGTATATAGGATTTTCTTTAAAGAAATACATAAGAAACAAATAAAAAAATTATCAAAGTCTAAATTAGTAAAAAATATATTCGTTGTATACTCTTTCGATATATTTATACCATATCGGTATCAGATAGGATTGAGTTTAATCATTCATGATACTCTGTTGGTATACGTATACTATATTGGTCATGTGCTGATGATGTCAGCGTGTGAATTTTCATATTAGGGGCGCGAAATTTTAATAATTTAGGGGGTACAAAATGTAAAAGGGTATATAAATGTAAATAGTTTGCTTTAAAGGGGCATAAGTCTAGTTTTTCCTATTTTTTAATCTCAATTTTTGTGATGCGAATAAATTTTTGTATACATTTTCAAATTTTTAAGTTATTGATTATTAGACCAAGAGGCAGCCAAAGAAATATAAAGCTTTGGAAATATTAAATTACGAAACCCGCAATTTTTTTTAGCGGGTCTCATATTTAAGCAGCCGAAGAAATATGATCAAATTGCTTTGAAAATATTAAATTAAGAAGCTCACAAAAATAAATAATGAAATTGTTTTGAAAATATTAAATTAAGAAACTCACAAAATAATTTATCGCGGCCAATATTATAAAATCAATCATCATTGAAGTAATATTACAAAATCTTAATTATAGTAATTGAAGAAATATAATGATGCTGCTTTAAAAATATTAAATTAATAAACACGCGAGTCACATCTAATAACGACGCAAGAAGTACACATCACGAAGAGGTGTGTGCTTGAGCGGACACTTAAAAGTATTTAATGTAAGTTTAATTGAGAATTATATAATTAAATTAATGTATATAAAAATGAATAAGCTGGCACATCCGTCCAGTGAGAAGATATAACTCAAAACAAGAGATAAATGAGTAGTGTGATTTCATGCATTAGGTTCCAAAAAGGAGTCCCTTACATTCGTCACCAAATCCTTAGAGCACGTGTTCAACTCCATGCATATTCTTAATTAGACCCAACTCAACTTTTTCCTCCCCAAAGTATAACCACTCTCTTTTTTCCTCATCTTCTTGTTGAACTGATCAAAAAGAAATGATGGATTTGGTTAATTCAGTGCTGAATTTTGTGGTGCCACCAGCAAGTTTGGTGATGCTGGCCTTTGCATGGCCTGCTCTGTATTTCATCAACACTTGTGAGT
The DNA here is from genome assembly GCA_026153255.1 of Solanum medicagineum. NCBI lineage: Eukaryota > Viridiplantae > Streptophyta > Magnoliopsida > Solanales > Solanaceae > Solanum > Solanum medicagineum. The sequence goes on along the minus strand of JAPFFP010000094.1, from coordinate 14,733,099 downwards.
GGATCTACAATTCTTTCTTTGGTGAAGATATGGAGGACAAAGTTGTCATCATCACTGGAGCTTCTTCTGGTATTGGAGAGGTAAAAAAAATCAGCTCTTAGTTTAAGATTTCTATAAGGACAAATCTTCAAACTTGCTACTTCCTGATTTAAATTTACCAAAATATTCTTAAATCTTGTGGCCGCCAAGTAGAAAGTTGAAATTAAATTGGAGGAAGTATTTTCTTTCTTTTTTTGGTTCTTGTGCATGAACAAGTGACAAATACTTGGTTTTTACTCTGCAATATTAGCAAATAGCATATGAATATGCAAAGAAGAAAGTCCATCTTGTTTTGGTTGCACGAAGAGAAACCAGACTCTGGGGAATTAGCGAGAATGCTAGGGCACTAGGTGCAAAAAGTGTTCTCATAACAGCTGCAGATGTTGTTAAGGAAGCTGATTGTAGGAGATTCATCACCGAGACCGTAAACTTATACGGGCGTGGTAAGCAATTTGATGAATCAACTTGTTATATCTACAGTTTTATGTTGTGATTGCATTAAGTATCTCATTGAAATGAGAAAGCAGTGTGGACACAAGGACTTCAAAGAATTTGGCCAACCAGATGCAGGCTTGCCGCTTACAATGTGTCGAACTAAAATGTGAAAATGTGATCTTTTCAGTAATCAAAAATACCTTACTCGAACCTCTCGCCGTTGGTGAAATGATACTCTCTGTTACATTATTTGCTTTTCATGTTTTCGTTTACTGACTATAGCATATGTAAGTTTCATCACATACTCATTATTAAAGCTGAGGTAATCTACATCCCGTTTGGTAGGTAGTTCTCCATCCTAGTTGAGAACATTTTTTTGAGCTTTCAATGGTCGAGTTTTGCAGTGACGCTGATGTTACTGAGTACTACTACTATCCAGATATTACGTCCTACTTCATTTATCAAGAATCAAGTACGACTACTTTTGTCTAGGGAAAACAATAAAATGTTGCAACTATTTTGAAATGAAAAATTGTAACACATAATTTGTTATGTAGTTTCAGATCTCCAAGATCTGTTCTAGAGATGGATAAATTTGTTTCTGATTCCACAGATCAATTGATACTTGGAAAGGAAAACAATATTGGGATGGATATAGTAGCATGTATATCATGGCATGTTTCAATCTCGGAGAATAGCAACTAATAACCGAAAGGTTGTCTAAATTTTATTCTGAACAAGAATATCTGTTTCATTTTCCTATTTTCAGTGGATCATCTTGTAAATACAGCAAGTTTGGGTCATACTTTCTACCTAGAAGAAGCCACAGATACAAATGTCTTTCCCATTTTGATGGTATGTGGAGCTTTTTACTCTAGATCATTCACAATTATATATCTTTTAGCTTTGATGCAAATGTGTATTGGTAGAATGATTTTTCTTAAGTTTCGTGTTGCAGGGGTACAACTTGCATTTTGTTCGTACACCTTTTCAAATTTGTAGATGTCTGAATATTGTCCATTTTTCAGGATATCAATTTTTGGGGAAATGTGTATCCTACTTATGTAGCTCTACCTTACCTGCGGCAAAGCAGAGGTCGAGTCATAGTGAATGCATCAGTAGAGAGTTGGTTGCCCTTGCCAAGGATGAGCTTATATTCAGTTAGTAATTCTGATCATTGCTATCTATTCTTTTAAGTGGAATTAGTCCAATTTGAGAATTGAACTACTCATTATTTCTGTCATTCCACAATTTCCTTTGCACCCAAGCGATTCTTCTTTTGATTTTTTCTGTTTTGGAGATGATAATAGCTGCATCGTGTTTGTTCTTTAAAAATAAAATAGGCAGCAAAAGCAGCACTTGTAAATTTTTATGAGACCTTGAGATTTGAGGTGGACGGTGACATAGGGGTCACAGTAGCAACACACGGATGGATTGGAACTGAAATGACAGGTGGAAGATTCATGCTAGAGGAAGGTGCAGAGATGCAGTGGAAGGAAGAAAGAGAGGTAAGACAAACAGAAATTTGTGTTACTTGCCCAAGATTGTGTGAGCAGAAAATTCTTAATCGCTAGATTTCCTTTAGTAAGAAGACAATTGATACTCCTGCATAGTACAAGTTACATATTCATTGTTTTAAGGTATGAAAATTTAAAGTTGCCTTCTCAAGTACCTGTCTGCATTCCACCATGCTCCACGTAGGTAGAGTTGTATCAGGTTTGGAGGCGGTTTTTAGTAGGAGAGATTATGAGCTTCTTTCATAAGTTAACATATTGACAGAACGAAGAAATTGATGTTGTCGTTTAATCGGCTGTGTTGACCGTTGGTCTCAAGTATTACACTGTAGGGGTGTAAAAATTGAAGTTTTAGAATTTTCATAAGTAGTCATAATATCGCTGGGAAATTAGAATGAACTGAGAGGAACATGATTGAACTGAGAACTTAACTGTACACAGGGTTAATACTGTTCAGAATTGGGCAAAGATCATATAACCTACATTTGTGTCTCTCGTTTATAATGGATTTCATTAACTTTTAAATTTCTGGTTTTCTTGGAACTTTTGGTAATATTTTATCTCTGTGCAATTAAAGTAGTTATGTCCATTCTTGTTCAAGGTTCATGCATCTGGAAGTTCAGTGGAGGACTTCGCGAAGTTGATTGTGTCTGGTGCATGCCGAGGAGATCCATATGTGAAATATCCGAGTTGGTACGACATTTTCCTTCTCTATAGAGTATTCACACCAAATGTTCTCCAATGGACATTTAGGATGTTACTTTCTAACCAAAGTTCCCGGAGAACTTCCCTCATTGGCACTGGAAGGCCTCTTCTCGAGTCATCCTCTCCTAGGATGCAACCTATTCCTGAGACATCCTCTCCTCCGCAACAGCCTTCCTCTGAGTCATCTTCTCCTCGGAGACAGCCACTTTCTGGTTCATCCTCTCCTCAGCATCCATCCGCTTCTCCTCGGAGACGTATGGGGCCTGTTCCAGTGCAGCAGTAGATGGATTAAAGGTAGTAACTGGAGTCATTACTTTAATTTTACCGCGGTTGTGTTTTGTCTTTAGTCGAGATTTAATGGATATCATTGTAAGAGTTCACAAGATACAACGAACAGTCGGCTCAATAAACGGTTGTACTTGTCTTGTTTAGGAATGCTTGGGTTTGTTTTTCTGATGGAAAAAATAAATTGGGAAGTTCATTGGGAGATGTTATGCAGGGTGCAGTGGCAACTATTAGACTGCAACTTCAAATCAATGTGCATATTTGGTCAAAACTTCTTACCTAATGTAGATTAGAAGTTACTTATCTTACTCATTTAGGATGAATGAATAATTATCACCTGCTTTTAACATATGATTGACGATGAAGTTCTCAAGGGTGTCGCGTCCACGCGAGCTCCAACTAGTCTGAGGGAACCAGCTACAAGATGTTCGATTAGTCTTTCACCCCGCTACCCAAGTCAAACAAACGATTTGCTATAAGTACTTGATGGCGCTCAATTTTCCAGAAAAGACATTTGATGTATGAATTGGTAGAGTAGAATCATTTTCATTTGAAGACGACGACGACTCTTACATCTAGGGGGGAAATTACACGGTAAAGCTGGTGTTTAATGAGCCAACAGGACACAACTAGTAAAGAAGTTCTTTGCACAATTCTGTATCGTGTACTCAGCTTTAAAGGTAAAATAGCCTAATTTCTGCACATCACATTCTAGAACGAGCAAATCACAATGAATGAGATCATATACACTAAGCTACAAAAAATTGGATCTTTCTGCAATCTAAAATTCGGTGACATCTCCGTGCCAGAATTCCTGGAGCCTAAAATCCTTGGAAGGAAAATGAAAGGATCTTGAATAGCCCATCTGGGTTATCGGCATGTACCTGGAAAAAAGGATAAAACTTGTCAGTAGGATGAGGATTAAGTGATGCATAATTGTGCATCGGTGTCAGAATTATAATTGCCTTCTTAGAAGTTCTTCTTTACATTGTTCAAAGCCGTATATGACATCAAGTTAATAACTTCAAATAACAGTGCAAAGTTGATTCAATCAGATTAGCTTACTCCATATCATCAGTTTGGGAGCAGAGGGTATATAGTCCAACACTGGATGGAATGACGAGCCATCAGTCCCAGAGACAATTCATCGTGTATTTTAAAATAACTCGAGTCAATCTAGATACTCCCTACATTCCATTTCATGCCGCCTTATTTTCTTATTAGACCGTACCAAAAAGAATGACATATTTCTAAATTTGGAGACAATTTAATTTTAAACATTCCATTTTACCCTAAAGTACATGCTTTTATATGATAAACTACCGTGATGCACATCTCAAAATGGAAACACTTTGCATTGAGGACTTGCGAAATATATAGGTACAAAAGAATGAGTACAAAAGAAGCAACCTACCCAATGACCTGCATCTTCGAGGACATGCATTTCGACTCCACCTCCTTCCTCTACAGCCTGTTCCTCAGCAACATGGATTCTTCTGATATCCTCAAGGGCCCACCTATGCAGACTTCTTTCTGCTTTCAAAAAGTTAACATGCACACCCCGAGGAACATCTTCCACAACTTTCCTACAAGATCTTGCAATCAGTATTTCCTCTTTTTTTGAACAATGAACCATTGATTTGATCCCACCAGAAGCCTGGTGGCAAAAAAAGGTGTGAAATAAACCATAGATACATTCACCTATGATTAAAGTATTTAAATAACTTGAATTTAGTCCTTGCAAAAGCTACACATTGTGGTGCACATTTGTTCTTAGCATGTCAATACGTTAACACTTTTTAGGCTCTAATAATAATAACAGATATCCCACATTCTTTATTGCCATGCTAGGTAATGAGTCGAGTGACCAATCTTCCAGCCGTAGAATCCATTGAAATTTCCTGATTGTCTTGCTATTCTTATACGAGCGTTGAAATTTTATCTTCTCAAAAAAATATCCTGCAACCTATCAACATTTCCATATTTTTTCTTCAATCTTTTGATTTAATTTATAACAAAAAGATAAAGAGGGTGTGCATGTTTGTGATTTGTTGAACCACTATTAGTATGTGTCCAGACTACTCCAGTGTAACTGCTATACAATGTAACAGTAAAGGAATGAACAAGAAGCCAAAAGAATGATCATATTAAAATCCGTATACTTACAACTAACATGAGCAACCTACCACAGATTTGTTTCTTCGTATGATTGATACATTTCAGCAATACCCTTGAGATCAAACACCCATGACAGAGGTGAAGGAGATGAACCAGCAGTATTGGTTTGACGAAGGTTAGTTACCACCCACTGCAAAAATTACCAAGGAAACCACAAGTTAAAAAAAGGAGAACTGCGCCAATTAGTGTCTCATGTTCAAGCAAATAAACAGTTAGAAATATGGTAAATGAACTATGTTCGGTAAAATGATGACTATTATAGATGATCTTTTAATCAGACATACTGCATCTGCATGATATACTTCATTTTACTAAATTTTGTTTTACAAACAATTACATGCTATTTCCTAAAGATTATGGACGCAGCCTCAGACAAAAGTTTGATATTTAAGTGGAGATAGGGTAGAGGGTTGGGCATCCACCAAGTTTGGACCATGCACCAGTGTCAAACGCATTTCCCTTGACTGAATTCCCCTCTCTACTCAAACCTTTTCTTGCACCAACTAAATAGTGTTAAATGCTTGCGCGATGAGGTCATCAACTTTGAGCAATGAAGACAGAGGTCTATATAGTGTAGCCGCACTAAGTTTGGTCGAATCCACTAACTGTAGCTCTAACCGTATACATTAAGTGAAAAGGAATAGTGACTATTGGTTGCTTGGTTTGAAGATGAGTTATGCTGCAATTAGTTATCTAAATATTATTTCTTACCACATTGTACCCTCCCTAAATTCAAGAACATCATTTCTAATAAATCATATGGAAAAACAAGACTCCCAATGTTTTTCTGTAAGGTCTCTTTAGAAAGGACAGGTGGAAGAGATGGATTGCTTCTTAAAAGGACTGGTATTAGTTAGAGCCAACCATTGGGGCTTAAGGTATTGTGATATTAGAAGTTTCTCCCCAAGGTTAGCAATTGTTTCCAGATTCATGGGACATATCATTACAGAAGAACAAGATATCTTTCCAGGACCCAGGTAGACATGTCAGAGGCATTTGAGATGGGGTACTCTCCTGCCTTTCATACTAAGACTATAGGTCCATTACAACATACTTAAGAGATACCAGGGAGACTATCGGGTCATTACAACATACTTAGGAGATACCCTTGTATTGTAGTTTTTTTTTTTTCTTTTTTTATTTGGACAACTTATCCTCTGGTACACTGCCTACAAAATCATCATTCACTTTTTCATTCACAGTAGTCAAGAGATATATACTGGCTCACTTTCCAAACACTGAGAAGGGAGGAACACATTACAACAACTTAAAGAAGTACATTTATAATGTTTCTAACAAAGTTCTAACATTTCATGCCTGAGTTACTCAATATCAAGCTCAGTGCCTCACTAGATGCAGTAAAATGCCTGTTAAACCTTTCAGAATCCCTAGAAAGAAAAATATGTGAGGCCAAGGGATACCTGTGCAACATCCCTGGAAAAACCTTCTTGTATAAGAGCCTCCACAATATCTCGTTTTGAAGAGACCTTCCTTGAAATTATTCATAAGAAGAATGATGTCAATAGAAATTATGAATATATGTGGGTGTGAGAGAGCGTGTTGTATTAAGCCTAGGCTAAAGAAGTTTCAAGAGAGTTGTATTAGCTTAGGCTAAAAAAGTTTCAATACGACATTGTATGCTATTTCACTTTTGTAAACCAAAAGTTGTGCAAAACAATATCAGCATGCAGAATTAGTCGAGAAGCTGAAATATGAGGGAGAAAGACCTGTTCTCTGTTGCTCTGACACAGTAACACATATTCATCTTCTACTCCAAACTAATGGAAAAGCTTTTCCCACCAAAAACTAATTTGTCATTGCAAGTTTCTCATTAAATATCAATCATACCTTAAACCTAAAGTAGTTCTCATAAATTCTTTTTGGACAAGTGAAACATTTGTTACCAAAGAGGGAGGTAGCTATTATTTACAAGACTTGAGCAATTCTTAACTCTATATGTAGGTATCCACAATTTTGGTCAAGTATCTATGCAAGTGATGTCCTGTGACTCCAGAAGCGTGCGCCCACAAAAAAAACAATATGCACTTAACAAGAATTTTTTTAATTCTCCAGGATCCACTCCTATTCTGCTCTTTTTAAACTATACACATAAGAGAATGATCATGCTTAGGCCCACTGTACTTCCCACCCCAATTATACAGTGGGCCTAAGCATGATCATGCTTGAGCACGTCTATATTGACACACTAAAGATATCATGGAGAGTTGACAATAAGAGAGCATAATCGTTAAGGTTCATGTAAAGCCATATGCAGACATTTTTATACAAACTGAAATCACCAGAAGCACTCACCTCTTTTGGTAATTTACTCAGGAATGATATCAATTCAGCTGGATGATCATCTCCATCTGCACCAGCTCGAACCTCTCCTGGAGTAGCATCTAGAACCCAGACCTATGACCCAATTAGTTTGAATTACTTCAAAGAATTCGGAGTGGAAAGGAAAAAACAGAAGAAACTATGGAAAAACAGATTGCAACACCAAAGAAAGTTCATCAGAAAAGAAAATTATCATCCCTGAAAACCAATTACCAAAAGCATATAAGAGAAATGTGAGGCAAATGGTGTATATTGCCTTAACTGAGTTTTTAGCATTACTTTTAACCGCTCATGATTTTAAGCAATATTGTAAGTGTTTGATATTATCTCAAGTACGCTTGTAGAATTTTTTCAACGGCATACTTACGCATAAAGACCAATTACCAAAATCATTGATAGTAAATGAGAGCGCTGTGAAGCAAATGGCGTAATGTATCTACTGACAAAACTGAGTTTTTTACATTGCTTTTACTACTCACAAGTTCCTATTTATATCCAAATTGTGTTTGATATTACTGCAAGCATGCTTTTAGAGTTGTCATACAGAACACTTACTCTAACTGGCCGTGCAAGGGGCTTTGCAACCTGCTCAACCATGCTCAATGCAACTGTGCATTAATAAGAAAGATAAATGTCTGAGCAACAAAATATCAATTGATTTCTCCAAGTAGCTTTCCACTGTAATAAGCTAAACGTTACCTTTTCCTCCAAAGCTGTGACCAACTACAACTCGGGGAGTCAGTTTGAGCTGGCCAAGCTAGACAAAGAAGAAATAAAGATTAAGCCCAAGCAATGTGTTACCATCTCATGCAAGAAGTGAAGAGGCAGAATGGGGAACCATTTGACCCAACCCAAAACCAGAAAAAACAAGAGAATCATAAGTGACCTACCACTGAACTGACATGGTATATCATCTATTGCCTCTGTATTGCAGGATAAAGTAAAATTTTACCAGCACATAACCAGTTTTTTTTTCTTTTACGAATATTGAGAGTGTATAGATTTCCATGGAGAATGTTGACCAATGATTCAGTGATATGGAATCAATCTTTAGCATAAGTTGGTAAAAGACAATGGACCGATAAGAAAAAGACAAGCAAATGTGCTTGATCTTGCATCCAAAAATACTTTAAAAAAGAGCTAATTAAAACCACTTGGAAATCCTCCCCAATTATTCATAAATACGGGGATCAAGCATGCAAGTACCTCTACTAATAGTTATTATGCCAAGCCTGTTTTTGTGTCGCTTAGCATAAGAGAGGATAACAAAAACTGATTCAGGTTGAATCTATAATGTAGGTGGAAACAAAATGATCACAGAAACTGTAAGACACCGAAATGTAACACAAACACAGAGGGAAGGGCTGCATGTGTTAAAGCACATGGAATAGACATCTTGCACAGGTCCACGGGACCCACATTTGATTCAAATTAAAACTAGCCTTCTCACATCAAAGATATAATCCTGCATATAAAATGCCGCATCTTAGAGCAAATTTACACATGAGCATAAGCATAATTTCCAAGAACACTTAGCATATGTATATAAGGGCGTGAAGAAAAGTGTAGATGTTGTAGATGTCCGGTAAAAAAACTGGATCGCCTCTAATAATATTTCCTATTTCCTACGCGCTTGTGGTGGGAGGTTCTGAATTGGTTTGGAATATAGTGGGTTATGTCGAGGAAGGGAATATAGCGGGTTAGTGGGTTATGTCTAAGGTATGGAATGTAGTCCCACTAGCTCTTATGTGGGTTGTGTGGAGGAAGAGGGATAGGAGAGCTTACAAAGGGCGCGGAATGATTTTGTACATGTGAAGAGTAGCCTCTTGTGTCTAGTTTCTTTTGTTGCACCAATGATGTTCTTGTTTGTATAGATGAGTGGGTAACTTCTGTAGAGAACCAATGTAGGTTTCTGTACTTCTTGATATACTTCTTGCAAAGGGGGATTTCAAAATATAAATACAATTATTTACCTTATCAAAAAGAAATGGTGAGGTGCTAGTTGATGTGGAAAACTGACATTGCACAGGTCAATCGCCAAGACCAATCAAGCCAAGGGGAACACAGAAGTTACTACCACTCAGAAACCTTGTGATTCAGTCCAAATGACACATGTATTAAAATTCATGGGAGTCAGAACATTATTCGATGATCAACATTCATTCAGTCAACACTATGGTTGACACTTTATTACCCCATTGATATGACGACTAAAAAGCCATGCAAGTTATTGTAAAACCAACAGTAGATGTGATGCCTTTAGATGGGTGAGAAGAAAGCTTCAATTGAAGATGAAGCTAGGCCCCTCTTCCAAAATTGAAAAGCAGTTGGGCAAGTAATGGGAGAACCCAATAATAATAAATGCTGTCTACTTGACAAAGTAGAGAACTGATTCCACAGAAAAAAGGGACGAAATAGGAATTGGATATAAAACTGAAAGAATTAGAATTCCAAGTCTAACTTTGACGGCAAAAAATCCAATGATAACAGAAGCAACTACATCAATTATCTATATGCAACTATAAATTCTGAGCGGATATTGACCCTCAATGAAATATGGAAAGCAGACAGTTATTTGGGGAACAGATGATAGATTGGGTGGATGAAGGCATGAAGCTGTTGGTAGGTATGGAGGCCTACTGATAACAACAGTTATAACGCTGCTAAAGGGGCCTCTAGGATGACATGGCAATAGCTAATGTTACCACAAGTACACATGCTCAAGTACACATGCAAGCTCCATATCTACTTGCAGAAAGACAATACTTCTATCAATATCAAAAGAAAATATATAATGTATACTGAGTTTTGACAATAATGTAATCGGTCATGCTCTTCTAAACTTGAACTAATCAAATAGGCACAAGTCCAGGACTTGACTGCTAAATGTCTGTCAAAATTTTCCATGACTGCCCCACAAAAAGCTTTGTATAAGATGTAAAAAAACAGAAAGATCGAATAAGAAACAGGTGCAAGACATGCCTTACACGGTTTTACTGATACAGGTGTCATAGAAATGACACTAAAAAAATGCAGTATGTGCAGAGTTCAGCAGGTCATGGTCAAGAAACTATACCAGCTTTAAGACATCAAGAGCAGCTGATGCAACTGTATGTGTGCCTCTCTTCTTGAGAGAAGCTGAATCACCATGGCACCGCAAGTCCACGAGGAGAAACTGCAGAAAATTAAATCTACTGTAAGACTGTCTGCAACAAAATCACCTATATATCAAGAGAAGTCAACCATAACATATCAACAATCAGTTAGAAAAGAATGTGATCCCGAGGACTACAACTGCCAAAAGGTGTCAAAAGCAAATGAATTCAAGATGACATCCCCACAAAAAGGAGAAAAGATAGGTTTAAGAATGATGTGACCACAATGAATAGTAACTTCCAAGAATTAACAAAAAAATATTCAGGATAACTCAAAGAAACTCAAATAGAACAGTGCAATACATCACAATCTGTTACTAGTTGCATCTCTCAGAAGTGTGACAAAGCACATCAAAAAAAAAAAATACTAAAGCTTCATTCTTTGTTTTAGTGTTAGCTTTTTATTCAAATAAATCAATGAAAAGAGAGCAATGTTTTCAGGTATGGAGTTGACGCTTACACACTTACAGCCCCCTTACAACAAAGTTGCCCCACTATAATTATGCTCCAAACTAATTGTTCCCAAAAGAGTTTCTAAAGGATGCTAACTAATGCCTTCTATGAAGGTTGGAATTGGATTTGTGCCTCTATTTTATCTTCAGAACAACCAAAAAGAAAAAATTCTAGGACGCATCATATAACTAATAAAATGTAAGCAGCTCAATATAGGAAAGAATTCAGAAACAGAGAAGAGGGCACTTGTGCTGTTCAATAAAAACGCTCAGGTGTTATTTTTATATAATTTATAATTATTTTTTTTCTAATGAAAATATTCTAGGACGTATCATGTTACTAATAAAATGTAAGCAGCTGAATATGGGCAGGAACTAAAAAGCTCAGAGAAGAAGAGGGCACTTGTGAACTGTTTAACAAAAACGGTCTTCTTTTTTTTCTTTTTTTTTCTTTTTTTTTTTTGAGAAGGTAACATTCGATCATATTGACAAGGACAGTGCATGGGTTTTACTGAAAACCATATGTAGAGCACATCAAAAATAAAGAACTGAACCAACAATCCTAACAAGAGCCTAGGATGTCAATGATTGTCTCAGTATCCTCTAAGTACATCTGTTTATACCAAAAACAAAAAAGTTTGATGCAGTTTAACTTCACAGTTTTTGTCCTAAAAACATCTAGAATTCCTCTCTTTCCAGATTTTTCACCAGATACAATAAGATGGGACAATCCTCCATTCGTCTCTGTCTCTACTCTGTCCACAACAAGATGGGACAATCCTCCATTCGTCTCTGTCTCTAGTCTGTCCAAGCTTTATGAATATAAAAAAAACTCTCTTGCAAGGGTACTAATGTCGGATCAAATCTTCCTTCTCTTCATTCTTCACAGATCAAGTATAGAAGAAGATGGGGTAAATGTTCCATTATTTTCCCAAACCAACAGTAAACTACATGCAACAAAACACACTCCCCATCCAATTGGGACAAGTTAAACATGATGCAAAGTTCTTTAAGATGCTATGTACATAAGAAGGGACAAGAATAAATGTTTATCTTTACTACCTGCCATTTTGGAAATTCTTGAGCCAATCTCCGAGCAAAGCTTCCTGAAAATTTCAGATTGTCATGAAAAAGGTTTAAAATAAGACTGTAAGAAGCTTGAAGCAGGAATATTGTCTAAGCTGATTGGAGGAATTAGTAAAATAATGATATAAAACTATGTAATGCAATAGTAAGTCGGCAATTTAACTAGCAAATCTCCATGGAATTAAGAACCTATATGCCACAAGACGTGGAATTTCCCTGGCACTCCAGCAATAGACACACTTTTAAATCATTCTTTTCCACAAGCAAATAGTTTTGCATTTTATTGCAACATGAGCTTCCTCAAACTACAGGTTCTTTATCAGAATTCTGAAGTACATTCCAGAAAAATTGCAACACAGTTAAATATCATCATAAAGGAAAAAAGAGAATTTGCGTAATCCCATTGTCTGTTAAGATAAAAGGAGAATAAGGTAGCAATAAGCATGACCCAGCATGAAATGGTTCATGGTCGGGTGAAAGGGAAAAATTGGAATGTCCTTTTCCAGTATTTCTGTCACAATACTCCCTAAACTTTCCTGCTAAATGAAAGCAAGTTCTTCTGATCCAAGAAAAAGTTTCTGAATTTTAGCAAAGATGGTTCTAATCGGTAATCAGTAATAAAATTGAAACAAATTGCACTCTACCAACATCAGCTGCTACTAGGTGTACCAATTGTGATACTTAGAGCGTTAAGATGGAATACTAAAGGACATAAATCATTATTCCGTGCAGTTGGAAATATGGAATGGGTAACTTATTTTCATAAAGAGGTACAGAATGGGTAAAGAAAAAAATCATTTTGTGCCATGTGGAAAATTAAGGGAATTAGATGGCACGTGGATTGGTTTCCACAACTCCTCACTGTTTAGGAAATGATATCAACTTCATTAAGACATTTTGGTGTTTGAACTATTCTCATTTCAAGCAAAATTTCACCTGCTAGTTACATAAGAAGGCTTGACCAAAAGCTGCACATGCCATGTTAATATATGCTTTGAGAAACAAGGATAAGAAATTTGAAACCAGGCACTTCGAAAGAATCATGATAATTCAGTGAATACACAAGAAATTTGTGTGCGTTGTGCTGCAATTTTTACACATCTTTAAATGAGTCATTACCCCAGTTTTTCCTGCAGCCAAGAATACCATGCAAGAAAACAGCAGTTGGTGGTTCGGGCAACGATCTCTCCATGATATAACTCCATTGTACCTATACATCCAAGTTCCCATTGTCAATGGCATATACGTGAAAAACAACAGAAAAACGTTTAATGTGCTTGAGAAAGACCAGGTCGACTAGTTTATTTAGCATATTAATGTGAATAAGCTAGAGAGTTGAGCAAGTTTAGTGCATAAATAAGTTACATTTCAACTCAAAAAAATTAACTTACTTTTGCTCCTTGAACGAGCTCATATGCCTGCAAATAAAAGTTATCTCATCAGTAGCAGATACAGTAGCACGTCAATGGAAGGTTTCAACAATTTTACCAAAAGTATAAGAGAAGTCAACTCCAAATTTTCCAAAACAACTACTTAATTATAAGAGATATAGTACAGATCCACTACCAGCACTTCCGAGGGTACAACAACCTTCTTGCTGGAAAGTCTCTCATCTATGACTGTCATTCTTATATTTGAACCTTTAAACAACCTTTTTGAATGAGCAGGAGACACCTGAGAAGTGCAAAGTGAATCACAACATTACTCAAAATATGCAAAGCCACTCATTATTTTAAATCGAATCACTTAGGAAATTCAAATCACCAGGTAACATTCTGAATTATTACTTCCTCCATTTCAAAATAAGTGGTGTTTTTAGCTTGGACGCACCCCTTAAGAAAACTACTCATTCCAAGAAAGTAAGATGTATGTCTACTAACTTATGCTTAATAAATACCTTGAAAAAGATGTAGCTCTTTAATATTTAAATATAGGTAAAATTGGAAAAACATCACTAATACCTTTTTGATTATGTAAAACACTACTTATTTTTTAAACAAAATGAAAAAGGTAAATACACCACTTATTTTGAAACTAAAAACAAGATGCTTAAGGCATAGAAACCATAGAACTTCATGAATGTGGAAAAAAACTTCCACTTCAAGCTCCATATGCTATGAAGAAGAATGGCACGACTGGAGTATGTAGTTGCTTTCACTCACGCAGGTGCTCGAGAAACAGAAGGAGCAAGAAACTAGAGTCACCGAATTCACACAGGTGCTCGAGAAATATAATAAATATGTCATTATTTGATAGTCTGAGACTATTCCAGTAAATTTTACAAAACATCATACAACTCTACAGAATAGTAATAGTAGTAAAATAACCCCAAAAAATGGACCAACAGCTTTAACAAGAAACCAGGGTCACCAAACTCTATAATATTATACTAAAACCAAGAAAAGTCCACCTGTATTCACAGAGATCTCAGTCCAATGTGCAAATAGAGAACGAGAATTTGATAAATTGATAGCCAGCATTCCTACAATCAAACTACTACGAATGCTCTTTGACTAGCCCGAATAGAGCAGACATATATAGACCTCAACTAGTTTAGAATTGGGACATAATTCATCAATAATGTGGAAGCTATTGAAAGTCTTTTAATAATGTTAACATCCTCTGTAACGAAGGAGTAATGGTTGCAGCAATATATCGGTTACCCATTAGTCCAAATTCGGTGAAACGAAAGAGACATAACAAATTATAGTTCCATTTCATAAAATTACCTGGTGGAATGGCGTGAAAATCTTGGTCGTCAGAAATTTCTTCGGAATCAAACTAAACCCAGGTAAGTCTTTTGTCAATGCAACTCCATTATCGAAACGCCGGCACGCCGTGAAATTCGAAATGGCCGACATTTCTTGGAGAAGAGATCGCCGAAGAAAACCACCCAGCCGCACACACAATCGAAGCTGAAGCGACAAATTGAGAAATAGAAAATGCGACGGAGAGACCGAGGAAGATTGGAAGCTCTCTCTCACAGACACACGCTTTTTCCCCTGGTAATTCCGCTACAGTTGTGAAGGGGATTTCTGATCTGTGGCGGCTTTAGTATATTTCGTCTAACAAATGAAAACAGTTCAACCAAAAAGATTACACACACCGAATTCTATTTTCAATCTTATTAAGAGCTGATACGGGTATAATTATTAGTTATATATAAATTAAATGAAAAGAGAAAATTTTACTAAAATTAAGATGAATGATTAGAAAATTTTGATATTTTATAATTTTATGCTTGAATGTTCAATTTTAGTATTTTTAGTCTGAAAACTTAATATATCTTGTAAATTTTTGCAGAATAGAATGTGATACAATTAAACAAAATGTAATAGAAATAAAGATATATAATGGAACGAGTTATTTATTTTTAATGGGCAAAGTGAACCCCTCATAAACTAGAGAGACTTGACCAATTTGAAAGACCATTTAGTGTTGTTGAAATAATTGAATTTTGGGATTGTTTAATCAAGTAAAGGAAATTGAATGGAATTCATTATTGTCTCAATCTTTTTTTTTTTTAATTGTTCGAATATTCATGAGCTAAGACCATTCAAACCATTTAATTTAATGGAAGAAGAAATGGAATCAGATGATTCACTTGTGATGGTGTTGTGAAGTATACCTTATTTTAAAAAAAAATACAATAAATTATTTGTAAAAACTAAATTAAAATTTTGATAAAATTATCCTTTTAAATTGTAAAACATCAAATTTATATTCAAGTTTTATTATGTGCCAATATATTTGAACTTGAAATTTGAAGACCGAAATATAAAATAAAAAATTCAAACCTTTATAATTTAGGTAATCTATAACTTAATTTTTGCACCTAAGGGTTTGAAATTAAACCACATTCAATTCAAATTTAATCTTCTAGCGTAAGACTCTAACAAAAATAAACTTCAGATTCAAATATATTTTGAAATTAACTCGAATATCTAAAATTAGAGCGTAAATAAAGATACTTTGAAATTAACCATCCTATGTAGGTTACTATAGTTAAAACTATACTAATTATTTTTTGTTTCGCTAATTGAATAATTAATTTGTTTATACTATTTCAGCCCAGACATTAATTAGAAACATGATAGTGTTTTCAAAAGGGAAATTCAAACATGATAAATAGGTCATTGTCCTTTTCAAATAATAATTATATAATTTTTTCTATATTATTAGGAATGTAGATGAATTTATCGGCATAACTATTGAATGTATTTATTTTACTTTTTTTTTAATAATAAAATTATAAAATTGGAGCCACATGAGATATATATTTTGTGAATTCAGGAGACTTACATATCATATGTGGGGTCTTATATTTCATTTTGTGATACATAAAACATCATACCTCACATCTCAATTTTTAAAAATATCAAGAAAGACTAATTCCATCGTTGGAGAATCTATACACATGAATTTTTAATTGACTCGTAGCAATACAAATTTTATCCCAAAGTTGTAAAGTCCAATCCTGTTTAAATCTAACTATTAGATACTTACTACAAATCGCTTAAATTTTAAAAGCTAGTTGCATTTTAAATGGTGTACCTAGAATTGATAGCTTGTAATTAATAGGTTAAACTTTTTTTTCTCATTTTTGCACGTGATTTTTTAACTTTGAATTCTGAACTTGAACCTAAATTCTTCATCACTTTTGCCTTTTGAGGTTTCTGGATGAGTGATGGATCATTTTGTTGTTTGGATCTATTTTCAGAGAAACCTTCTTTATCAGAATCAATCAAGCTATTATGAGCAATTTTAACATTAGGAACTTCCTCTATTATTGGTACAATTTCGGGTTGGTAAATATTAACAATATCACAACTGACTGAGAAGTACCAAAATTAAATTTAGGAGGAGAATTTAAAAATTATTAGACCAAAATCTCATCGAACGGAGATAGAGGGAGAGTCTCTTCATTTTTCCAGATATGCGAAAATTAGGGCTTAACTTTGATTTGAAATTAATTATGGATACTTGACTAATGCACCAGTGATGGACAACTCATTGGACTTCAAAATTAAAAAATAATTGTAATAATAGGCTAATAAAAAATTGAGCGAGAAAGTTAATGCAAAGTATTAGACGAGAAGAGAGAGGATGTAAAAAAATGAGAATTTTGTACATTTTTTAAATGGTAGGAATTTTTAGAAATTATGGCAAGATAAGTTGTGTATTTATACAATTTATTCAATTAGATTCACTAGGCAAAATGTTTATCTAAATTAGACTTGCCCTAATTTATTTATCCGAGTTAGATCTTAGGCCCAATGTATTTATCCTAGTGCCCTTTTCCCTTGTCCACGTGACCAGTGACCCAACCCCTATCGCTGCTATGAATTGATTTTCTATGATACTTTATTTATATATTAATGATATATCAATATCATATAGGACTAAACTCTTTTTCTTAACAAATACATAAAAAAAGTAGTTTAGAAAAATATTTATTAAACTCTAAATTAGTAGAAAATATATATTTTATGATAGACACCATATAGGTATCATATTAGTCTAACTTAATTATTTGTGACACTCCATCAATATATTGATACTCTACCGATATTATAGAGGATTAAATTATTTTTTAAGGAAAAAATAGAAAACATTTAAGAGAAATTTATTAAAGTCACAATCTTTTTTGTTAAACACTAAATAAAAGATCTTATTTGTGATACTTTGTTGATATATAGATAAATACCATATCAATATCATATCATATAGGACCGAACTTAATTCTTTATGCTACTTCATCAGTATATTATAGCATATCGATATCACATAGGACTGAACTTAATCTTGTGTGATACTCTGATACCATATCAAAAATATATAGGGAATATTAATATTAATGAGGGACATAAATATAAAAGGATGTATAGATATAAATAGAATGCTTCAAAAGGGATACTTAGTTTTTTCAACTTAAATTGCTAGTAAAATGTGAGTATCACCATGGGCCTATGGGCCGAAAAGAAAAAAAAGATAATACTGAAAAAACTATGGGCCGAAAACACTATCCAGTGAGGTAATGATACTCCATTTATAATGATTCTCGCTCAGAAACCCTAGACGGCATAGCGGAGCACCGCAGAGGGAGAAGAGCAGCAGCAGTAACTCGATGGGTATGTCTACAGATCCACTCGCTCTGCTGTTTTGTACTCTTTGCTAAATTGATTCATGTTGAATATCTACCCGAAAGTGAACAATCTAGAGGTTTTGTTTTAGTTTTTTTCTGGGTTTGGAACCGGTTCCTACTTTGAATTTTCTCTTTATCTTAGATAGATGGTCATTTTGTTCTAATGATTTTGTTAAACCACTGAGGTTTCGCTATAATTTGTTGAACTGAACAAAGAGAAATCTAATATTTGAATCCTATACGTATATGCACGTGTGTAATATGTATGTGGTATTTGTGGTCGGAGAACTAGCTTTGGACGTGGGTGTTTATGTATAGGGTGATTGACTACCTTCCTTGGAAAAAATGGCATCTTTTTCTAATAGGCTATGAATGGTGTTTCAATTATAGAGTTTGATTTTACAGTAATGCTTCATTTTCTTCTACATTGTTGCTTATCAAGGTAATTTTATTCCCGAAAAGCACTCAGGAGATGAAAAATTGTATAACATACTTGTTCTTATATTTTACTCTAAAAGCTGGATAGACAGAAAGTTTAAATGAGAGTAAGTTGTTTTGGATAATGGTATTTATCGATATCAGTGTTGCTGGAACAGCTGGTGATGTTTGATGTTTGGTGGAAATGTAGGGGCTTACACTTATGTGTCTGAGCTATGGAGGAAGAAACAGTCAGATGTTATGAGGTTCTTGCAAAGGGTGAGGTGCTGGGAGTACCGTCAGCTCCCATCTATTGTCCGTGTCACCAGGCCTACCCGTCCTGACAAGGCACGCCGCTTGGGATACAAGGCCAAGCAGGTACATTTCTGTCGTGTCTGGTAATTAACTCCATGTCTACTTGATGGTATATCACAGATGCTATGTCTTTTTGTTAGTTTTGTCCATAAAACGAGTAATGAGCTTGGATATCTAGTGGAAATTAAGTTTGATTCTTGCTTTTTCATTAGATGCCTGCAAGTTAAGTCTACTTGCATATGTCTCAGTGTTGGGTCTTATATTATTTATGGGTTACGTTGAAGACATGTATCTGTGATGCTGAGTTGCTAGTGAAGGCTCTTTGACCTATTGTTCATCATTTCTGTGCAGTATCTAGATGCAATGGATAGAAACCCCTGTACATAAAACTCCGTTTCTTATATCCCTTTGAGGAACAGTAGAATGCAGAATTTTTCCTTCTATCATGTTAAAATGCTACCTTTTCCATAGTATGAACTACTTCAGAGTTGTGATTAAGATCATAATCTTTATAGGGCTATGTGATCTATCGTGTTCGTGTGAAACGTGGTGGAAGGAAGAGACCTGTTTCCAAGGGTATTGTGTATGGTAAGCCCACCAACCAGGGAGTCACCCAACTGAAGTTCCAGCGCAGCAAGCGATCTGTTGCTGAGGAGCGTGCTGGTAGGAAATTGGGTGGTCTTAGAGTACTCAACTCTTACTGG
>JAPFFP010000094.1:14691795-14702084 GCA_026153255.1 Solanum medicagineum | reverse complement strand
CAGAGAAAATAACTTCAAGGACTAGTAAGTGGCAGAACATACTGATGATCCTTACCGCAGCATAACTGACATCCCTCTCCTTTGTAAGCTGTCTTGTGTCAAAATGGCACCACCACCACCACCACCAACATACCCAGTGAAATCCCACAGAGTAGGGTCTGAAGAGGGTAAAACGTACGCATACCTTACCACTAGCTCATGGAGATAGAGAGGCGGTTTCCGAAAGACCCTAGAGTCAGAAGTATCCAGCCCAAGTAATTGTTTCAAAATTGGCACCATGAGTTGTAAACTGTAATCCATAAGAAAACTGCAACTCTTATAGGAACTCACGTCTTTGAAGTTATTTCCCAAAGACAGTGAGTTACTGTTACTTTTCTGTGGAAGAAATTTTTTAGAATCTGCCGGCCACCATCCTAAAAGTCTTGATCCACCTCCACATATACTACTTCCAGTTTCTGCAATAGAAGAACAGAAGTCTGGTGCACCAAAGCTCCCGCTATGCACAGGGTCCGGAAAAGGGCCCAACCACAAGGGTCCAGTTTCCGCAATGGGGGATTAAATTAAACCTTTGTATTAACCACCCACTGAAACTTCTGACATTAAAATTTCTATCCATCTCTATGCAGCATCTTGAGATTGTGCGATCCTTGAAGATGACTATATTCAGGAGAAAGCTCTTCCACTGTTGATCCTTCCAGCCATTTATCTGACCATTGTCTCCTGCCATTGCATGTCTTCAGATTTCTTTCCTCGATAAATTCCTCCTAAAATATTCTACCAATTGGTTTCCATAATTCAACTCAGTATGAAGTAGCCACTGGTTTAGAGCACCAGTATCAGGGTTGCTATGCTTTATTGCTATCACATTCTTCCAGAATTCATCCCCCATGCTCATCGCACTCCTGTGCCATTTGAAGACCAAACTTCTGTTGATCATTTCATATTTTTGATTCCCATACCTTCACTTCTTTTATTCTTTGATACTATGGGCTCATAAGTCCTACTAAATACTGAATGCAATCCTTTCTTCTTTGAATTTCATCCCCATAAAGTCAGGTGTTATTTTATTCAAAATACTCTTTTCAACATTTGGAGATATGGTCAGTAAAGACGAGTAGGTAGGGATGCCATACAATGCACTACCTGATCAGTAAGGCTTTAGGGTAATATGATCAGAAAGAAAGAGCAAACTCATTTAAGAATGCCACAATGGGAACCAAGATTGTGTTTGATAGATTAGGGTCATTTCAGTTCATCAGTGTTGCTGATGCATAGCTAAAAGGAAAAAGTTGAGGTAGAATTCATGTGTGTTCAGCATAGTTCAAAAGCCAAGTCTCGTGCCCTAATCCCAGTTCACGTTAATTTTCTAACTGGTTTCATGCTCTGGAAGCCAGCTCCAGCAAGTGGAACTCCAGTCCTCAAGGTTGCAAACTTGCAATAATGAGTGGCCAAATCCAAACAAAAATTAGTTCCAGTGGACCTTCAGTCATGAGGTTAGATATTAAGCTCCAGATGTCTATCCTTCAAACCCTTCATCTCTAAAATCCGAACAAAAATTAGCTCCATCTTACTTTGCATTCTTTTTTCACAAATGTCTTTTTGAGTTGACAACACAATCCTCTGTACTTGTTCTACAAGCACAGTATACCCTATATCTCCAGATTTGAGAAGAAATGCTCACCATTACTGGGTTTTATGAACTCTTCCATCATATATTAAAGGTGAATGCGTACAGTAGGATGATAAATGAATGCATAAACAGCACACAGTACCAAAGCCACTTTTTAATGAATTCAGCACACAAGTAACAGAGCAGTCACCAAAAATCCTTGCAAGAACATACTCCATCCTTAAAATGGTGAAATCTGTTTGCATCTCTCAGAATTATCTCTCGTCCTGTGACTTTAGCGATTAATTTAATGGCAGAATGACAATCACCACAAACTCGAAGATTTTTCATTACTCGTATAGGCATACCTTCAGGCAATTTAAGAAGTCCATAGGCCACAGCTAGTTTCTCACTGTGATAATTCAAGCTATGCAACTTCTCTTCTTCCTCCACATCATGCAAAGCAAAGGTTCCATCAGGAATATATCCAGCTTCTCTTAACATAGGGCCCAACTTTCCTAACATTTTGATAATTGAATCATGCTCGGGATGGGGCGTGCTCTGTCCACCAGTGAACATATGCACTTCTTTGTCTGCCTCAAGCCAACTACAACCAGGTGATTTAACCACTTCCCTAGACTGCATCGACTTCCTAAGTGAAGCAACATCATCCCACTTACCTTTGGATGCATAAATATTAGAAAGTAGGACATAGGGCCCAGAATTTTGGGGTTCAAGCTGTAAAAGTTTCTTTGCAGCAACTTCTGCCAAATCCAGGTTCATATGCATCCTACACGCACCCATTAAAGAACCCCAAATAATTGCATCTGCTTCTATGGTCATTTTGTTGATCATATCCATCGCCTCATTCAACCGACCAGCTCGACCAAGCATGTCAACCATGCAAGCATAATGTGTAGTTCCTGGCTCCACCTGATATTTTGATTTCATGGACTCAAAGATATCTTGCCCTTCTTTCACTTTGCCGGTGTAGCTGCATGCAGATAAAACTCCAACAAAGGTAACCTCGTCTGGGGTAATACCTAAAGAACACATTTCTCTAAAAACTTCAAGAGCTTCATCTCCTAATCCATGTTGAGCATAACCTGTTATGATAGAATTCCACATGACAACATCTTTGGGAGAAAATCTGTCAAATATTAATTTGGCCTTGACGAAATCACCACATTTGATGTACATCGTGATTAATACGGAAGAGACATACACGTCATCATCACAGTTGTTTCTGATTAACTGTGCGTGTATCTCTCTGCCATAATTAAGACTTGCAAGACTAGCACAAACTGAA
The DNA here is from genome assembly GCA_026153255.1 of Solanum medicagineum. Classification (NCBI taxonomy): domain Eukaryota; kingdom Viridiplantae; phylum Streptophyta; class Magnoliopsida; order Solanales; family Solanaceae; genus Solanum; species Solanum medicagineum. Next base: position 14,699,166 of record JAPFFP010000094.1, on the reverse strand, counting down.
AGTATGCTTATCAACGAAGGGAAATTTGGCCGAAATCCTTCTACTTGCATTCGATGAAACAAATTCAGTGCCTCTATCTCATATCCTTTCCTTTCATAAACCTTGATCATTGCACTCCATGTTGCATCATCCTTCTCCTTCAAAAGGTCAAACACCATCCTTGCCTTAGTAACCTCTCCATTCTGTCCTATTCCAAGTATTATAGCATTGCAAGCAGGGGTGGTTCTTACAGGCATAACTTCGAAAAGCTTCCAGGCCTCTTCAAATCTACCATATTGCACATAACTTATTATTATCGCAGTCCATGAGACCTCATTCTTCTCAGGCATGACTTCAAAAAGTTTTCTAGCAATATCCAGTTTACCATTTTGGGCATATCCTGAAACCATGGCAGTCCAAGAAACCACATTCTTTTTTGGCATGTCATCAAAGAGGTCACGAGCCTCATCCAGCCTACCTTCCTGACAATACCCACATATCATATTAGTCCTCGCAACTACATCCTTTACTGGCATCATGTCATAAAGCCTCCTAGCCTCGTCAATTTTCCCTTCTTGAATCAATCCACCTAACATCACAGTCCATGACACCACATTTTTTTCAGGCATTTGCCAAAACAGAGTTTCCGCTTCCTTAACTAACCCCTCTTCAACATACCCTCTGACCATAGCAGTCCAAGAAATAACATTTCTTTGGGGCATTTTGTCAAACACTTTTCTTGCTTCCTTCACCATCCTATTCTTTACATAACCCGAGATTAACCCATTCCAGGAAACAATGTTTCTCTCAGGCATTTGATCAAACAGCCACTGGCCTTCATTAGGTTGGTGATTTTGAAAATACCCAGCGATTATAGAGTTCCAAGAAGTCACATTTCTGTTGGGCATTTCATCGAACACCCTTCGGGCATTCTGAATTTGACCCACACGAGAAAAGTGGGAAATCCGAGAATTTGATGCAATTGCGTGAGTGTAACAGTATTTCCGACATTGAACAAAGATTAAGCCGTGCATCAATGAGAAACGTACGTCGGCAACAGAACTACTCTTAGGATATGAGAAGAGAGTAACTGTCGCATTAAGGAGTAGTACTTTAGGCCAGCGAAGGTGGTACTTATGGGGAATTAAGGTAAGTTAGCAGAAGGAATGAAGTTTCCCATGTTTTAGGAGACAAAAGTATCAAAATAGCATCTAAATTATTATTTTTTAATTTTATATCTAAATTATTGGGAGTGTGAGTTTTATATTTAAATTATTATTTATTATTAATTTGAGACACAGGAATGAGTGTTATGTGTAATTAGAGGGGTTTATGATTTGGATAAAAATCTATCCAAATTGAAAAACGAATCAACACAATTAAATAAGTTGATTTTATTTAGATGGTTTGATTTTAGTTTGTTAAAAATCAATAGTATTTGGTTTTGGTGTGGATTTGTTCAAAAAAATAAAAAAAGTAATCAAATTGAACCAACAAATTATATACATATATTTTGTTAATTATACATACATAATATATTATTTATAAAACAATTTTAAAGACTTATATATGTTTTTACCAAATTTTATTTTCTAATCTATTTATGAAAATACAAATGCTCAAGACGAGAACATTTATTTTATTGATTACATGTTTATGAATATGTATGACAATTCTTAGTAGGAGTAGAAATGTCACTATCTCTTCCTGTTATGCCAAAGATCGATTTTAAAATTTTATTAATAATAAATTTAGTAATTGAAAATTTTATAATATTATTTATTCTAACTTTTTAAAATTTTGAATGGATTCTTGTCATTTTTTCTTTGTTTTGAATGAATCATTGTTTTTATTTTTGTGTATGTTAATAATCGAATAACTGAACCACTTTATTGATTTTATGTATATGTATGGCTAGTTTTTAAATTTATGAACCAAATTAAAATAATAAACTCAGATTTCTCAATCGTAAATATTTCGGGCAAAATATTCATACAAGTATATAATTGGTTTGTACTTTTAAATGTTGCTCTAGTCATACTAAAATACAACTAAGGTGTTTCTTAAAAAAAAAAAAAATCCCACAAAGTATGACATGAGTGTTGACACCCAATTTTGTTCGGCTTATAGTTCATTTTAGAGTGTCATTTAATAAAAATAATATTTTATTTATATTCAATTTAATTCAAATATTTGTGTATTTCTAACATTCTTTACTATTATTTTATTTTTTGATGTTATATAAATTTTCAATCGTATAATTTATACATATGTAATTATTTAATATTTTCATAATTATCAAAAAATTTATTCTTATTTATTTTTACAAGTTATTTTCGAAATTAAGTAGTTCATAATTGAATTAATTATTTCGCCTAGTCAATTTTAAAGAAGTTTATTAATTGATTTATTTTAATTTATTATATATTTTAAAATTCAAATTCGTATATTTCCCCTCCTTTTTTCTTTTCCCCTTTTACCTTTTTTTTTCACTCTTCTTTTTTATTTTTTCACGTTTTGTTTTCACATGGGACTCACGTGTATCCCCTCTAACTCCCCTCCTTCTCTGCCTCCAACTCTACAAAAAACACAGAAAAAAAATGGCTCAGATGAGCCTAACACAGAACGTCGCCACCCTCTCTTCCTCAGCACTAATCCTCAAACCAACCCCCAAACACAACAAAACTCAGCTGCAAAACGTCATCAGAAAACCTTCAAAACGCAGCAACAAATCGACCTGAATCCCACCTGAAAACGCCATTCAAACAGCCTCACCTTGCCACCAAGAAACGTCCCCCAAAACCAGCCCACAACATCACCATTTTCAGCTTAAAAATGACCAAAAAATGTCACACATTTCACTCCAAAAACGCAGCAAAAACAGCCGCCAAAGTCCCCCAAAGCCGCCAGCAACACATCTCCAAACACTACCATTATCAGTCCCAAGATCCGTCGCCACATCGCCGCCGACAATCCATGTATCACTCTATCTTTTAAGTTTTGTTTATTCTTGCATTTTATCTATTCATTTATTTATTTATTTTTGTTAATTATTTGATGTTCTTTTTTGGGCAAATTATTTGTTCCAACTATGAAATTCAATGTGATTCCGATGGTTTGTTGAAATTCAAGTATAAATCTTAGTTTGTGTGTTGCCATGTTGAATTCTAAGTTTAAGTGATTTATTTTGAACTTGGATAGATGTTCATGGATCTGCAAGCTATCTTTCTTTTCTCATTCGTCTCTTTCAACATTGTTTGCTAAGTCACCATATTGTTTTGTTTTTTTTTTAACGACGGACTTTAGAGTTAAGGTGTATCTCTATTTCACTCTTGTTTATTCTATGTTGAGTTGGATAACTAATCCATGTCTCTCTTCTTTGCATGAATATACCAATCCGAGTCCGTTGCGGACTCCTTTCTCATTTGCATTTCCTTGGGCCATGGAGGTCCAAACTTCATCCTCTTCAAATCAACCCGTACTCTCTTGGCTTCGGAGAACAATCTACAGCATCACAAGGAAATGACCCAAAAGTCGCGACAAAGATTTAAATGGGATAAAGGTCTAAAATCACTTCAGCTCTCTTCTTTTGTTTTATTTTTTGTTTATATATTTGATTTGTTTGGAAGCTAACACTTCATTTATTATTGGTTTCAACCTAAATTAAATTCCCCAACATATCAAAACCATTTATGTTATTCAATTTCATTTTATTTTGAAAAGGTATTTCCATAAAAAAAAGGAAAATAAAATAAAAAATGTGATTTTATATTTTAGTTTGATTTTCAAACACAGTCAATTTTCCTCAAGTTTTAGTCAATTGCTTTCCACTTAGTCAAGTCCAGTCCAAACCCTATCGAAATTAGGCAACTTCAAAACCAGTCAACTTTTCAAAGTCAAATCAAATCTAAAAAATGTTAATCAGCTTCCTATTCATCGGATAACCGCACGTTAGCGGCCATTTCGAGTGCGTAAAACCTTTTCAAAGTGGAAATATAAACTCGAACCTTTTCATTGGATTTAAAAGGATTTTTCTGTTAGGTCTTTTTAAATATTTATTGGTTTCTTAATTATCCTTAAAATTAGGTGGCGACTCTGTTTTTCTTTCGAATTTCGAGAATTTGCTTTTCTTAAATCAATTAAGTTTAAACTGATTTTTGATTTGATTTTCGAATTTTCTTTTAAAAAAATTCTATTTTTCGGTATAACATATAGTTAATTTTTACATTTTTTCTATCAAATATTTGCATAGTTTTTGGAGTTTGTTGTTTAGTATTATTTTATCTTGTCTAAGTCTTATCGTAAATCTGTTAATTCTAAATGATTATGAGTGAAAAACTGGCCGATGACGAATCTATCCCTCGGATTTCGAGGCCTCCCCATTCAAAAAGATGGAGAAATTTAATTTGGATTAATGTTTATTATTTGTCAAGATTCAAAGATTTTTGTTTAAGTTCATGCACATATTATTTCCTAAACTTGGCCGAGGAAAAATATCCACATTCAAAAGGACGAAAAAAGTTAGTTTATATTCATGTTTATTATATTTTAAAATTTAAAGATTAGTTAAGTTCATAACTTGTTTAACTTGGCCCATGACGAATCTATTCGTCGGATTTCGAGGCTTCCCTATTAAAAAGACGGAACAATTTTAGTTTATTCTTTATTTTTTATTATTGTGTAAATTATTTATGTGTGTTTATTTCATGATTATCGTACTTATGTTATATCATCTATCTCATCCTCAATTTGTAAAAATGAATTCAGTTGGGATCCACAGTTGTGAATTCTGAAGGGTGCTAATACCTTCCCTTCGGAATAACTTGAACTCTTACTCGAAATTTTTGGTTCGCAGACTATTTTGTAAATAATTAATTTGTTTCTTCATTATTCTTAAAATTAGGTGTCGACTCCTAAAATTCAACTATTTTTCCTATTATTTAAATCCTTTTATTCTTTATTATTTTTAACGAGTTGTTGCGACGTTGTGCCTTCGGGATGTCAACAATGAGGATGACACTAAAATATTCATAAAAAATAATAAGAAAATTGCTTAAAATAAATATTACTAAATAAACAAATCATAATAAAAATGAACATAATTTTAAAGTATTAAATCATGCTAAAATAAGTTTAAGAAATACTAATTACATGACTAAATATTAAAGAAAAACTAAAAATAAATTATGTACTTTAATTGTCTAAACTGCTTAGATGCCTTTCATCACAGAGAAGGATGAACACTTGCATTTAGCGACTTCGTTCGGTCATTCCTTCTTTAATTGTTCGCTATGGCTTGAGAGTTAATCACACGAGAGAGTAAATAAGAGAATGAAAAGAGGATCATTGAACCTTGCTCTCGGGCCAAGAGGCAGAGCAAATAATGGTTCGAGAGTCCCATGTGGAAGGGCTCTCGCTCAACGGATCAAAGGTATACAGGGATAACAGGTTGACGATTCCCAAGAGCTTTTACTGACTAAGTCGTTTGGCACGCCGATATCGACTCATCACATCCTGGAATTGGAGAAATGTAAAACCAAAGATATTCAGCATTATTGTCGTTCTTAGTATTGAATTTGTTTTTGTCTTTTTGGTAAGTATTTAGTATTTATTTGATTTCGATTTAAGTTTTATGTAGAATAATTAATATCTATGGACTATAACTTTTTATTTAAACATTCAGAATTTTAAGTTAAACTTGCAATAATATGTTAAAAACAAAAATTACATATGAAAAAGTATGGGAAATATTTGTGAATTATATCAACGCAAATATTTTATACATAATTTTTTAAAAAAATTATATATATATATTGTGTTGGGTCGCTTGATCTTGGATTAACTTTTCTAAGTTAAAATCAACCCAATCCAAATATAATTAGATTTATTTTTTCAATACCAAATTACCAGTCAAACATTTTTCTCAGTGTGACTCGATTTATGATTTGATACAATTTTTTATTTAATTTTGTTCACTCCAACCTGATATTTTTTGTGTGGAATATATGAAATCAAAAAATAATTAAGAGTTTGTTTGGCTATATGATATAAAATTATATAAGATAAAACTAAAGTTTTAGTTTTGTTTAGATAGGTAATTTGAATTTTAAGTTATATTTTTTTTTTATAAACATAAGAAATCTTTAAATTGTGAAAATTATCAAAATTGCTCTAATTCTTTATACAATCTTACCAATATATAAACAAAATTTCATAACAAAAATAAGATACACTATCATAAAGTTATTCTAAAAAATTACAGCATTTATTGGTCGAACTTTGGTTCAATTAAAAAGTAAATCTCAATATTTTACTACACTACTCTTTAATAAAATTGAACATGGTCAATATCATTAGTAACTATATCATCATGTTTGAATTCCATATATATTTCATCACTTTTTTGATATTCTCATAAAAAGTTATGTAGATACAAAAAGGTGATATTTTTAAAAAATTCTTTGTAAAATACAAATTTATGGATTAACTTTTGCATTTAAAAAATATGAAACCATCATATGAAATTTCTAAATTAAACTTTTAAATAATTTGAAATTTCATCTCATTATTTAATCAAGAGAAACAATCGTATGTTCAAATACCTACTAAATAAATAAAAGATACTAACAAGCTAAGGTTGTATTTTTGTAAGCTTATTTGAACTCCTATTGTTCTTGTAGAATAGAAATTGTTTCATTTTCAATGGATGCAAGATCGTCCATGTTACTGGAGAACCTATCATAATATATCCCTAGAAGGTGAATAAGACTAAAGCAGAATGAATTTTTTTTTACACGAAAATAATTTCCTTCGTAACGAAGTTTATAAATAAGTGATTATCTAATAATGAAAATTATTTTGAAGTCTATTCTTCAATTTGTACCTATTTTTGTCAATAGATAAGATTCATACTCGATGAAGGTGGATAATTTGATTGAAAATAAAATTAAATTCAATTTATATGAATGTATACGTGTAGGAAGATCGACAATTACATAAGTTAAAACACAGGCCAGGAGTGATTCGCTTTTAGTATCTTATTTAATTTGGGATGTGATTGGTATAAAGATAAATATTTTTTCGAAAAATATTTTCTTAGTTTTTTCATTTTTGATTAGATAAATGTTTTTCAAATTCACTTATTTTTTCTCAAATATAAGAAAATGACTTTCGTCGAAAAACTAAAGAAAATATTTTTTAAAATCATATTCTAACCTCAAATTACAATACATTTTTTTCTTAGCTTACTCGTACTCCAAACCCTCCGTCCCCCTCCCCCTCCCCGCCCCCCAAAAAAAATTGAAATATTTTTTTTTAAAAAAAAACAAAGTATTTTACCTCATTCCCAAACCACCCCCCGCCCTACCATCCAAAAAATAATTAAAATATTTA
>JAPFFP010000094.1:14680078-14690154 GCA_026153255.1 Solanum medicagineum | reverse complement strand
TGTGTACTGTACATATGAATACATACAGAAAAATCTTCTTTCTCCACAACTGATCTTCTTTCTTCTTCAACTACTCTTGTTTATCATGTTATCAGAGCAGGGCCCGTCTCACCCAATGTTGGGCCCTCGAAAAAATTGCCACACACCAGATGCTAAGCACTGGGCGTGAGGGGAGTGTTGAGACAAAAAGTCCGACATTGGTGGTTAATGAGATGGCTGGACTCCTTATAAGGCTTAGGCAATCCTCCTCCATTTGAGCTAGCTTTTGGGGTGTGAGCTAGGCCTAAGACCTAATTTCATCATGGTATTAGAGCCAAGTGGGAGCATTAAGATGATTGGGACATTCAAATCTTCAACCCTTTGACACAAATAGTGCATTGATTTGGTTAATAACAACGTGAATCATGGTTTGATAAGTAGTATTATTGCCTTTCCACTTGAGTATGTCTAAAGTATCATGTATTTTTGATTTGATACATTTGGATGTATGGGGATCTTACAGGGTTGCTACACATAATGGTTTCAGATTCTTTCTAACCATGGTTGATGATCATTCAAGAATGTGTTGGTTGTACTTGCTGAAACTGAAATCTGATGTGTTCTCAGTACTGAAATCTTTTCTGACACTAGTTAAAACTCAGTTTGATAAGCATGTAAGGAAGATAAGGACTGATAATGGGAGTGAATTCTTTAGCAATGAATGTTGTAACTTGCTGAAATCTCTTGGTGTTATTGATGAAAGTAGTTGTCCACATACTCCACAACAAAATGGGGTGGTTGAAAGGAAACATAGGCACATACTTGAGGTAGCTAGAGCAATCAGATTTCAAAGGAATATTCCTATCAGATTTTGGGGAGAATGTATATTAGCTGTTGTATACCTAATCAACAGACTCCCTACTCCAGTTTTGAAAGGGAAGTCTGCTTATGAACACTTCCATGGACACAAGGCTAACATAAATCATTTGAGAACTATAGGGTGCTTGTGTTATACAACCAAGGTGATAAAGCAAGATAAATTCTCTCCTAGAGCTGATGTTTGTGTGATGATGGAATACTCACCAACTCAGAAAGGATATTTGCTCTACAATCTGTCTTAGAGAAGATTTACTGTTAGCAGGGATGTTATATTCAAAGAAGATTTTTTTCCTTTCAAACAGACAGTTAGAAGCCAGAAGCCATTATTTCCAGTTGAGCCAGTTGCACTGTCAGATGATCTTCCCATAAGTGATGAAGATAGAGAATTACTTGTGCCTATTCCTGCAGAAATAGACAACATGCTTGGACAGTGATTCCAGTGATTCCATGAACCCAGGAACAGAAGTTGTTTCTGATATAGAGCTAACTGTTGAGCCTGAAATAGAACTCATTACTCAGCCTGATGCTACCACCACTACAACTGATCTGATAACTAGAGGGACTGAAGAAGTCATCACAAGAGATCTGCCAGAACTCCTCATCCCCCAATCTGGACGAAGGATTATGTGACAACCAAATCTCACCAACACTCTCAAAGCAACTATGTATCTTATGATCACATCTCACCCAAGTACAAGGCCTACCTATCCATGTTCTCCACAGAGGTTGAGCTTAGGACTTTTGAAGAAGCAATTAAGGACAACAGATGGATACATGCCATGCAGCAGGAGGTGCAGGCTCTGGAGGAAAATGGGACCTGGAAATTGGTTGAATTGCCAAAAGGAAAACATATTATTGGGTGCAAATGGGTATTCAATATCAAGTACAAGGATGATGGACAGGTTGATAGATTCAAGGCAAGGTTGGTGGCCAAGGGATACAATCAGATAGAAGGAATTGATTACCAAGAGACATTTTCACCAGTTGTCAAAATGACAACAGTCAGGACCATTATAGCACTGACTGGTGATCACAGCTGGGACATATTCCAAATGGATGTTTACAATGCATTTCTGCAGGGAGATTTACTTGAAGAGGTGTATATGAAATTACCTAAAGGCTTCTACATGGCAGAGAAGGACAAGAACCTTGCTTGCAGGCTGGTAAAGTCTTTATATGGTCTTAAACAGGCTTCAAGGCAGTGGAATGCAAAATTAACTGAAGCATTAATTAATTCAGGCTACTCACAAAGCCACTTTGACTACTCCTTGTTCACCAAGAGAAGGGGTAATGGTTTAGTGATAGTCCTGGTATATGTTGATGACTTGTTGCTCACAGGGAATGATGCAGGGTTAATAAAAGAGATCAAACATGTTCTGCATAAGCATTTTAAGATCAAGGATTTGGGGGAGCTCAAATACTTCTTGGGCATTGAGTTTATGAGGTCCAAGGAGGGGATTGTGATGAATCAAAGGAAATATGTACTAGAGTTGATAGCAGAAGCAGGCTTGGATAATGCTAAACCCAACATGACACCATTGGAGTGCAATCAAAAGCTGACTAGTGTGGACTTTGATCCAGATGTCCTATTTGAAGATGTTCAAAAATATCAAAGGTTGGTTGGGAAGCTGCTATACCTTACTAATACCACACCAGACATAGCATTTGCATTACAGTCACTGAGCCAGTTCATGCAGAAGCCCAAAATATCACATTGGAAGGCAGCCTTAAGGGACATCAAATATGTGAAACTTGAACCTAGAATGGGACTGCTCATGGGATCCAGTCAGAAGCATCAGTTGCAGGGATATTGTGATGCAGACTGGGCTACATGTTCAAGCACAAGAAGATCAGTCACTGGTTTTGCTTTAAAGTTTGGAGATTCACTAATCTCTTGGAAGTCAAAGAAATAACACACAGTCTCCAGGAGTTCCATAGAAGTAGAATATAGAAGCTTGGCAATTTTGACAGCTGAAATTGTATGGATCACTGGACTGCTCAAGGAGTTGGGAGTCAAGGTAACAGATCCGGCAATCATTCATTGTGATAGCAGATCTGCATTACAACTTGTTGCAAATCCTGTGTTCCATGAACGTACAAAACACATCGAGATCGACTGCCATTTCATTAGGGAAAAAATCCAGAGGGGTCTCATCAAAACCATCTACGTTAATACTAAAGATCAATAAGCTGATTTGTTCACCAAAGCGTTGGGTCAAACACAACATGACTTCTTAATACACAAGCTTGGATTATTGAACCTCTTCAATACATCTAGCTTGAGGGGGAGTATTGGAGATAGTTAGATTAGTTTGGGTAAGAATAGTTAGGTATACATTATTAGTTAATTAGTTGGGATTAGTATTAGTTATAATATGATGTATGGGGATGTATGATAAGGAGTGTGAGGATTCATTGAGGTATAAATACCTCCATTGTGTACTGTACATATGAATACATACAGAAAAATCTTCTTTCTCCACAACTGATCTTCTTTCTTCTTCAACTACTCTGCACTTGCTCTTGTTTATCATGATGATATAGAGAATGTACTTTGGGATATGGTCAAATTACAACAGGTTGTTGCATGTAGACTTACTTATACATTTACGCAAAAGGACTATTTTCACAGTAACTTTATCAATTACGCTAAAGGATAAAAGAAATAAAGTTTACCTTTTTAAGACCAGGGACAATCTTTGACAAAGAGATGAAAAGGTCTCCCATTTTTTCTCTTCGTTTCCTCTCCGCAATAACATGATCTTGAGCTTGTACTGGACTCCTCTTATACATAACATTGTTGTTATAATTTACCCCTAATAATGATTCTTGACATGCATTTTCTGAGCTTATCATTGCACCAATATCTTCTTCTTGATTTGAAGAAAATGAAATGATAAAAACCCCCAGAAGAAGAGGAGGAATTATTAGAGGAAATTAAGGGAGGAGAAGTTGCTTTAATTTGACCACTTTTTTCTTCAATATTTGTGTTGTAACCACCTGATTGGGTTGATAAATATATATCTTGAGAAATATTTGGCTTCAGCTCATAGAAGCACTCATCTTCATAGTTAAAATTATCAGTATATTCCATGCCCTAAGAGGAAACAAAAAAGGATATATGGATATATCAGAAAAATAAATAAATATCTAGTAGAAAAGCTTGTTGAATTTAAGGTTGCATTTATTGACCTTATTGAGTATGTATTACTCTCATTTTGCTTTGAAAACAAGGATTAATTGTTAATTTCTTCTAGAATTTTTTTGCTATCCAAAATGGTGGTTTAAGCAAACTTACATTTAGATGTTAAACATTAACACAAGAAATTAAGCTAGTTCCAACTAACTTTCTGTAGGTACACCTCAATCGATAATACTCAAAATTCAAAGATTTTACATTCAACTCTTCAATTTATAATCTCCTTTTTTTTTGCAAAATAGGATGTTTCAATACGATTTCAATTAGTTGACTTTTAAAATGAATATAAAAATAAAAAAAATGACAATACAAATCTGAAGTAAGAAGCGATAACTTACTTGAATAGAGGAATTTTGAGCTGTAATAATTGCCTTCCACTATGAAATACAAGAATGTTGTTCAAGACTTCATAATTGTGTATGTTTCTCAATAAAGGTATCCCAAAAGGAGGATCAGGTCTCCATTGATAGCTCACTACCACCCCAAATAAAATAAAAAATTAAAACTTGAACCAATATTGATTATTTTTTTCCAAGTGTTCAATTAAAGTAATACAAATTATATATATATCCCACGTGTGAAAAGCTGTCATATTTTCATCCTCACTAGTCTAAATAATTATATAATGTGTAAAATTAATCAATTCCAGTAATAACTCATCATGAACATAAATATAGTCAAAGAGGGCTCTTCCATTTCCTCCTCATTTAAACATCTTCCAGAACCTTCACCCTTAATATTTCAAAATTTTCTTGTCCATTCACATTTGAGAATGTTCTTTCTTCTTTTGGGTGTATTGAAAGGGAAAATATTTTATTCTCCGCGTGTTTTAATTTGTTTATCTAATTTTGATTTGATATCAGATTTAATAAAATAAGGTAGACTTTTGAATTTTTTCACTTCTCAAAGCTGCTCTTTCCACACCTTCGGATATATGGTGGCAAATTGTCGCCCCTTTACTTATTTCTTTGATAATAAAATTGGATATCTTTGTGACATCAATTATACAAGTTCCTGAAGAGGACTACAATATTTTTTTAGTATCTTTTTCACAAGTCATGTTACTCATCTCTCCGTCCAATTTTACTTGGCCCCTGTTGATTTGGCACATGAATTAAGAAGTAGTAAATGATAGGGTAATTTTATGAAAGTATCCTTTGAATATAATAAATAATATGTCTTGAAAAATGTAATGGAGAAGCTAAGTGACTATAATTAATGATAAGGGTAAATTAGGAAGTAAGTGTAAAATTATCTCTTGATTTTATGAAGTGGACAAGTATTATTGGAGATTCCAAAATAGTATAAAGATTAAGTAAAGATGAACAAGGAAGTAGAATGTTATTTGTCAAAAAAAAAAAAAAGTGTCATTTTGAAACCAACTAAAACAAAGTGAAAAAACACATTGAAATGGACGCTTCTTTAATTTCTGTCTTTTCGAGAACAAACTCTATGCTTGTTAATCATGCAAACAATAAAAAGGAAAACTTCACCTTTTCTTTACATTATACAAAATAAAATAAGGTAGCTCATATTCTTAAGCTTTTCCCTTCGATTGACCAATCTGGATATTTATGTCTGAAAATTTCACTTTGATTTGAATATAAAATACTTTCTAGCTACCAGAGCAATTTCATAATTCTTAACATAAGCTTTTCCTTTAATTGGGGTTTACCTAAATTTCGAAATGTTTAGTTAGGATTCTATTTTCTTAAACAAATTAAATTTGCTTAAGATAAGATCATATCTTGTCTAAATCTGATATAATATAACATACTAATTAAAAAATACTTCCAAGTCTCATTTATTTATTTGAAATCCTATTTGTAGCTTTTGCAACGTATCTCTAATGCCATTTTGAGGTTGGTGTGTTTAATTTATTGGTAAGATTGAGCAGGTAATTAATATCTTTGTAGAGATTCATCTCTAATTAAATTTACGAAATAATGCATGCAACGGGAAATGAAGAATCTTATCTAGTGAAGGGTGTGTGTCTAATTACTACTCGAAGAGTGAAAAGCTATTATCTTTGATCATGATTTTAAATTATTAATTATTATGATTTGTATTAATTTTTAAATATATATAAAAAAGAATATTATATATGTTTGTAATAAATTTTAGTGTGATAGAAAATAAATTGCAATCAAAAATAAAATATGAAGAAATAAAATTTTATTATGAAGAAATAGAATTGTATTGACAAGCATGTGGGTACAAATCTGTTCCTCCCTTGATTCTCCTTTCATAAGATTCCTCATGATTCGAGGGCCATTAGTGGCGTATCTCATAAGATTTCTCTGTGATTCGAGGCCCGTTAGTGGTGTACTTCTGGAACGAAGGATGATTTGGACTTGATTTCCTTGAGTCATATTTTGATCTCTTGATAAATATCCCATGATTTATGGAATATTTGAGATGTCTTTTTAAGGGAATATAATATCTTTATGTAGACATGAATTAGGGTTTAGGGTACCGTAGCCTCAAAAAAACTCTGACTGAAATAAGACTTATCTCGTAGAGTCCTACAAATTAAATTTTAATATTTACAGTATATCATGTTCCTCATATTTTTAATTAAATCGTATAAATTGAAACATATGAGAATGAAATACCAACTAGAACTTGACTAATAAGTAGCAATATTTATGCAAAAGATTCTCTTCAAAGCAACAAAAGAAATTTAATATTTGTTCCACCTCATCAAATTATTACTTGATGATCACTAAGCAGAACTTGCTCAACATATTTAAGTTATTTCTCGTATTAATTGTCATAATAATCCAAATTGGAAATTAAAGAAGAAGAAAAAGAGACCATGTTGCAAGTCGTTGCATCTAGAAGCCCAAAATTGTCTGGTCGGTGAACTTGCTTAATTGAGTCTTTCACAAAATTAATGCTTGATTTACATACATGTCTAATTAGTCTTTGATATAAAGTAGTTTAGAACTAAATAATTACATTTTATCTTAAATATCTTTTTCATTCTAGAATGTACACTAGACGATGACAAGTTCGTGCAGGTACAAATTCAAAATAAAAATTAAGTTAATTTAGTAACACACATAATTATAAACTACCGGAATAATTATTATCTTAATAATTGAAGTGAAGGGTTCAATAATTTTTAGACATAATCACGTAGTCAAATATGAAAATTTCACTGGGTAGATTGTTATTATTATTTGTACTTTTCATAGTTTTCAAAAAATAGTCACATAGTTAAATATAAGGATAATTTATAACTCCCTTCATTTCAAAGTACTTGCATATTTCGTTTCTTGAAAGTTAATTTCACAATTTTTTGATACATTATCTTTTAAACTTTTATAATATTTGGATTTTTATTATAGTTGTGTTTTACTTCAAAAGAACTTTATTGATAGAAATGACATCCCATATTCTTCTCCTTTTTTTTTTCACTTCTATAAAATCGAGTATTTTTTAATCCTTTTGAGACAAAATAAATAAATATAATTGCATCCTCAATATGATTAGTCATTAAAGAGTTCAGTTTAGGACTTCAGAGGAAGGTGATATATTTCTCATGAAAATAATTTCTTATGACAGTTTATAAATTAAATTCAAATAAATGAAAATAAAGATATTATAGTAAAATATTATACATTTATTATGGATCAAGTTGTGCCATTATGAGCTTCTGACATGTTGTTATTTCCGACAGAAACCCATAGTTTTCTGTTAGTAATTATATTATATGTGTGTTTTAAGTAATATAATGTGGATCTCTGTGAATCTAAGTATCTAACGATGTTGGATTCAGGTTATTTAACATAACATCACATACTTATTTTATTATTTTTCCCGAGAAATTATTTATCTAGTTTTTCTACTTATGGAGACTGCGACCCACTAGGGCAACATTTTATTTTGAGCACGTGGATAAATAGGAGTAACGTGACTACTCCAATTTCGAAAAAAACGTATATTAAATTAGTACTACTATAATATTCATTGTGCTTGGTGAAACAGGACTCAGGTTTTAGGGGATGTTAACTAGAATTTGTTTCTTCAGATTGTTTTATGTTTATATGTTTGGATTTTATCCTCTTAAAATCACTCGAGAAGTCAAAAATTTCATCAAGCATATTTAAAATTTAATATATACATATAAAAAATAATTTTACTAAAAATAAGTCGAATCACATGATTGATGTAATTTTTGAAACAGGAGTGACACTTTTTGTTTGTTTTTTTTTTTCAAAAAAAGAATCAAATGTTTGAAGTCTTTTTTAATTCAATTGTTTATTTCCTTTACTGGGTAATAGAATAGCAAAACCAAAAATGATCCAAACACGAATAGATTTGAAGACTTCGCTACGATTATGAAATGTTGGGACCATATAAAAGTCTAGAATTCAATTGTAGAGGTGTCATTTGGGTCATAAAACATGAGATCCATAAATGTTGAGGAGTTCTAGAAAAATCAGGTCAAGACGGACAATATCATGATAGTTGGACCTAAATCGTCACATGTATTGATGATTTTTTGCAAATAATATTGGTAGGTGATCCAGAAATTAAATCAGACAAAAACAGACAAAACATTAACAGTTGGACCTAAATCTTTACATATCTCAATTTGTAGTCCTTGCAAACAACATAAGTAGGTGACACAAAGGTATCAAGGCAAAACAGACAAAACATCACCAGTTGAACCTGAATAGTCACATGACTCACATGTATTAATTAATTCTTGCAATTAATATCTCTGAAAAGCTCAATTGATGATGAACAAATTAATAATGACTCCAAAAAAAAAAAAAATTCATATAGCTAAACAAAATGTCAATACAACAATGATTCTTGGCTCTAAAGAAAATACTATATAGCTGCAGCAGTAGATACATTGTTGTCCACATATGTAGTACAAATTAAAGCATTAATTCATTGAAATGATACATTTAACATAATTAAAGTCGAATTTAGTCTTGTCTTAAGTTTTGAGATGTAATTCGAACGCCTTTTGAACATCCTGCACTTTAATATCAACAATATTCTCATGATCAATCTGCAAGATGAGCGTCATCAATAAGTACTATTACAAGATTCATTAGCAAATTAAGACGAACAATATAAATAAACTAATTAATTTACCTCAGCAAGAATGGAGATATGATGAAGAGAAATGTGATTGGAGGGTGTAACTCTAATGTGGTGAATAGTAAGATGCAGTTTTTCCATTACTCCTGCAATTATTGAGAATATGTTCCTCATTTGCTTGTTGCAGTGGATACCTATGAGTACATTTTTGTCCAGAATTTGAACCTTTATATCATCAATATTCTCATGATCATGCCTTTTGGAGTATTCAAGATCATCATCATCATGAGAATATTGTTTGTGTACTTGTGTAGCAGTTGACTCAATCAAGTTTGTACTAGTCTTTGTCGTCCCAGCAGCTTCCTCTAAAGCAGTTACCCGTTCTTGAAGTTCTCCTATGTACTTTATAGCATCTTCAAGAATGGTAGCTTTGTCCAACTGCATCATCAAAACAATTTGTACATAGATATTTCATGTTAGGTTAGCCATCGGATAGAAATCTAAGAAAAGAGAACTACTCCCTCCGTCCCATTTCATATGACACCCTTTGGCTAGACACGATGTTTAAGGAAAAAAAGAAAGGCTTTTGAAACTTGTGTTCTAAAATCATTTTAGATATTTGTGTGACTGAGAATCATTTGATTAAGGGTAAACAGGAAATTTTAAAATTAAATTGTTTCCAATTAGAGTAAGGTAACATTCTTTTTGGGACGAACCAAAAAAGAAAATTGTCATCTAAAATGAGACAGAAGATGTATTATAATTAATTGTTCTAAGTGTCTCAATTTATGTCATGCACTTCTCTTTTTACGTCAACATAGTTAAAGCATTACAAGTCCATAATTATTCACCGTATCATCATCATCATCATCATCATAATAATAATATATGAATTTGGAACCCAGGGTGAAATTTTCAGTCTCTATTCTTCGGGTGAATACCGTGTAAACCTATT
>JAPFFP010000094.1:14651744-14675573 GCA_026153255.1 Solanum medicagineum | reverse complement strand
TTATTCTTCTAATTAACAACTCCTTTTGACTTGAAAATTCTGATATCTAATTTGTTGATATTAAGACCTAATTAGGCAATTTAATTATCTTCTTTCTATTTCCTAATAATTTCCTGTAAAGTGTAAATCCTCTTCTATAATACCAAATGAAGTACAATTTTTATCCTTGACAAATAAGTTTAAATTGCATAAATCGATTGTGTGAATGCTCAATAATATTTACACAATTGTTCATAAACTAATGTTAATAACTCATGACCTGAGGGAAAAAAAAAAGGGTGGGGGAAGGATAAAAAAACCACAAGCCCTTTGGGGGCCAATACCTCGGTCATTACCAGATAAAATAAATAAAGTTAAATTACATAACTAGATAAATATATGATATGTATTTACATTATACCACTATATGAAAAAAATTACAGTTGATAGATAATAGTTAGACTTTTGTTGTTATTTTCTCTCTCCTCTCTTCCTCTATCTTGCCTCTCTCCTTTCTCTCTCTGCAATCTCTTGCCTGATATACAAATATATATGTATACCAGTTACATATATACAATTATTTATTTAATAGATAATACATATGCAGTTCACTCCTCTCCACTCTTCCCCCCCTCTCGCTCGCCTCTCTCCTTCCTCTTTCGATCGCGCTCGCCTCTCTTCTCCTTCTCCCAACTCGCTTGTCAGATATATAAATGCATATGTATATTAGTTATACATCAATTATTTGATAAATATACACATTCAATTATACATATACAATTTGTCTCTCTTTACTCTCTCTCGATCTCGCTCGCCTCTCTCCTATAATATGTAGCTATGAATCATAATTTTAGCAAATTGTAGCTACTTTTGCCTTATTATGTTTCAAAATATTTGTTCTTTTTGAAAAATCCTCAATTAATAATTATTATAATAGGTTAATTTAATTATGCGAAAATGCACATAAGGGTTTCACTTTAACGGAAAAGTAAAAGATCTAAATTAAAAACTTAACCAAAATTTGCATTCTTTCGAAGTGGATTCCTTTCCCTTGTATACTAATTTCATTACTTGGTTTTCGCAAGTTAAATAAGATTTGATCTTGTTTTATTCATCATTGAGTTTAAAAAGGTATGTATCATGTGAATCTATGTTATGCTTATAAAATTCTTTATCTTGCTTTTTTATTTCAATACAAGATTTAGTGAAAGTATTATGTGCATCTCTTTTTCAGACTTTGTCAGTCCAGAAGTATATGTTAATCTTTTTCTTGACCCGCCCTTTGGGAGTCACAGACATCAACAGTTTTACTCCAATCCCTGTTTTGATTGTTTGTATTTTGTTGTATTAAATTTTTTTGATAATATATTATTAAATAATCATAAATGTTTTGTTGGCTTGGTGATAAAAGTGTGCATTTTTATGTAAGTGATGGGACTATTATTTGATTTTTCTATTCAATTTAGCCCTTATTATTTGATATACATAACTCCATTATATCATTTACTTCTTTTTTTCATTTTTGTTTGTCCCTAATAAATGCTGCGCTCTTCTTTAAGAAATATTAAAAGTACACGTTTTACTATAATACTATATTAATTGATGTATAATCTCAGTGGACTTAGAAAATAATTTGGGCAATAATTCATTAAGGTTAAAGTATATATTGTTTTTCTCTTGATATTTTAAAGTTGATAAGTAAAAAAAATTTTTTTTTTTAATATAATGAACAAATAAAATGTACCATAACTGGTGCTTTCATCATATTTCAACATGAGGAGAGAGAATATTTTGGGCATTGGAATGCACTCTAATTAAACGTGGTTTCCATGAATTAATATCAGCATATTTTACGGAAATTTCGAAGACCTATCCAAGGAAAATGATGTTAGTAAACATATTTTAAAGATTCTGTAGGTTTTGGATAAGACAAAATAATTAGTATTATTATACATCTGAGTGTAAGCTTGTTCTTGTCCACTCCCTTGTGAAATCCATGTCCTTATCCAATTTTTGAACTTCAATTGACCACCTTTCATCACTTTCACAATGCACAAGGATATTTTTTATAACACTTTTTTACCACCTTGTCCATAGGTTCATTTATCCCACGTGCCCTAAGTGGATATACCATCAGTCCCACAAATATTTGTGTTGCATGTACGACTTTAATTATTAGTTACTAAAATCTTCGATTCTTTCTTAAATGTTACGTTAAATCAAATGATACTAAAGTAACTAAAACGAAAAGGGTAAATGTTTGTGATCTCTTGCACAATATGATATGCATTCCAAGTATAGTTCTTCATTAATTCAAAGCCAAAAAAATGTCAATGGAACTGCAATGTTTGAGATACAGGTAGATCCTTGACTGAAGCATAATAAGGGACAACAATAGATCCAAGATTTAACTTTTATGGGTTCAATGTTTAAGATTTTTAACATTAAATTATTTGTATCTTTGAAATTATGAATTCGTATCTACTATTAAGAAAAAAAAATAAAGACAAAATTTAATCATATTTTTTCATTTTTACCCTTTTCAAACTCCACACAGTCATCATTTATTTCTCATACAAAACTCAACCTTTGAAACTTAATTAATGAAGAGTAAAATTGAAAAGAATTTCCAACACATCCCTTGAAAAGTGAACAGTTGACTTATTTTAAAACATCAAAAATTCCCTAACAATTAAGACAATTTTTGTAAATTTTTACATGTAAACTGTGCTCAATATCGAAAGCACTGATGAACCTGGTGTCGGCATGCTACGTCAGCCTCTGAAGTGATGCAATGAGAATAAGAGTATTTATTCACAAACCATTTAAACTAATAGATAATCAGATTAATACAATTCAAACAAAATCATAATTGAGAGCATCTTCATTGTGCCACAACAGTAAGGCAAATCCTTCTGATCTTTTGTGTTGATTCTGCTTTCAGCAGCAGAGAAAGTTAAAGGGAGACATTCGCAATGCGATGCTTGCGCAGTGCACATCAGAACAAGGATATGATACAATTAAGATGATACAATTCAACTTTTCCTATCTGACTTTACATGACGCAGCTGTGCATGGCGGGAGCTTAGTGCACCAGCCTGCCCTTTTTCGTTGTGCATGTTGACAAGAGAGCGTGTGCACTCTACTTAGGGCAATGTAATTCTGCCTACTCAATATCTTTTACAGCATCCTGCATTGATGAAGAACAAGTTACAACCATAAAGAACAGATCTTTCATGACAGAGATAGATGAAGTATGGCTCAAGGATATGCACGTAGAATACACAAGGTTCAGTACGTACGAGCATAGTGTAATAGCAAAGGATCAGTGTTACCTTGGCAAGCCGTGTTACATAAGCTGCAGCAAGTGCTGTAAACAATAAGCCTACTCCAAGGGTCAATAGCTGTTGGTTTCCTCCTCCCAGGGCAGTTTCAGATCCTTCTTGCTGGAACATCAAGAAATATAAGAACATTGACAGTGTCGCTGAATTTCTTGAGGTATTAGTTTATTACTCTTTAAGTTCGAAACTTTCCAAATGAACGGAAGTTTAAATGTTTCGATATCAACGACAGAAAGGCCACAAAGTACAATATCTCAATTTGAACAAAGTAGGAACATATGAATGGTCGTAAAGCTAATCAATAGCACTACAAAAAGGAAGAACCATTGCACAATAACACGTTCAATTTGGGTCTCACATGTCCAGTACCCTATTTTTGTTTTAATAGTCCAGTAGAATCAAGTCAGAATAGTTGGTAGGTACTTAATCTCAACTGTGTTAGTTTGTCAGGAAGAAAACATAAACGTCCTTTGTCTTCTTTTTTTTTTTCCCGGTAAAGGGCCAGATATACCCTTGTACTATTAAAAATAGTTTAAATATACTCTTCGTTATACTTTTGGCTCAAATATACCCCTCCCGCTATACTTTTGGACCAAATATACCCCTTTCATTATATCATGGCACAAACTTATCCTTAATTTAACCGTTGGTAAAAAAATCATATGTAAAGATAAAAAATGTTGATTACGATTGTATAACAATGTATAACAATTACAATTATAATACTAAGCAAAGCTCCAATCATGTTAAAAGCTTTTAGAGCGCGGATAAACAAAAATCATGGAAGCAATTTGCCACAGCCAATTAAATTCATACATGAGAAATTTATTCAACTTCATAGTTTTAAACCTACAATGGGAGTTAACAAAAGAGACGCGAAAGAAACACAGTTGAAAAATTCCAATTTAGCTTATGTTACTAACAAGTAACGCTGGACTGGCATGGCTAATATTAAAGTGTGAATGAGACAGAATCATGCCCCAAAAAATAAACTAATCATTCTCTGTGAATCTCTGCTTATAAAAACTTTTGTTTAACCAAATATTTTACTCTTTATTCTTAATTTTCTTTAAAAATAATTTCAAACTATCTTTCGAAAAACAAAACAATTAACTTCCGTTTCACACTTTATTTGATGTTCCTTATTTTTTTCCACACAAATACCTTTAAATTGATTTTGTTTTTCAGAAAAGTTAAAAATATTATAATCGTGAAATTAAAAAAGCAACTTATATATTTGTTTTTTAAATCAAACTCATTAATACGTAAGTGTTTATTTTTCCATTTTCCTCGTATGAAGTACTCTAATCCACAATCTACTATTTAAACACAACAGTATTTAATTAACTAGCATTAAAAGGGAAAGTAACATAACCAAAAGAAGAAGAAAAGAGCCTATTATCTGACGATTTGTCAAAATTAAGGGTAAATTTATGCCAAAATATAATAAGAGAGGTATGTTTGGCCCCAAGGAGGTATATTTGGACTGAAAGTATAACGAAGGGTATAATAAACTATTTCTAATAGTACAGGGACATATTTGACCCTTTTCTTTTTTCTTTTTTTTTTTTCCCTGATAACAATGGTGTCGGGCCATCTTGCGCATATCTTGACCAATTTTATGGGTTACACAAATACCGGAATGTTTTTGCCTCCACTAAGACAACCAAGCAGAAAGTAATGTTTCTTGAGAAAAGCAACGACAAAATTGGCAAGAAGACACTTCTGAAGCTATTTCAACTGTTATATACTCTGCTTAGTGCTTACTTCTCTTAACAAGAAAATGCAATTCTCATTTCGGCAGGACTGGAAGAATAAAATCACAGGAATAATGACTGATTATAAGAAGAGGCAAAGATTACAAAGATAAGGGCATAAGATAAACAAGTGGCAAACTCACAATAATTGCACGCCCAAATGCACCTGCACTCACGTAAGCCCATGATCCAGGAAGCATTCCTAGCCAACTGAATACAAAAGATATAGATGAAGAGCATGCCTGACAAGTGACTAAATAACTCCTCAAAAAGCAAATGTACATTTGATGCACTAAATCAAGTTATCACATAGTCGGATTCTTATATAGCGTCACAATACCCTCAAACAATCCCTCTAATCTAACATAAAGGAATCTGTAGAAGAGGCTACTTCCACATATATAGAATCTAGATTGCAAGAAAATCCTAACTACATTCTTCAACAGAATAGCTTTGCTAATGCTAAACATCAGTCAAGGACCAAGGTGATCAAAGACTGTAAAAAAGACTTCAATATCACTATACAACAGAGATAACAGGCATGTAAACAACATAGATCTGTTCTTCTTCTCAATGTAGGTTTTCTCTACTTGGCGTTTGCAGTTGACCATGTAATGGACAGCTCATTTGTATCATTAGATAGCACATATCATATGATAGTTGTTACTTTGGAACTTCCACCTTGAAAACATCTCTGATAACAATAAAAGCGTAAGTGACTGAAAGGTCTAATATCAAATTACGCGATTCAGGTAGCATTCATGCAAGATAGCCTTAAGGTATTCCTTCCTATATGCATATTCTAAGACATTTACAGATGAATACAAAGGTACACCGAGGAATTTGTGGAAGGGGAAAAGAATCTAAATTCTTCCAAATCCTAGAAAACGAACTTCATCCTCGAAGTGAACCCCAAGCAGAGACATTTAGACATCTGAACATAGCCCAAAGGTGAAGTAAGAACTGAAAATATAAAATGAGGCTCACCTTCCTAGAACGTATGGTACAAAGTCGACTGAAGTAAGTCCATAAAGATAGTTCCCAAGAGAAAATGGAAGCAACGGGCTCAAACGGAGAAGAGTAACAACTTTGAAACCATTTTCTCCAATTGCTTTGTCTATTGCAAGAAATTTCTTGTTCCCTTCGACCAGCTTAAGAATACGTTCGCGAGCAAAATATCTGGCAATCAAGAACGCAATACTTGCTGCTACCTGAGTGCATATCACATTATTGAGAACGCATTGTACATCATCATGACTCTATTGAACCAAATGATCAGCTTACCGTTCCACTAATGGAAACAATGATGGTCCCAGTGACAGAGCCAAATAGAAGACCAGCCGACATGGTCAACGGAATGGCAGGTATTGCAAGAATCTATATCAGAAGAGTTACAGTGAATGTCAGTCCCATTTAGAAACTCTTAAGAATTCACTTAATGAGCTAGGCACATTTAATCTATTATGAATTAAGAACTAGAACACTGGTCAAGCAAAACCCAAGAAACTTGACTAAAAATGAAAATACATTAGGATTAGTCTTGCTATTATGGTTGTGTGTTGCTGCACTTCGATTATTTTGCTACTTCTATTTTTTTTTCCTCGTAGAATTGGCATTGCTCTTCATTTTAACCGTTATTCTATTTCTATTGTTTTCTTCTTTTACTTGGGGTAAATACACTTAAGCCGAGGATCGCGGAAACAACCTCTCTATCTGCATGAGGTAGTGACAAGATTTGCGTACATTATAACCTCCCCAGAGCCTACTTTGTGGATTCAGTGGGTATGTTGTTGTTGTTGCTACTTTATACGCTAGTAAAGTAGTTCATAGTATAAGCCCTCTATGAGTATCTTCGGAAGTACAAAACATAGGCATGAACCTAGTGTGATGGGAACGGAACGGAAAACACACCATATTTCGTGTCCACAAAACTGAGCTTTCTCACTAGTTGACATTGTATCCTTAACAAGTAAATTGCTGCAGCTTCTTGCAATATTTTAAACCAAGGAAACTGAGCGTAATTCTTACTTCTAGTCCAGCATAAACTGCAACAAAAAGAGCGTATCCAGCTGGCCCATAACCTGCCATGTGAGGAGCCTTAGTCAAAATGACTTCATAAAAATATACTCACATGATAAATCTGTTGAAAATCATGGCACTCTTTATCCATTTGGCTTCCAAGTTTCTCAGTTTGTTTAAAAGGCCCTCCAAACTGATTTTGTGAGATAATTGTATTATGAAACAAACTAGCATCACAAAAGCCACATGGAACATAAATCAGATCAACCAGGTCAACAAGATAAAGAAACATCAAGCTTGGCAAGCGGAAATACTTATTTAGAAATGCTATTTCACCAATTTTTCACACATGGGGAGGAGACAGGGAAACACGAGGAGGACAAGACTAGAGATTCGCCAAATAGTTTTGTCCTATCCAAGACAAGAAGACAGTGTCAGGTTAGGCAACAACAACACTCATGGTTGGTGCATCATTCAAGTAATAAGATGGAAATAACAAAGAAAAAGAGCCACGAGCCCAAGAGTCAAATGGATTCGTATTTTCACTTAAAATTTTCTGATTAGAAATCTAAGGTCACTCCACAAAAAGAAGCTCTCAACTCCCATTTAAATGATTAACAAGATAGAATTTGGACATTAATTGTTTGGTATCCAAGAGAAGTTCAAAATTATTCATTTCATTTTTGAGCTGAAATAAGTTTGATACACCTAAAAAGATTCTATATTGTTTGGGATCTTTCCAAGGTTTAATTAAAAAAAAAGCTCTATCTTCACTTAATTCAATCTGTGCATTTCTCTTCATTATGAATTTGCCTTGTGCCCTCGATTTAGCAGCAGCCAATAGGCTACAACACGAAAACCGTCGGATAAAAGCTACAAAATGGAAGTGCCTTAGCATTAGCTCAGATGATTTCAATACCCTGAACCTATTGGAGTCCCACATCGGATGGGTATGAGTTACTTGGTCTCTTTATATGTTCTTGGACAATACTCCCCTCTTTCACGAGCTAGTTTTGGGATTGAGTAAAGCCCATGATTCATTTCTTTATCATGGTATCAGAGTCAAATCCATCTCAATTCATTGTTTACCGATGTTGGATTCTCCACTTCTGCCCTTATAAACTCGTTTTTGGGATTGAGTTAGGCCTAAAATCCATTTATTTAGAATATTAACTACTAACATAATACATAAACATGCCATTTAACTTGTCATCAATTGCATCTACACCCTTTAACTTTGGGTATACACAAATAGGCACTTAAATGATAATAAAGTTGAACAAGTAGATGCATGCATCCTACATGAGGTATACACAGATAGGCACTTAAATAATAATAAAGTTGAACAAGTAGATACATGCATCCTACATGAGTGCATCCTACATGGAAAATCAAGTGTCTACTTGTAAAATTTGCCATGTAGGAAGTGCGTATGTACTTATTCAACTTTATTATAGTTAAAGTGCCTACTTATGTAGACCCAAAGTTGAAAGCATGGATGTTAATTGAGGTCAAGTTAAGCAGTATGTTTATGTATTATGCCCTAATCCTGATTAGAGCAGAATGACTATTGATATAGTGGAAGCTAATTGATTCAGATTGAAGCACAGTTTACTGATCAATTGAACCATCAATAGAGCTATATAGACATATTTTATGTTACCACTAACATTACAAGTTTATTTAGTCTTTCTAGAATCCAAATTCTAGTGTCCACAAGCAAGTATGGAAACTTAATTGGAGAAGCCATATGAGATTACCTTCAATAATGCCAGAAAACTGGTTCAAGAAAGCATTGATCTGGTCCTTGTATATGTACCCAACAGTTCCAAATCCACCAACCACAGCTACAAGCAAAAGACCAGCCAAAATAGTACCTTTAATAGCAGTATCACCATCTCCTGACTCACTATCCCTCTCACTCTCACCATCGTCATCATTTTTGGGGTTCAAGTTAAGCAGTCTCCTGAAGCTCTGAGGAGATTTCTTTGGTGTCTTCAAAAGGGTCTGCTGTTTCTTGGATTCCTTAAGGGAATAACATGGTTTCAAGAAATGAAATCGTTTGGGTTTGAAACTATAGAGAAACGAATTAACAGGTGAATTTTTAAGGGAAAATTGAATCTTGGGTCCTTGTTGAAAAGAAGGAAAAAGAGTGACACATGGAGGTGTTCTGCTTAAATCAATGGTGGGCATTTCAGAGGATTGAAAAAGGGACTGGAAAGTTGCTTCCTTTTATGGATTTTCCTCTTTTGCTGTGAGGCTGTGTTGTTTTGAGTTCATTCAAAGTATTCTGTGTTGTGAAATGTGTGTTGGGTGTTCCATCTAAGAGTGGAACTTTGTAGAATCTAATGTTATTCTGTGCTTTGATTCGAAAGAAGATTTGTGATGTAGGGATGAATGAAATTGACTTTTGGTGATTGAATTAAATCTGTGCCTCTTGTTGGAGCACGTCGTTCACCAACAAAGCCTTTACGGTAAATAGGGCTCTTCAATAATTATAAAGCAAGAGAAGTTTATATTATTACACCGCATAACATTGGCTATATGCTTCGGAGGGAAGGAGAGAGGTGACTCAGATCAAGTGAAAAAGAAGAGAGGCAAGTGATATTAAATAATTATATATGTGTAACTAATATATATATATATATATATTTATATATCTGACAAGTGAGATTGAGAGAGGCAGGAGAGAGACAAGTAAATTGAAAGAGGGAGGACAAAGGCAAGTGAGAAAAGGCAGAGAGAGGAGAGAGGTGAATTGTGTATATATATCTGTCAACATAATTTTATATATACAATTAATATACATATGTAATTGTGTATCTGACAAGAAATAGAGAGAAGTGAGAAAAAAGGAAGGAATAAAAGAGAAAATAGTAACAAAACTCTAATTATAGCTATAAATTATAATTTTTTTCAAACTATAATTGTATAATGTAAGTGCATATTATATATTTGTCTAGTTACGTTGTTTTTTCTTATTTAAATGTAAGAATTGCTAATTCAAAAACTTTATAACAAGTTAAGTTCATGATCAAGATTTGACGACGTTATCATATTATGTATTGACTTATTAGATGTTCTTTAATTTTTGCGGGGAGATTTAGTCCAAAAACTTCAAATCAAAGAACAAACTACATATTATGGGCAAAACTTTGCACTATTAGTCTAACTTATGAAAAACACATTAACTGTTATTTTAGAGGCAAAATATAATTCAGAAATTAAAAGAAATATATCTCATAGATAATAGTTTATACTATTTCATTGTGTTTAACTTATGAGATGCTTTATAACTCTTTCCTTAGAATCAAAAACTTTAAAATATTAAATTATTCCATATGAGCAAAACTTAATACTATCACATTGTGTCTTTATTTATGAGACGTTATATAACTTTTATCTTAAAAGTAAGACTTAGTTCAAGGACTTTTAAATAACAAGCGTCTAATGGGTAAAAATTGTATTATTTTTCACTAAGTCAAACCTGTAAAAAACACAATAATTTTTACCTTAAAAATAAAATGTAACTTTATGGATTTAATAGAAGTAGAGAAAAAAAACAAAAAATAAAAATTATTTAAAAAATATTTAACATGCAGAAGGAGAAATAGGATATTTTTCCTATTTTTATTGAACCTGTCTTATATGGGCTTTGTAATTTCCTGCAGTTGGACGGACCCAAACCAAATGTGAGCCCAAAAGTTGGAGGAGGGAGGTCTCTATATAAACCAACTCAGTGTTTTCATTTGCTGAAGTCGCAAAACCATCTGAAAGATCAGTGATGAGTCGAGGATTCAGAGATTCGGCGCCATTTTCAAATCCTTCAAGCTTATCGACTTCATGTATTATCTCATTTCCTCCTTTTCAACGATTTTTCCTTTAATTTTACAACATTCAATTGAAGGATCAGCAATCCACACCTCTGGAACTAATTACTGATCAAATTTATCAGCTGATAAGTGGAACAGTATGCCGCTTTTGAACTTCTATAACAGAGTATAAAATCAAATTCACATGCTCGAAGTAATTTGCTCAGCTCTGAATTTTTGGAAATTCATTTAACGTTCTCCAAAGTAGATATTTGAATTTTTTGTATTTACTCATGAATTTCTTTTGTCCATTTTGTTTGATTAAAACCTAAAATGCACTTTGAGCATGTGAATTTGAATTTTATACTTTCTGTTATAGAAGTTCAAAAGCGCCATACTGTTCCACTTATCAGCTGATAAATTTGATCAGTAATTAGTTCCAGAGGTGATGGATTTGCTTTTAATTCTAACTCTCGAATGATCTGGAAGGTCACCTTGTACACG
This sequence comes from Solanum medicagineum, assembly GCA_026153255.1. NCBI lineage: Eukaryota > Viridiplantae > Streptophyta > Magnoliopsida > Solanales > Solanaceae > Solanum > Solanum medicagineum. The sequence goes on along the minus strand of JAPFFP010000094.1, from coordinate 14,664,161 downwards.
ATGTATTTGGGAGAAGAAGTAGAGTAGTCAGATTTTCTTTCGTGACTGGTTTGTTCATCGGAGTTCCTACCGTTCAAAGTAATGCACTTGTGTGTTTGAATGTGCGATATGCAGATTTTAGAGCCTTGATAAACGTCGCGAATAGCTGTGTTTTATGCATTATGTAATGTGTGTCGTATTGATCATTATCATCAATGTTTTGTAATTTTTAGTTGACAAATTTTTTGACAATTTATATTAACAAATTGCTTGAGTGACTTCAATTGCTTATTTTTTATCTTTGAGTGATTACGATCTACAGTTCTCATGTCCGGAAGAAAATTAATTAAAATTTATTTTCTCACTTTCTCATTGCGCGTACTACATTATTTATACTTTATCTGTCTCTAATGTTAAGGGAAACAAGTAATGTACTCTCAAATATCTTTACAAGGTTTTTGCTGTTCTTTTCTCTAGGAACAGTATTTGCAGCATTTATTTTGCTTTTGATAAACAATATTTCTAGATTTATTAATTGTTCTAGATTGCCATTTTTAACTTGGAAGGATCAATTGCACTGCACCTCCAAAGTAAATGACATACATTATCATTGACCATCAACTCTTGCAGGTAGCAGTGGCGTTTGTATGATGAGTAGCACATGGAGGGATGAACAACATCCTTCGTTTCTCAATTTCATCTCTTACTTTCTCAATGAAAATTCTTTCCGTTTAAATATTGTGCCAATTGCACCGGTAAAACTACTCTTTTCAGCTGTTTTGGTCTTCATATAAATTCTTTCTTTTGCTTATGGAAGTAAATAACATTTCCAATTTACAGGATTTTATCTTTAATTGTGGCGGTTTGTCGGTTGCTTTCATGTTTGTGACCAATTGGGCTGGAATCGACACAGCATCTTTCTTTAGAAAGTAAACATGTATATATCTCAAATTCCAGTTTCACTTCATCTAAAATTGATAAGATTGTGGATTGATGTAGAGTTCAGAAATTGAAGGAGCAGTTTGCGAACTTCTATGTTGTTATCACCCTTCCTACAGAGGAACAGAATGATTCGTTTACATACTCCTATATCAAGTGAGACAATTTTAACTTCAACTACTAACTGTATTATGTATATCAAACTGATGCTTAATTTGAAGAACTTGGATAATCTCATCTTTCTTAAGGTATGGAATGCAACTTGGAAGGCCAACATTTGTTCCCGTGAGAGATCTGGAGATGGGCTTCGAAAAGATTGTGAAAATAGCACATGCTCGTGGGGGTAAGATGTCAATTATCTCAATCTAATCAAAAAGAAACTTAAATATATGTATATAAATATTACCTTTAAAACATCTGTTGCAGCATGCAAACGCCAGGGTGCATTGGCAAAAATAAAAGCTGAGGTAGATGGTTGAACAACTTCCTCAATCTTCTGACTGGTCACCTGATGTTTTCTTGTGAACCTGAGACATTTTGCGTTGCTGTTAGAAGGAAAAATCAGTACAGGCAATGGAGATTTACCTACAAGTGGTTACATCAATACCTGGGGTGAACAGCCACGACGCAAATGTGGTATTTCCGATTCATGTTGCATCATATTTATTGTATCAGGATAAATATTAGTACCTTTTTCTTGTTCATAGCATGCGCTTTAAAGAATGATAAAATTGCACATTAGCAAATGCACACATTTATCTATTGAAATACTAATAGTCACTCCTCTCTTCTTTTATCTGTTTCAGCTTAATCAAACTGTTGGTTCAATTGAAGCAATAGCTAAGTCATCAAAGGAGTACATTCTGGAAACCACTGACCTTTCACCCACAACGGCTGAGACAATCCCAAGGTTCTTCCGGGATCCAAAATTTTATCTTGCTCCTAAATTTGGCTGAGTTTTACTGCTAATTCGAAAGCGTTCGGAGTCATGCCCTCTAAAAAAGTGACTTTAGATCTCAAGAACTACAAGTGGAAGTCAAATGAATCTGATTTCCTGGAAATGTAGCTGAAGTCCTGTGGCAGTGCTTCTACTTTGGCCCTTCTTTATCTGTAGTTGTAACATGATTAGAGTACTCAAAAAGAAACACAAAGGCTCTTTAAAACTTCTCTTGCACAAGGAAATATGGTGTATATTTGTGTTAAGTTGTTCTATGTTTACTGATGTCCTTTTAAAGATCAGAACTCAGAACTGCATTGGTATGCTTGATGTTGCTATTTTTCTGCTCTTCCTGATTCAATTTCCGGTTCTTCGTATGGTGAAAGTCCATGAAGAACATTGTTTTGATGGAAGGTCTCAAGCATTTTAAATTTAGTTACTGTGATACCGAACAAAATTATCTACAAAAGGAAAACGTGCTGAACTTTTGGTTCGCTACTTTTGAAGCGTAAAACTCTTAAAGACAGCTGAATTACAATTTGAGTCACCTCTACAGTTGGTATGATAATTTAACAATTTAACTTTTTCCATGACTTAAAGAACTGAGGAAAGAGTCATTGGTCTTTCCACAAACGCTTTAATAGAAAAAATAATTGTCTGGATTTGGATGTTTCTTTAAAAAGAGAAACAAAATTGTTCTTGCACTTTTATCGCTCAAGTGTAGAGTAAAAATCACCAGTTAAATAAAAGACTAAAGTGTCACTATTTTTTTAGACCGACCGGAACAGAAAAGCACGTCAAGCCTGATTATTGGTTTTAAATGGATTGTTTTCCCGAATAACTTATTTTAAGTAATAAAAATAAGTTCTGTAATCAGTATCAAACTGGCCCTCAGATCTCAATAAAGATGTTCTCAACAATGACTTGAATACTAAATTAATTGTATTGACGTACACGATCGGATCCGCGTTCACTAACAAGGTGTATCCTCTACAGGATAGGTCCATGATGACCATTAACTTATTCCTAAATAAGCAACCTACGATGATAAGCGCCATGTTACAAAGTGAACAACATTATCAGTTGCTCAAAATTGCACAGCAATCATGCTATATATCTGCTCTGCTACTACTAGGAAGGAGGATGACTAAACGAAATGCAGAATTACGAGTATGGGGGGAAAGCACCATGAATTATGACGGAGCGCCAAGATATGAGGCAAGTCGCAATATATCACTGAATACTCCGCCAGCTGTCACTTCAGCCCCAGCTCCCGGACCACGAACTATTAGGGGTTGCTTACAATATCTTTCAGTAGTGAATGCAATTATGTTGTCCGATCCAGAGAGTTGCGCGAAAGGATGATCCTTATTGTATCTCCGCAATTCAACAGCACCTTTTCCGTTGACAACATCCACCACTCCAACATACCTCAAGACCTTCATGAATATCAACATTTTCAGATGGGGTTAATATAAATACAAGAAAATTGTTCCTCTTGCAAATACACACAAACAGAGCAGTCAGTTATCAATGCTAAACAAATTCTACCCTAGAATGGATAGTAGTAATATGATTTATAACCAATCACTAAAAACCAGTGATGCTTCTATGCTAGATATCTAATGTGCAAAATGAAAGACCCTTTTGCACTGGGATTTTAAGGGCTCGTAGTCCCATATAAAGTCATATTACTCCTATGGGAAATTAAATGTTTCATGTGACTTGTTAAATGTACTGAGCTGCTGCTTGAAAATTTATTGGTTGATATTACTACGGTATAAAAAGGTATGGAAACCAATGGAGGGAATATAGCAGGTTTGTTCAGACAAACATGACTATCACAATACTTGAGCTCAATTCTATAAGTCCAGAGTACTCACTTCCCCTTCGTCTTCAGCCTCCTGCCTCTGTTTAGACAACTCTTGATCAAATTTTGGCAGGTCCAGCAAGAAGTCCTCGGCAGATGCAGTAGCCTGACAGATCCACCAAGTATCACTTCATAGAAAACAAATATGCATTTCCAATTAATGTTGCATTTATATAAGCTAAGCACTCACCCTTAAAGATTCTGGCACAAGGCTCTGAACAGGGATATCTGAAAGCTCTAGGTCTAATCCACTTTCTCTAGCAAGAATTATCACCTGGAACAGCAAAGTTATTGCTAATCAAAAATCATCAAGCCATAAGTAAACTCAAAAATAAAACTTGGTCTTTATTTGTACGGCAGGAAGGGAAATCAGCACAACTGAGTAAAACACATCAAGGTGGGATCAGTATACAAGTAAATTGACAGATACCCTTATTGCAAAAAGTCATAGTTGGAAATTTCATCAAGCATCGAACCAAAGAAAAAGAATAAGATCTTGAGTTGGGTTAACACTTCATGACAGTGAAGGAAAACAACCAAAACCTATACCTTTCTGGCAACATCTGTTCCAGATAGGTCATCCCTTGGGTCCGGCTCAGTATAACCAGCTACTTTTGCCTCCTTCACAACTTGGCTAAAGGCTTTTGTCCCCGTAAAGTTATTAAATATGTAACTCAAAGTTCCACTGCCCAAAAAAAAAAAAAAAGGGAATAAATGCATGAAAGTGAAAGAAGAATCAGATTAAATAGAGAATTTTTGCAAGCCACTACTTAGGATAGATGACTTTCATCTGAATCCCATAAAATGAATAATCTGATTCACACCAACCTAAAGATACCCTCGATCCGCAAAATCTTATCCCCAGTTTCAAGAAGACCACGCAAGGTGCTAACGATTGGTAGTCCAGCTCCAACAGTAGCTTCATAGAAGTAATGTGTGTATGATTCTCGTTGTAGATCTCTCAGCTTCAAGTACTGGCAGCAATAGAAGGGAAATACGCAATAAAAAGTTTGAAGCTTCCTCTTTCAGATATTTATATAATATTGTCATGTACTCAGTTGTCTTGTCTTAAGATATTTTTCAAATAGAGATAAACACAAAAGTTTTAGGAAGACTGTCATTTTCTCATATTTGATAGAATGTAAAGACAGCAGAAAGAAAAATATAATTATGAAGGTATGAGAACTTGATTATTGACATAGTTCATCAAAGTACTATTTCAAAAGAGTTTGGGAGGTTAAGCACTTTTAAGAGGAACAGAAATCCAACATGAGAGTACTTCGTTACCTGGTCAAGTGGTCCTGAATTAGCCTTTTTATTTGGGGTGACCACATGGATTCCTCTCTGTAACCAGTCATAGTAATGGCTTGCGATATGAGAGTCTGCAGTGCAATCCACTAGAACACTGTTTGGGATGAAATAATTTTCACCCACATGATGAACAAACTTATTTAAGTCAGCCATTTCTCCCTTTTGGCTTAGCAGTTCTTTCCACTTCGACAAATCAATGCCCCTATAAACATTGAAAAGAATGTCTCATCATCACCACCCCTGAAGACAGTTCAATAATATCTAATGACAGAAAGCAGCAGTAACCATCTGAAAAGCTGTCTTCATGGGAACCCAGAAAGTTCACCAATAGCAAGAAAGATGAAATGGACAATAGATAGGAAATAGTGAAAGATAAAGGGAAGGAAAGAGAAGATATTAAATTCCTAATGAACTTCAATTTTCTAATCTCATTAAAGATCTACCATGACACACAGAGATTGACACTAACGGAACCTGTAACTTTGAAATATCAGTAGCATAAAAAACTTGGGAAGTCCTAAGTCACATTGAAAATAAAAACGTAAAAGGCTATATAGACAAAGAGGACAAGAGATCATCTTAAAGAATGGGAAGAGAGGGAATAAATGTACGCTCAAATCTAATAGCATATTTCTAGCTAAGACTACACCATTTGAAGTAGCAGAAAATGAATTATGAGTCAAGACGCAAAATTCAAGAACCAAGCAACAATACTCCAGGCTTCTTTATATGAATCACAAAGGAAACACTAAGTTGCATATATTTTTAGAAGTCTAGCTCTGATGAAACCTTTAGGAGAACTTTTTTTCTTTGCCAGGTTACAATTGCTGCTTATTTATTATTCTACTTAAATACGACTATTAATTTTACAAAAGACGATCAAATCAAAAGTTCACAATTAGCAAGTACCCCTTCTATTCCTATTTCTATGCCTAACTTTCCAGATTCCACTCCAAGAAGATCGATCCCTGTCTATAAAGGTAAAAGTTACTTGACAATTCGTGTAATCTAAATATATGTTTTCTTTCACCTTTGTGCTAATTCAATCCAACAGCCACCTCAATTGTTAATTTTAATTATTAATTTAAAGGTATATCTAATTAAAAAAATCAAATTTCATATTACTAATCTTCGTACTAATCAAAAGACAGGATTGAAAGGAGAAATATGTCATCCGAAGGCAAAAAGTACAATATATTCATAGGTAATTGCAATTTAGCAGTTATGATTCTGTGTTTATGTAGCCTCCATCTTTTACCAAAGTGGTTATAAAGAAAGTAATTTAATTGGAAGAAATATAAGTATCTCCGCTATTATCAGACAATTCAAATAGTTGAATTTTTTTTTTCTGTTTATATATCAGAATAACAATTTTAGAAATCTCTCTGACTTTTCGCACTTTATTGGTTTATTCAGCAAAATGTGGCTTTCCTTCATTCTAAACAGAAAATGACTCAATCAAAAACTCTCAGGCCAAAGATGGATTTCAAGACTTACGAGCTGCTTAGTAGCATTGAATTTTTTCCAATTATACCCATCACGCGCAAGTCAATGTTGAATTTTTCCTTTAACACAGCTGACTGCCAATGAAAAGAAAAGATGTTAAACATGAGCACTAATAAGCGAAAGAATGATACTCAAATGAGGAAAAAAAGTATATATTAACTTCAATAGTTGCAGTAAATACAAAATATAAATAACAAATTAATATAAAGTTGAATTGAAAGACCTGATCCTTGAGCTGGTCAAGCAATGTACCCCCTATCAACCCAGGCCCAACAATGCCCACAGCAATACTAGTTCTTGTCAAAAAGAATCTTGAGTGCACAGCACGTAAAGCCCTCACACAGTCTTCTTGCTTAACAACTACTGTTACATTGTACTCTGAGCAACCTTGAGCTACAGCACGGATATTGACATTTGCCTGCAAAATAAAATGTGCGTTTATCAAAATGTCAAATCTCGAAGATCTTATGAAATCAACTAATTAAAAGTTGAATTCTACACTCAGACTACGGTAATCATCTTTTATCACACTTGCTTGACTGTTTCATGTCATTGTTTTTATGGGAAGCAACACACCAAAAGCAGATGGCAATCAAAGCCAAGTTCAAAGCTCACATAAATTGTAAATCATTTTACATAATACCAAGAACAGTATGATAGATAAATTATAACTAAGTGAGCATCAAATAGCCGGTGCCACATAGGCATAAAGGAGGAGACTTGCAGTAGTGTGCCACACATGTTAAAATAGTCATGATACCATGAACCAAAGGTGAAGTACAAAAGAAATGGACGCCTATATAGTGAAATGGATACAAAGGGGTTTGTATAGCGTATCTCAACTACTTCAGGATTGAGGTGTAATTGATTGATTGATATGGTATTTAGAGAATTGCATATGACATGCATGTAAGGGCTCATAACAGTGGCAAAATAAACTATAGATGATTTTTTATTTTATTTGTTTGAAATGGATAACTATAGGCGAATATCAGGAGAGCATTAACTCTACACAAGATATCACCACACAAATCATCAAATACAAGCAGTTTTTCAATTTAATAGGGTTTAAAGATTACCAGTTAACTCATTGGCACATTAAAATTACGAGTTAACTCTACATAATACATACCTATATCCATTCACATAAATGTTCTTTATTTGATTTAAAAGGGTCGAAAATACAAAACCTTTGCAAGTGCACTGAAAAATGTAGCACTAACTCCCGAACTGCTTGCCATTCTCTGCCCAACAGCAGCCAAAATACTACAGCCTGGAATTACTGAAATCTGGATAAGAATTGAAGTTTATCAGACTGTTTGAAGAGGTCTTTAATCAGGTAGATGAAAATAATGTTGCATACCAAGTAAAGTGACCAAAAAAAGGAAGCAGAAAGCATTCAAGCAATTAACTTGTTATGATGTTGAAATTCATATTAACTGTATCCAAATCCCACAACTATATTTTGCTAAGAAACATAGGAAAAAGCACATTATTCTGCTTCAAAGGCAAGTTCAATTTCATATAAACTCTACACCATCTCATAACAGGATTAGAATTTTCAATCTAACAAATTTCGGAAAGGAGTACTGAGTTTCCTTATTTACCTAAGCTATTATTTTAATAGAGGAAGGTTGTGGAGCAGCAGTTTCATGCACAAGATTGTTTCCTTTCGGATAGCCGTACTTTGTATAATATTTTAATAAGATTGAAATACCTATAGAGTGTTTGCATGTGCTGGTGATGTTTCTAATCCATTAGAATTACCACCCATCCACCCCGTATAAAATGTAGCAGTTGCAGTACGTGAAATCTGTCTACGTATACCTGCTTTTTTCCCTTTTTGCTTATGCTGATCCACAACCATGTTTAACTTCAGACATTTAATTAAAAAAGACATAATACCTGAGAAAGGCGCCCGGAACTCAGAGCCTGACTAAACCGAGACTCCAAAACATTAGCAACAGCTTTCACTTCTTTTTCAGGTACCGCAAAGCAGACTGAATGCTCACTACTAGCCTGTATTCTAGCATTCAATTAATTTCATGAAGTTATAAGCATCATAAGCTTAACCGAAATAAAAGAATAAACATACCTGTGATATCATGATTACGTTAGCGCCAACATCTTTTACGGCACCAAAAATGTCACTAGCTGTACCAGGAACACCAGTCATTCCAGTTCTGCAGAAGGTAACTGATTTTGTCTAAGCAAAGAAAGTTGTGAGTAGATGTATAAAAAACAGTATGACTGGATGCAATGCAATCTCTAACCCTCAACAATTTTTTTTTTGCAAGTAAACTGTTAATCCTACCCCTCAACATTCACTAGAGCTAGTTTGTCAATTGTGGCAAATCCTTTGACAGGAGATATTGATGTCTGTCCATCTTCGAATTCATTATCAGTGGATCGGCAGATCTTTGTTCCAGGTGCAGCAAGGTTAAAGATATTTTTTATAATGATCGGAATGTCATATTGCATAACTGGAACAATCGTCCGTGGATGTAATACGTTGGCACCAAAATATGACTGCAAAAGATATGAGATTTGATATTAGAAAATTCCTACAACAGCTCTTATTAACTTCAGAAACCACATTGAATCACGACGTCACCATTTCCCATGCCTCTTGATAAGATAGTGTCTCCAGTATTACTGCCTCACTTACTGCAAATGAAGTACCCTTTAGTTGATCTTAACTTCATAATGGAATTTCCTCATTGATTTAAATAAATAAGTGACTATATGAGCAACTAATAAACAACAATGATGCTTTAGACACCATCAGATCGAGAAAAGCATGCAATGGTGAGGATGAACCTTTTCTTGGATCAGCACTATAGACACCATCAACATCTGTCCATATTGTGACTTGACGTGCTTTAAGCAGTGCACCCATGATAGCTGCAGAGAAATCACTTCCATCTCTTTTCAAAGTGGTAGGAATGTCTTGGGGAGTGCTAGCTATGAAACCCGTTGCAATGATAGTCATGGATGGATTCATAGAGTACCATTTCTCAAGTCTTTCCCTTGACGTTAGATAATCTGGATCAACTTGATTAGAGCTCGTGGGGTTCACAATAAGCACCTCTCTTGTGTCCATCCATTCGCACTCTACACCGCTCTGGAAATAGAGGAATTTGAAAATTTGTGAACAAAATTTAATTTACATAACTAGAAGATACAAGAGCTTTCTAAAGACAAGAAGAGATCATATGTGAGAATCACCGTTCTGACAACGGATGCCAGCAACCGAGCAGACCATAACTCCCCATGCCCAGCAACAAAATCTGTGAAAGATTCTGTTGCATGACCAGCTACAATACAAAATGAGCTATTGTGTCAGTTGAAAGAAAAAGCAGGACGTTTGATTCAAAATCAGATCCTTCGGGAAAAAGATTGTCAACTGAAGAAACTTTATCTTGAAAAACAATTCAGTTCTACTTAAAAAAAAAAACTGAAGAATGACCATTATGCCAACATCAGCCTCATGACTCTGACAATAACCAGAGCGTGAAGCAAAGACCGTATTGCAACAGCATGCAAAGTGGTGGAATAAAATGAAATTTCAAATTACTCCAAAATAATTTTCCCTTCATGTTTAGTATTACACGAAAAATTACAAATATCTGACAATGGAGCTACCAAAAGTAGTCCAAGTTTGAAAAGTTCTTTTCCTTTTATTTTTTCCATAATTACGAACATATAGGTTCTGGCAAGTGTTTCTTTGAGCCATTCTGCAAGTAAAGAGGGAAAGCACAATCTACCAATGTATATTGCACGGAGCATGGCTTTTAGGTTGTTGATGTCATGATGAATACGAGATAAGAAACTAGCAAGCTCATCCCCATCAAGTAGATCCATAGCAGTTAATTTGTGTTTTTCTAGAACAGCATCTAATGCAGTTAGGTACGACTCATCTCGTGACTGAGCCTTATAAATCAGATCATACATCATATCTGTGACCTTTGACATTGCAGACACAACAATCAACTTTCCTTCTGATTGGTCCTGAATTATAACATCAGCAACATTGCGAATTCTTTCAGAGTTTCCCACACATGTACCACCAAATTTATGAACAGACCACCTGTCACCTCTAGGGAGCTGAATATTTTCTGTAGCTTCATCCAATAAGTATTCTGCCAAAACATCAAATGGAAGAAGCATGGAAAATCAATAACTCAATAAAATCATATAAGGGTAATATTTAAGGCTTCAACGTAGAGTAACCTTCAGTTGTAACAGCTGCCCTTATCCCGAACTTAAAAGATTCTCCTCTTTCCCATTTTGTACTAAAAATCATTACAACAAACAAAGGCTTTATCAATATAGAAAACATTAAGCTGGAAAAAATTCCTCAAACAAAAAGGCAAAACATAGTAATGATACCGTAGATACCAGTACTATTGAATCGTGTGATTATCTCATTTAACAAGGACTTATAATAGCTGGAAAGTAAACAAGTTATGATCTATCAGGAAAATATTTCATGTAGGACTCAAGATTATGCTCGGGTAAAATCTTGGTTTTAAGTCAGTGAACAAATCTTTTGTACAATCACAAAAAGAGAACATGGAATTAGGATATAAGATGTCCATTCACATGCCTTAGATATCTAATTACTGCTGAGACAACAATCTTGTTTTAACTTGTTGTATAAAACATCTGGTACCATTTTTTTAACAGTAACTTTTAGTTAGATGAAAATATAGAGCACTTCATATAGCAACAATTCCATATACAAGACTAATCTCCCATTTGGCCATAGATTATGAACTTGAAACTTGAAAATTTGAGTTCAGGAGACGTGGTTTTTGCAATTTGAAGTTGTCTTTTTACATGCATTTTACTTTGAAAAAAATATTAAAGTTTTGTGAGTGGAACTCCCCAGAAAAGGACAAAACCAATCTAAGCCAGTTTCAAATTTCATGGTGAAGCCGATATTTGTAAATAAATTATCAAAATCAGATCTAAAATCTATGGTTAAATGCTAGCTAAAGAAGCGTCTAATGCAGCTTGCTCGACTAATTCCACAGGTACTAGGCGGGGTTTTGAACCTGAGAAATCATGATTCTCAACAGACTTTATTTTGAGACATGAAATTCACTGGGTCAATATTTTGACCCAGATTCAAAAGCTTCTGAATCAGCACTGGAGCTCTATTCGAGTGAATATAAAACTGAGAATGACACCAATGGCCTCAAAATACAACGAATATTACAATGTAGGAAACATTTGAGAAATGTAAGTGGAAGAAACAGCATAATAATAATAAATTGACGGATAATACACAAAAACACAGAGAAAATATAAATACATTACAGAATACAGAGAGATTGAGAAAGAGAAATCGAAAAGTTTACTTGAGAAAAGGATAGCATTGCAGGAGGGGAAATGTATGTGTTTTGTTTTTCTTCCCGTTGATCTTCAAATAGGTATCTGGTACGAAGGCGTTTGAAGAGAATTTAGACGAATAACATGGCGAGATGGAGGATGAAGAAAACGCCATTGTTGGGAGAGTGACAATAGTACAGTGGAGAGTAGTGCGGTGTTTCTTATTACTTATTTATAATACTCTTACGATATTCCTCTCCCATTTTAAGAAATAAAATAAAAAAAATTTAAACTTGTGATCTACAATAATTGAATAAGTTACTGTCATATGACTAAAAAATTATGAATTCAAACATTGAAATCGTTTCAATATAATCTCTGAATGGTAAAATCTTTAGCACATCAAATTTATCGATATAAAATAATTCTTAAATATTTATTTAATTAAAAATTATATAAAAATTTTTAAAATTAAATTATTTTTAACTGCATTGGCTATGTTTATGGGTCTCTAGAATAGGAAATTAAAACCCTACCT
>JAPFFP010000094.1:14576023-14611889 GCA_026153255.1 Solanum medicagineum | reverse complement strand
ATTTTGAATTGGGTAGTTATCCTATGCTGATAGTTGACTTGTGAATTAATGATGGAGGTCTATTATATGTGAAATAGTGATTATTGGTTATTGATATCGAAGTGATACTTACTTTTAGATGGGAATGTTGTTAAGGTTGTGATGGTATTGAGATTGAGGATATGACAACATTTATGGTATGTAAAGGCTACCAAGAGCATGGAATTGTTCTTCCACGTACCCAATACATGTAGTAGGTTATGGTTTGTTCTATCTAATAGAGAGACTCTTAATAGTGATTGATAGTCTTTGAGTAAAGCTGCGATATTTTCTATGCACTTAATTGTTGTGGTTTGGTTGACTGATATATCGCTGTGATTGATCTGTCATCCCAAGATCATGAAACCCATAATAATCTTGAACTTGATCTCACAAGGTGATGCCTTGAATAAAGAAGACTTGATGAAACATTGCTAATGAAGTGAGAAGTAATGATAAAGAATAATGAATTACATATATTGGATCGGGTGTCACGTTCCGACACATATATATTATAGGATCGGGTGTCACGTTCCGACACATATATATTATAGGAGCGGGTGTCACATTCCGACACATAAATACTATAGGATCGGGTGTCACATTCCGACACATATATTCTAGGATCGGGTGTCACGTTCCGACACAAATATGTATATATTGGATCGGATGCCACGTTTCGGCACGATAATAATGAAGGAAAACATGTTAAAATAATTTAATATACTCAATCTCAAAGAACCTATCTCTCAAAGGAAGTGTGATAAGGAGGCCTGAGTCCTCATGTGTGTTATTGATATCGTTGATTGGTTGTGTACTTGTTGTTGTTGTTGCTACCTGTTAAATGTTATGGATTATCTCTTGCTAATTATTTTATGCAGGTTGTAGTTGTGGGAGTTTGGTTGGAGGGTTGGGATACCGGCATTCTATATTACTTAATCTTGTGTTTAGTAGTTCACTTGCTGAGTACCGTGTGTTTGGTACTCAACCCTTGCTACATTTTGTAGAATGCGAGCCCGATCACTCTAGTCAGACTTTTCTCATTATAGGATCGAACTTCTGGATTATTCTTAAGGTAGTTGCTTATGTCTTCAGCATACCTTCAAGGAATCCATTATTATGTTATGTTCTATTTGAGAACTAGACATTTGAGACATGTTTTTTATTCAAGAATTCTATATTTAGAAGTTTGTGCACGTGACAACCAGGTTTTGGGGGTATTTTCATTAAGTTGACTTATTATCCGTAATTGAACTTTCATTTTTATTATAATTCTGCATTTTTAATATTATAGTTTGGTTGTAGGTTGACTTGTCTTGGTAGGATAAGACGAGTGCCATCACGCCTAAATTTCAGATCGTGACATAACATAGGTATAAATATTGAATTTATTCATTATAATTAACTTGACTTCACTATAAAATTTTTTTTTTTTGTCACAATATTTACTTGAAGTGTCCCACCTCCATAAATAAGATGATGGATGCGGGGTAGGCATATGAAAGAGTGGTCTTAAATGACTGCAATAACTATATCATTCATTTCAGAAGAAAAAAAATTTGCAGTTAACGAGATTATTTTTTATTAAATGTTTTTTATATTAGGATATATTTTTTGATAAAGATTTTATTATTAATTTTAATTTGAACTTCTTATAATGATGTTTATTTATATACTTACATTTTGATAGTTATATCAAATCAAAAAATATGATTTTAGTAGTTAAATTAATTAGAAAAACATATATTATTTAATCACGATTAATTGACAATTGAATATGTAGATGAAAGACAAATATTTCATTGATTTGGTGCAAAATTTATATTATTTGAATATTCATCTTGAAATTTGTAGTTAGAAAATGTCCTGATAAAATAATTCCTACTAATACACTCTTCTGTAGATAATTTTGTTGAAGTTAATTTGGGGTTAACTTTGGTATTGATATTAATTTTTATCCATTAAGATGAAAATTACAAAATTATTTTTGTTAAGTTAAAATAATTAGACTTACGTACTATTTTTTGTCTCAATATTTATTGGAAGAGTTCCGCCTCCAAAAGAGCGATCTTCAATGACTGGAATAATTATATCATCTATTTTAGTAAGTTTCTTTTAGCTTACCGAGTTGTTGTTCATTTTTTACTTGTCATGATCTGATTTTTTAGGTCATGGTGCCGTCTGTTAGATCTCGACTACATATAATGTAAGCCAAGGATAACCTAACCCAGAACCTAGAAGTCACTCGTACAGAGCTACTATACACTCAAAATAATAAATATATATATATAGATCCAAAATAATAAAATACAAAGACAAGTCAAAACTATGTATACAAGGCTAGTCTCTGAATACAAAGACAACCAAATAGACGAAAAGAGACTATAGAAAATCCCAAAAATTACTCGGTACTCACCAAAAATCTCTTGAAGCACGCGACTCTAATACCACCTTGTCACGATCCCTTTTTTGTGAATTTGCTCGTGATGCTAGTCAGAGTACGAGCCGCGACCGCTTTTTGAAATTTTTTTGGGTCATAAAATTTGTCTAAAAGTTAGTTTGAAACGTCATTTTTACCCCCAAAAAACTGCATCATTAAATCAATCCTTAAATTCCAAGCATTAGGTCTCTCTACATATATGCATAAAATGTAATTAATTAAAAAAATTGATGACTGAACTTTAAATATAATATTGTAATATAAAACTCTGAGTCGTACCTCCACAAAATATCCAATATACTTATTTTTTTCAAATTCTTTTTCCCTTTATGTTTTTTTAGTTTTTTTTCCTTTTATATTTCTCAACGTAGTCCTTTTTCATTGACATTCTCTTTTGTTGTTGTTCTTTTTTTTTTTTTAACTCCCCATTTGTTTAGTTTGTATTTTAATATTCCTCTAAATTTGAACATTAAACTTTTTCCCCTCAAATTTTCTTTGTTAAATAGTTTATCATATTTGATATTAAGATAATATCCTACATGAAAATGAAAAATAAATAAATTTTATTCTTTAATTTCTTGATAGCATTATTTTCACTTTGAATCACTAAATTTGATATTCTATTTAAATAATAACATCGATATATTAATAATCAAGATACGAACTTTAGCAATGGTTATATTATGTAACTTAATACCAAAAATATATTTTATACAATAATCCTTAAAAAATATTTTTTAGGAACAAAAATTAACTATTTAAATATATTTTATTTTAAATTGGTTCAAAAATTTTTTCTAAAGTATACCCAAACAAACTTAATATTTATTATGATTTATTAAAAATTAATTGATAGAAACTTTTTATTTTAATGCAACTAGAAAATTTTCATAATAGGCCTCTATCCAAAATAAAAATATGTTTACTGGAGTTTTATTGAAATAATTACATCCAGTGGCTCATTCACAATTTCGTTTATTTACAAATAAATTGGTCAACTTTTAATTTTTTTTAAAACCAAATATGGCCATTTGCCCAATATAGATGCACCAAATATAGCCCTTAAGCTATCTTGGTTCAGTGGGAGTGAATTTGGCCATTGCTGTAATTAGTTCTTCATATCACCGACCATTCTGCTACAAACAAATCGGTTACTTTTTAAAAAAATTTCTCAATTATTTGGCACTATTTTGTTTGTTAATTCAGAATAGAGGTGACGAAGACTCTCTGCAGTCTGGAAGCTGCTGAGTTTTTGCTAATTCCATGTAATTTTGTTCGATGGGGATTGAAATTCAGCTTCAGAGGTTATGCTGTCTGCTGAGCGTTAAAAAATTGTTATCAATTTTTGGAATTGTTATAGCTGTTGTTGCCCTGCTATCCCATTTACTAGCACTTCCATATGAGCATGGAGTTGGGTTCGAAGCTGATACTGATTTGGTCATTGATGAAAACAGGAGTAATGTGGAAGTTGATTCAGTGTTTGGGATTCAGAAATCGGGCACCAGTAATTATCCGGAGAAGAGATTGAATGCAAATTCAACGATAGGGTTTCATTTGAATATGAGTACATATTCAAGTGAAGGGGAAATTAGGACTGAATCGGCTCAGATTTTGCAGCTTAAGTCACATGTAGTTCGTCCAAGTCTTCTGGAGGATGTGGTTGCAGATACCAGTAATAAGACGTCGGCGTTAATGGACAATGAGGCAACGGGTTCCAATTCTAATGTGTTACGAGCTGGTTTCGCGAGTAAAAGAAGACGACCAGCATCAATATCCTTCATGAACTATTTATTGCAGCAAAATTCTAATATTAATTTAGTGGTATGACTGTAGATTTCAGTTCTAATTACTTGAATGAAGGTTAATTACCAAAATATTTCAGCTATCTAACTGTTTTGAATTGTTGGTTGTAGAGATCAAAATGGCGTTCTGAGCGTGAAAGGGAACTCCGAAATGCAAAGCTTCAGATTGAAAGTTCTCCGATAATTAGAAACATTCCAGAACTGCATGCCTCTATCTTTCGAAATTATTCCAAGTTTAGGAGGTAACTGGATTTGTTATTAATTCTTGTAGTCACCACTTATATCAATGTGTTTATGCTTTAATGTATTGTGAGATGCTTTATGCAATAGATATAATTGCAACTCATTTGTTCATTACCAAAATCTAGAGTCTTCCTGCTGCTGCAATATATGCAAATTTAGCTATCACATTGATTTGGCAGATGGGGGGATACGGAGGAGTAGGATTAGGATAGAAGGTCCGTAGGTAATTAAGCATTGTTTTGTTTACCCTATTAGTATTATAACTCTCCTGCCATTTTTTCTTTGATTTCGTTTTGTACTGGATGTTGTTTTTATTACCTTTTGCTTTAGGTTATCTCATTATTTGTTATTGCTACTATTCTTTTCTCCATTATTTTTAGCATGACTTTCGCTAGTGTATTTCTCTTCATATTGTTTTTATATATGCGTTACTTAGACTGATGGTCCGTAGGAAACAACCTCTCATCTTTACAAGATAGGGTAAGGTTGTGTACACAGTATGCTCCCTAGACCCCACTTATGCGACTATACTAGGTATGTTGTTGTTGTATTGGTTTGGCAGATAGGAAATGTTGGAAATCTCATGAAAAATATTTCCACACGAACACTTGTACAAAGTTCTCACGGCTTGAGGCATGTCAAAATACACCGTCTTGAATGATATTTCACTTGGTATAGGTGTATCCCGAAGATTCAACAAGCTCTTCTAGTATATACCTAGGAGTCAGAATATAACAAAGATTTAATAAATGAAATTCCAGCACTACGATATATGAGAAGAATCAAGAGAAAGATTGTTCTACTTTGTTCCATGAGTTCAAGAGGAAGACTTGGATTATTGTCAAGAAATGGACCTCTGCCTCTATCTTCATCCTATTGATGATAAAGGACATTTATAATAAAGAAATGAGCACGCCATGGTGCAGTCTAACATTCAACAATTATGGCATAGTTAAAGGCTATTCAATTCTACTGAAGGTTAGCCATTCAAAGACCAAATTCAATTGAACAAATTAAATGAGTGAATGAAGAAATTGAAGGCTAATAAATGTTCTCACAAAATAGAGTTGAAAGTTCTCAAAAATGAATACTATATTTTTGAGATATTAGTATTATTTTTCCAACAGGAAATGCTTGATAAAAGTTTGTCAACTGAGCGCATTGATTCCTCCACGCCAAAATTGCTCTTTTTTCTGGATCTATACAATTAAGAAGAGCAATCACTTGAATATTAAATCATTAGAAAATTGTCTCTCTGCTTTACAAGTACAACTATATAGTTATTTGCTTTAAACTTGGTCCATGAGCTGACTAATTGTATTGTTACATTCTTTTATGCATAGTTATGTTTCAAGATGACCTGCCTGGTAATGTCCTGTGCTCAACGAATAGAGTTTTTGCATTTGTTGCTATGAGATTGTGATACATTATAGACATTTGCTTGACAGTTTCAATTTGTACTTTCATCGAATCAAATAATCAGCCTTGTTTTGGGGGAAAATATGTTTCAGATGTTTGAGTTGTTTCATCCTTTTGCAGGAGCTATGAGCTGATGGAACATGTCCTTAACGTTTATGTTTATAAAGAAGGGGAAAAACCAATATTCCATCAGCCGTACCTGCGAGGTATTTATGCTTCTGAAGGGTGGTTCATGAAACTGATGGAGAAAAACAAACAATATCTTGTGAAAGATCCCAAAAAGGCTCACTTATTTTATTTGCCTTTTAGTTCTCTGAAACTAAGAGAAGCTCTATCAAAACAAGATTTTACTCATCAGAAAGATTTGGAAAACCATCTGAGCAATTACATTGGAAGAATTTCTAGAAAATATCCTTTCTGGAATAGAAGCAGAGGAGCTGATCATTTCTTTGTTTCATGTCATGATTGGGTATGATTTTTCTTGAACTGGCTCGTTATGAATGTTGCGGTCCATAGTGCTTTGGCGGTCTAATTGTGTCAATCTACTCATTCTCCCAAGAAACCTTTTTCTGACAACTTAGGACACAAAGGATAAAGGAGCTTTTTCTCTTCGATTAAAAAATTTATAGTCGAAGCATATTGTTATGTTTTTTTTCTTTCATTTCTTTGGAAAAAGGTAGAGTTTTGAAGAATTATCAGATGTTTTCTGAATCTGCAACTTGGATGGCATCCTTTTTCACAAATCTGGAGTACTATCTCCTTCAACCCTTTATGTTGCTGTGAGGTGTCCATCATTCTTTTACTAAAAGTAAAAATACGTTATAGGCACCCCGACTCACAAGGAAGAACATGGAAACCTGTGTTAGAGTCCTCTGCAATTCAAATATAGCTGGAGGCTTCAAGATAGGGAAGGATGTCTCTCTGCCAGTAACCTATGTTCGTTCAGCTGAAAACCCACTCAAAGATTTGGGAGGAAATCCTCCTTCAGCAAGACCTGTGCTTGCCTTTTTCGCTGGTGGTATTCATGGTTATCTCCGTCCTATCTTATTGCAACATTGGAGTAACAGAGAACCTGGTATGAAGATTTTTGGGCCTATGCCTCGTGATCCTGAGGGTAAAGCAAAATACAGGGAACTTATGAAAAGCAGCAAATATTGCATATGTGCGAGGGGTTATGAAGTCCATACTCCAAGAGTTGTGGAGTCCATACACTATGAGTGTGTACCTGTGATCATATCAGATAATTATGTGCCACCTTTCTTTGAAGTTTTTGACTGGGAATCATTTTCTGTCTTTGTGTTGGAGAAAGATGTTCCGGACTTGAGAAACATCCTCCTTTCAATTCCTGAGGAGAAGTACATGAAGATGCAGCGTAGGCTGAAGTTGGTTCAACAGTATTTCCTTTGGCACAAAAATCCTGTTAAGTATGACTTGTTTCACATGATCCTTCACTCAATTTGGTATAACAGAGTATTGCAGGTAAAATCTAAATAAGGATGTCAAAGGACTTCAGGATTTTTAATATGGAGGGACATGGGCACATAGGAGAAAATCCCTATAAAAGACTTAGCACTGAGTAATGAGCAAGGAGATGCAGATATCCCAGATGATTTGAACGCTTGAAAGATCATATGCAGTACCAGATATGATCAGACTGTATTTTATACACGAATGTTCCTGCCTGGTAACTTCTTAAGCTTAACTAATGAATTGCTATCATTGGCAAACTGAAGTAAACACCAAGCGCTGATGCCTCATAGTATCCTTGCACCCCGTGTACATACTTGTATAATTCTCTTGTATACTTGTATAATGCTCTGATAATTTACCTATCGTTTCCATTTATCTGTAGAAGAACTTCCTAGCTCTCTTCCCAATGAATTTATCATACCCACCACATTCCTTTCAAGTGGAATGACAACCAAATACTTTGATAGCCTGACAATTCGAGTTTTGATTCATTTTGTTTCTTGTTTTCTCAATTTTGGTCTTGCATTAGTGCATTGTAGAGTTGTTGACCTTAATTAAAATATCGCAATGGGTTTTTATAGTTCTTTGGAAGGATTTTGATCTTTCCGCTTTCTCCTTCTCATGTAAAGTGGAATTTATGATCCGGATGTATTACAACGCCATAGGGTGTGGCCCTTCTCCGCACCTGCATGAATGCTGGATGCACCGGGCTGCTCTTTTTTGAGTGCGCTTTAATTGTTTATGGCTATAAAAAGATTGTAGGGAGAGTTTTCAGATGGCTGTTCAAGTTGCTTAGCGGTCCATAATTTGCAGTTTGCACTTACTTTCTACAAGAAATATTTTTTCTGTTTTTGGCAATCTCATTGATCCAAGAGAATGGAAGTTGATTTATATTATTATAGGCAACCTCAGTGCTCTTATGGATTATATTAGTGAATTTGATCTTTCTATTTTTGTTAAAACCAAATAGTACTATTAATGAAGTGTAATTTTCAAAGTCCCCATGAATGTTAGATGATCAAACCATATGTAACAATTAGGGAGAAAAAGTAGGTAGCACAACATAATTGTATTTGCACCTACCCCTACTCATGTTGAGCAAATGCACTAACCAAAAACAAACTTCACACATTCTTTTTTTTTTCTTACGAAAACACTATATATATGCATTGCCTAAAGTATAGCTAGCATTGCAATATTACCAAGCACAGCATTTTTAGATAATATAAACATGGCAATGAAATGGGTGATCCTAGTGCTAACAATGATGGTCATATTTGAAGGGGATTTGATTATGGCCAATCTTGTGGAGGTGAAATGTATAAGAAATTGCATGAAAGATTGCAAAAAAGTTGGCATACCCACTGCTTCCTGCCTCAAATTCTGTCCACTTCACTGCATTCCACCACCTATGCCTTCATCTGAAGTCAGCCATTGCAATGCTCGATGCATTCTTGAACATTGTCTTGAATACAAGAATGGTATGCATTTCTTCTCCTAGGAAATGTTTTATTTTAAGCGGGAGATCTATAGAAACAGTTTATCTATCCCTATGACGTTAGGAGTAAGGTCTACTTACCCACACTCTAACATTTTCAGACATCGCTTGTGGATTATGTTATTATCATTATAATTATTATATATGTCTAAGAAGAGAGTATTGGTGCACGTGAACCAACACCCCTCCAACTATAATAAACAAACAACAACAACATACCAGTAGAATCCTACAAGTAGGGTTTGGAGAGGATAAAATGTACGCAGAGATAGAGAGGCCCTTCGACGAAAATAAGAAATGCCTTATTATGTTGTGATGACTAAAAGTTTATTATGTATCCTTGTAGATTGACTTAGCACGATAGTGTGAAAGAAAAGAGTTTCAAGTATATATATTATTAGTATATTAATTTTTTTTTTATATATATATTTGCAGAAGATAAGAAACTGGAAGGCTGTGCATCCAAATGCTGGAACAAAAATGATAACTGCTAAGTGTGTGTTGCATCAAAGGAGTTACAACTTCTATAATGACAATTATATTGCCTTATTCCATATTACTTCTAGTTTTCTTTTTCTGTTTATTTCTCTTTTAGTATATTTTTTATGGACAATTTACACAATAAATGGTAGGGCCATGGTATGTACAAGGGGGAAAAGTACTTAATAAAGTAACAAGTTTTTTTTTTCCTTACTTTACGCGTTTAGGTTGAATATTAAAATTTGAACTTCACAGCTCTTCAATGGACATCCAACTCAAATCTCCTCTAAACAGTTCCAAAATTTAGATATGACCATTCTCGATGTTCACTCAAAATGAGTTACATTAGCAGTAAGGTAAATTATAAATTAATTCAATTAAACACGTATTCAATCATCAATATCCACTTTCTAATTAGAATGATAAGTTCCTAAGTACACCTGAGGAAAGAAAACCACAAAAGGGGTAATTAGTTGATTCTTATACGAGCAACAAAAAGAAGGAACCGATGAATGTGATGTAGTGGATAGACTACTTCCCCTTTAATCTGAGATCACATATTCTAACTTGGGATATAAAAAATCCTTAATAAAAAGTACTATCTTCTGAGACTATTTGATGCAAATTTAGATTAACCGAATTTTACTACAAATATAAGATGCCGAGTAAAAAAAAATAAATTAAGTAGGGAAGTAATAGAAACTTGGAAATAACACAGGCACGAGCAAAATGATTTTGGCCACAGGGCCAAATAAAAGTTTAGTACATTTACAAACTTAACAAACGAAAGTTTACAAACTAAATAAAAGGATGAAGAAAATTGGAATAAACTTACTACGTTTCACTTTAGGTTAATTTCTTGCCATGTCACTTTGGTCAAGAGATGACACATGGATATTTAACATATATTGGTCAAGAGATGACACATAGACATTTAACATATATTTTATAACAGAAAGAATAATTTTGGTAAAATTCATGTCAGTAACAATACGAGTTTGCTTTCTTTTTCTTTTTTAGTTTATAAATTTATTTGCACTTCGCGTTATCACACAGTGCTGATCAAGTTGAAACTCTAGCATATTGGTTACATTTTTTTTTTTTAAAAAAACTTGAATCAAATCTTTATACTGTTAATTAGTAAAACGATTCAACATTTGGGAATTCAATATCATATGTAATTTTCCTTTCACCTTTTTAATTGTAATAAATCAGATAATAAAAAGATATATTTAAAAATAAAAAAATAACTTAACAGATAAAGAAAATGATTTTCGAAAATCAAAGGAAGCAATAAAAAGTGATTCATAATTCATAATAATCGTCAATCTACTTGAAGAAAAAAGAAGTAAAATTACGATGCAAAGAAAGATCAAGTAAACAATTTGCAAATCAGGGGAAACAAAAACTAGGAAAAAAAGGGAGAAATAAAGTACTATTTAAGTGTCTATGTCACTCTTTTAAACTGATGGTATTTATAATCAAATTTTATTTCATATTGAAAGTTACTTTCTCATTGAATTCAAGTGTCTTATTTTAATTTTTGGGGGTTTATCTTAAAATGAATGCATCTTTTATATGGGCATTTGATCATGTTCCATGGTAAAACTTGAAAAAAAAATAGAAGTGAAAAACAATACTTGTATTTGAAAATAAAAAGTTATATATGAACATTAATACAAATTAATTATTAATGGTATCGAGTTGGAACTATTTGATCCTCCTGAATATCTCGATTTAAGGCTAAAGAATTTTTTGTCACTACCATATAATATTCATTGCTATCTGATAATAAATAAAACATCCAAAGTTGTTTTGCTTTTTTATGAGGTAATTATTTACAAAAGAAAATGCAAAAACTTTTTTTTATAAAACATATTTATGAAGTTTAATTTTTAAAAAATGTGAAATTTTTTTATAGACCATGAAATTTAAGATATTTCATGCATCTTTAATCTAATAACCACAGAATTTTAAAGTCTCCCTTTGTTCTAAATTGGAACGTGGGGTCTTATTTATTTTCTTAATTAGAGGGAACGAAAATAACCCATGCTAATTCTTCTTCTCTTATTAAAAGGAGTCCAGGCCCAACTCCACAAAAGTTCAGTTAGGCCCAGTTAAGGGTCGTCGAACACATCTTAAACCCTAAAAATTCATTATCCTCAGTGTCTGTATAACTGAGCGTTCTTCTCCCTCTAGGGTCTGTTCATCAGATCGCAGTCGCAAGAGAAAAAATGGTATGCTCTAACCATGGCTACATTTTCTCTTCACTTCATTTTTGGACTCTGTATTCATGTTTTTTTTTTAATGTAGGCTCCAAAGAAGGGTGTTGCAGTAGCAGCAAAGAAGAAGCCGGAGAAGGCGAAAGTGGTGAATCCACTATTCGAGAAGCGGCCAAAGCAGTTTGGTATAGGTGGAGCTCTGCCGCCGAAGAAGGATGTAACAAGGAACGTGAGATGGCCTAAGAATGTTATCCTTCAAAGGAAGAAGAGGATTCTCAAGATGCGATTGAAGGTCCCACCTGCTCTTAACCAGTTCACCAAAACCCTTGACAAGAACCTCGGTCAGTATAGTATTATTAACCTAATGTCCTGTTGCGTTTTTGGTTAATTAGTTGCTATAGTTTTGTTAACGATCAGATTTATGTACGATCCCCTATATTTTGCAGCTGTATGTACGATCCCCTATATTCATTTCACTCTATAATGCCGAGCTACTTATTTTTATGCTCTATGTTATCAATTGGAACCTTCACCTGCGCTTTTGTTTTGAGTAGCAAAATAATCATTAGGAATGGAGTAGTTTACTGGGACTACAATGTGTTTTCATAGATATTTGAAGCGTGCCTCACTGTATACTTGAAAACAGTTGAATTGTTGGTTGTTGTGCTTGTCTCGTGGATTCTGTGATTGTTATGTCACCTCTCCATGAAAATTTGCAAAGACGACCTAAGCTTTTTGTTGGGCGAGCAATATGGATGAGATCTCCAGGCTCATACCTCTGAAACTGTTGGCCGGCTTATTTGATCGCTCATAGCAAAGTGGCGGCAGGACTGAGCTATTACTGTGCCTTTTAGAAATCTTGAAAAATGTTATTCTCCCTCTTAGAAGAAGCTTTTCTTGGGAGAAGTAGAATTTGTTCTTAAACTACCACTATAATATTTTGTTGGGATTCATTATGGAATAATACATTCTGCATATTATTTAGTTCTGTACCTCTGTGTTGTTTCTTTAAGGAGTGTTTGATTTTACGTGTACCAAATCAGAATAGCTGATATTTGTTCAACACAAGTTTTTCCCAGCATGTTGGACTTTTCTGTCTCTGTACTTGTAGAATCATTTCAAAAGATTCCTCTGGATCCAAAGGGGGAAGTGAATAAGCTGTGGTCACTGTATTCCTCTTTGCCTTCAATTCTTGTTACTCAGTTTCTTTTGTGAACTGAGCTTGTGCTTTGTTGTGCTTTTGGAAAGTAAAATATGAATCTGACATTAATAATCTTTCCTTGAAAATATATCAGTGAAATGATTCGTTTTCTGATGAAATATTTTGTTTTGGGAAAATGTAGTATTCTGTAATACTTCACAGACCTTTTTGTGGTCATCCTTAAAAGGCTAAGCTGCTGCCAGTAAACCAAAATTGATAGTAATGTTTATCAGCTCTCAAGTCTTGTTTTATTCTACTTGCATGAGATATTTTATTTCAGCGATACTGATTTGAATTTTTCCATCGTCTTTGTCCTTTGACATGCAGCTACAAACCTTTTCAAGATGCTTCTTAAATACAGGCCTGAGGACAAAGCTGCAAAGAAGGAGCGTCTTGTCAAAAGGGCTCAAGCTGAAGCCGAAGGAAAAACTCCTGAAACAAAGAAGCCCATTATTGTGAAGTATGGGCTTAAGCACATCACTTACCTTATTGAGCAGGTTTGTCTTGGTCTTGCAAATTTTCTTGTACTTTCTCAACAACCTCTCTGTTGATCTTTCTATTAAACTGTTTTCCTTTGATGTCCTTTCAGAACAAAGCTCAGTTAGTAGTGATTGCTCATGATGTGGACCCAATAGAGTTGGTTGTCTGGCTTCCTGCACTTTGCAGAAAGATGGAAATTCCTTACTGCATTGTGAAGGGGAAAGCACGTTTAGGATCAGTAAGTAGTATCAAGTATGTATTCTTCATTCTTCCCAATAGATTAGATTCTGATATTGATGACTATGTACAGATCGTGCATAAGAGAACTGCTTCAGCCTTGTGTTTGACAACCTTGAAGAATGAAGACAAAATGGAGTTCAGTAGAATTTTGGAGGCAATCAAGGTATTTCTATTAATGGGTAGTTTGGTTTGCATCTTGCTGTAAAGCTCTTGTAGGATTTCTCTTGATGCTTTTTTACCTTTTCAGGCCAACTTCAATGACAAGTATGAAGAGAACAGGAAGAAGTGGGGTGGTGGTATCATGGGCGCCAAGTCACAGGCGAGGACCAAGGCCAAAGAGAGAGTTCTTGCCAAGGAAGCTGCCCAGAGATTGAACTAAGAGCTTGCTGTGATATATACGCCGCAATTGGATTAGAGAGTGCTCTGCCAATTTTTGTGTTTGTTTCACAGGCTTGACAATTTTAGAGATATTAGTTCGATAAGTACCTTATGTTTGCCATTTGCAGATTATTGCTCTGTCAACGAAGCTTTAAACTTTATCCCGAGTTTTTGTTAGATATTTTGTTGAGTGATGTTTTTTTATTCCTACGAATTGCTCAGTTATTCATTCGACTACACCTTTCCCGTTTATTCTAATATAGTGTTTATTCTTGTTTACGTACTGCTTTTCCTGCCGTCCTTGTTTGATTCATGATTCATCTCTGGCCTTTCCATTTGTTTACTCATTAGATTGAACTTGCACATTCTAATTGACCGTATTCTTTTATAATCTAAATTTATGTCATGTCAATATCTATGTACGTGATAAAGATCCATGGCAAAGTAACTATTTTTTGATAACTACTTCTATTTCTTTTTACATGTCACCTTTTGGTATAACGCTTGCATTACGAAAAAAAGGTGAATTTATCATTGTCTTTATTTAATAGTAATTGTCTTTTTAATTTTTTTAGTTGGTCAAAGGGTATATTTTCAAAGTTATTAACTATCAAAGGTAAAATAGGAAGAAAAATGTAATTTATGCATTAGTATTGTGAAATGACATATATCAAGGGCCATACATTTATAATAAAGACGTTATATAAAAAGAACGAAGGAGTATTAGTCTATCACATCTCTCTTATTTTTTCTAGACTTGAGATCGGCAATGTGAGTAAATTCATATACGTAAAATTACTATTTATACTAATCCTTTAAAAGGCTACTCCTACAACAAGTATCAGAGTATGGAGATTCAAACAAAATAATTCTAATGCCAGGGAAATTCACCAAATTATATGCAAAAAATTGTTTCCCCAACATCTATATAGTGTAAATTAAAATATACCACCTTGCACCCATCTTGACTTTGTCCTTGGCTTACTGAAATACCACGATTATAAAAATAAAATAAAATTGTGCCTTCCCATGTATTCTCTTTGTTTTAAAAAGTATGACCTATTTTTCATTTTAATCTGTTTAAAAAAGAATATTTTTTTTAGTAATATTTTAATTTTAACTTTTCACGTAACATGTTTAAGGTCACAAGATTAAAATGATATTTTAGTACATTTGATATAACTTTAATTTATTATCACAAAATTAAAAAGTTTTTCTTTATTTTTCTTAAATTTTGCGATAAGTTAAAAGTAGATCATTCTTTTTAGAGGTGTCAATACGGGTCGGTCCACCCCATTCGGACTAGCCCTTACAGACTTGGAATTTGACAGGTCAGGCCGGGCTGGCCCCTTGTTTTTTTTGGGTTAGAAAATTGCTAGCCCAACCCATTTGTACGTGACTCGCGGGCCTTACCGGGCCCCACATTTTTATTCTTATATTTTTTAATAGATTTTTAAATTAAATTATAATTAAAACATATTAAAATAAATAGCAACAAGACAATATTACATAGTATTAGTGTTACTATTACTCCCTCCGTCCATCTTTACTTGTCCACTATACTATTTTAAGATGTCCAACAGTTTCAAACTTAATATTTAGTTTACCCTTATCATTAATTCTAGTAGTTATTTTCTCGTTATATTTTTCAAAACATTGTAATTGCTATATACAAAAGGTGATTTAGTAAAATTGCTCATATTATTTACTGTTTTTTAATCCATGTGTGAATTCAATAAAGGACAAGTAAATATGGATAAAGGGAGTACATATTATAAAAATATAATTTGTATTTAAATTTTAATATTTAAAAATTTTAAATGAACATTGAGTTTAAACTCGTATTATCTTTAATATTTTATTTTTAATTATTTTTTAATTCACCCCACAGACCAACCCGAATCCGTTTAACCCATATTATAAAAGCCCCACAAAACAACATGCTTATTCAGGCCAGGCTAAAAAGTCATATTGACCGCTCTAATCCTTTTTAAAACCGGGGGAATATTTGATTTTCTTCTTATTGTGACTATCCTATTTCCTCTTCCTCATTTTTCATCCACAAATATATATAGATATTTCTTTCCACATGTCACCAAAACAAAGCCGTATACACTACGACGTCGTTTGCTTCTTTTTTCAATTTCTTCAAACACCCCTCCCTCTCTTACTCTCTGTTAAATCAAGAATCCCAAATCTCCCGCAGCAGAAAGTAATGACTTTTGTGAAAGCTATGGATGGCGTGTACATCTCTAATTAATTCACTTTGAAAAACGTAAAACCCATAAGATAAGAATATCACAAAGTTTATCGTTTCAATTTTATTCACATTTCACACCCCCTTTTTGTTTGTTCAACGGAACTTACATGATCTACCACCTACTGGTCTGAATTTTTTTTTGTCCCGATTACCAGTGGATCAATTGTTTTTCTCTTTATTACTGTGTTTGTGGATTTGGGTTGGTGTTAAATCAGATAACTGAAGGTTGAAAGTGAAGAAAGAGTGAAGAAGAGGACACAAGATGGTCAATCAGATTGTATCAAATATTGGTTCTTGGACTCGTAACAAGATCGTTGATCCTCTTTTCCATATCCTCCAGAGGTAGCTAGTGTTTTAACCCTTTTACCCTTCTCTTTCTTAAGGCGATGTGTTTGATTTATGGGTGAATTGAAATGCTTATTCAGGGAGAAAAGATTGCATTTTTCTAATTATAACTAGTTCAGATCAGTAACAGCTTGTTTGGATGGTTGTTATGTCTTGTTTCATAGTGTACTCTATTGTGTTGTACTCCCTCTGTGTCAAATTAATTGAATTATTGAGGCTTTTTTCAATGTTTAAAATAGTTAGAATTGGTCAAAGTTTAAGACGAATATTTAAAACTTTTAGCCATATTTACCCTTTCATTTGTTGAAGTTTTATATTTTCTAGGAGATATATTACTCTACATATTTATAACTTCACAAAGGGTTAACAGTGGAAAATATGAGTTAAATTTTGTCTTTGAATGTCTTTCTTAATATGTATGTATTTCCTCACAAATTCAATTAAACTGAGACTGAGGGAGTATTGTATTGTAATCATCCTTCTCCATTTTTCATAATTTCACACACTGGCAATTTGAAAAAATGGTAAATTAGAAGGTAAAATAGGTTTACTATTCAGTACTCTCTTTGTTTCAATTTGTTTGTTGGGTTTTAATACTTTGTTTAAGAAAGTAAATACGACCTTTGAATCTTGTGGTCTTAAACTAACTATATGTAGAATGCATCAAATGTCCTTTAAACTTGTGACTTTAAATTGTAATTAAAGAGTTGCCAAAAGGGAAATAGACATTTTTATGAAATAGAGTAAAAGGAAAATAAAGCAAATAAATGAAAACGGGGGAGTAATAACCAAGGAATAGGGAAAACAGGGTAGCAAGCAGTCACACCAAACTGTTCGTTATTTAACGATATGATACACTAGCAATCAAAACAAATTTTCAAAGTAATAATAGGTTACAATAACAAATGTAACAACCATCCAAACAAGCTGTAAGCTTTAAGTGCCGTAGGTGAGTTTTTGGAATCATCAAATGTCTGATTAGTATTCAATTACTAATAGTTTTCTAATGACAAGATTGCAAAAGGAAGAAGCTTTACTGATTTTTACAATGAATGGTTTTCTTGATTTGCTTCAAGGGGAGCAGAGCCGAAACTGTTGGCATTTTCTGCGGCTCTCGGAATCACCTTTGGGGTATTTCCCATTTGCGGTATGTTCTGTTAAGCTGGAATTAGTTCTTATAATCCTTGTTTATTTAAATTTCTGTCCATGACAGCTTCCTTGTTTACTTTCTTAAGTTTGTGGTGTAGTCTCTAACTATGCAGCTAAATTCATAGACTCCTAGGACGTAATTTCATGGCAAAATAGAAGATTCTCTTGACTGTAATTCAATTATTTGAACAATGTGTTGAGAAAAGTAGGAGTCTTGAATTGCAGGGAGACGACAATGGTAGAAGAATTCGTAAGAAGTCAGATGAGTGAAGTTTTTTTTAATGAAGTGGAAATAGCTGGAACCTTGCAATATCAAAATGCTAATGAAATACTATATTAAAATGGTAATTTGATAACCTTCTCATAGATAATCTTCCAAGCACGATCTCATCTTTATTGGTTTCAACATGTTTTAAGAACTTTTGGGGTTGTAGAAATGGATATATTGATTGGGAGAAAAACCTACATATTACAACTTATTTAACTTCTATGCATATTTGGAACTAATGGTCGTATGAATTGCTCAACAATCGATTAATTGCCATTCAATGTCGTTTCTTTTAGGAGCTTAAGCCCATACTCATATGTTTGATGTTTGAATATATTCCTTCAAAGGGTTTTGTTTTGGACATGCTGTGGAACTAATATGCTGTCTCTAGCAAACCAGCTTTTGTACTTATTCCTTTGGTATCATTTTGGTTAGTTGAATATCATCATCTAAAAACGTAACTGTAAATTCATGTTTTTACTTTTTTAATGATTATATGATGGAAAAGATCTTAGTTGATGAAATATATGGGTTTTCTTTTCCCAAGAAACTGTCACAACTATGTATTTCGAAAGAAACAGCTGTTCAATATCTTCCTCCTGACTATCCTTTTAGAGCTGCTACCTTTGAACAAATCTGGCTTCCAGCAGGGGGTGCATATAGTTGTTTTGCTCGTGCCTCAAGTTTGTCTCTAGTATTGGAATCATTGCAGTTGAGCTCCTTCTTTGGCTTGCTTCAATCTGAGACAGATTTTCAGTGAATTGTGAAGCTTTGAATCCCATATACATCTCTTCCACCTTCTTCCTTTTTCAGAAAATCTGTAAGGTGCCCTCCCTTTGATAATCATAAAAGTTTGCTGAACCACCCTTCTGATCATCAATATTTATTTTGCTCTCGAACCTTTTCCTTTGTTCAACGATTCTGTAGCACACTTGCATGTGCTGCGTTGTTCAATCAACTTAAATTCTCCCTGGATGAAAAAGGTCCATCTCTGCATTATTAAACTGAATCTTGTAATCTAGAAGATTTGATTGCACTTCACATAGTTATAGATATGCTTATGTTACAGCACAACAGCAACTATATGTGGACTTGTTTGGCAACCATGATGTTGCTGCAATATTTAGACAGATCTATGTATGTGTGTGTGTGTGTGATGAGAAACATGGTAAGTAACAATTAACCAACTAAATGTTAGTTGATGCAAGTTACACAGTTTGTGCTACACAGATTCTTTAAACAGAAAAATAATGTTTTGTAGTTTATTTGTTTTATTGCTAGCTAGAAATATTTGGGTGAATTGAATTCTGCGTTGATTAACTCCTATTGAATTTTGCTAAGCAAATACAACTTATGTGCAATCTATTTTTCTCAACAGGTGTCACAGTATTCCTGTGTGGGGTAGCTATTGCATTATTGGGATCCTATTGTCATGCTCCTACGGTGATGTTGGCTAACTTCGTTGCTACTCCTATTGAGTTGAGGTATAAGCTCAATTATTTGATTGTTTTGTTGTCCCTACTAGAGCCCTGATCTTTTCCCTAAAGACCATTCTCACCGCGCCCCCTACCTGGTTCAAGATCTCTTTTGTAGTTTGACGTGTATTATAAAATGAGGATTCTTTATTCAGTTTACATCTATTTCTGCCTTAGTTATTAGTGTTGCACATGCTTCTTGTCGCCAACTTTTATGCTAGGATCTGTAGAACAATATCTGTGTGTTGTGAGAGCTGGGGAACAAATGAAGATGTGGCATCATGTTATGATTTTCGTATTAGCATCAACGCTATACATCTGTTAATCTTTGATCCCACATGATTTTAAGTTTCTTCAATTGCAGAAGGCCTTCGTTTGGACATAATATGTGTGGGTAGCTTTTTCCTGTTCGTCATTAAACTATGTCAGAATGAAGCAATATCTCTCTATATTTTATTTTTGTTCCAGCTATGTTGGGTGGAGATGGGTTCTCTTATGTTCAACCTGTATTGAGAAGAAGCTTCAAAAAGTTGTGATTTTTTTTCATTTGCAGTCCCATGATTTCCAAACCATACAGCTTTTTGTGTGCAAGTAAATGTCCTCTTCGCTCCAGGAATCATTGCATATTTTCCGCTTTAATGTTGCACTTGAAATGACAATGAACAGGTTTCAGATTAACAAAAATACTTAATAAATAGAGACATTTCAAGTCTTAAAACATGAATTTGAGAATTTCACTTAGGCAATCGAGAAGCTATGCTTTGGTGAGAATTGTACAACCTATTTTGTGTTGGGGAGTGTTGACTGTTGGGGCTGAATTTCCTACACCATTATAATATTAAATAGTTCTTCGCAAGGGTTTGAATATGATGCTTTATCCTGCTGGGTAGGCTAGCATTCCCATCGTAATCTGCCTGTGTTGAACATAATGTCTGCTTTGAGGTGAGAAAGATTGTTGTGTTACTTTGTGTTCAACGAAGCAAGTCACAAGGTAGTTCCATTGAGGGTAAACTGTTATCAGTCACTCTTTAATTTAAGCTATTATTATGTCAGGATTTGAACATCCCAGCAAACTTGTAATTTCGTTTTTGTTTAAGTCCTCACTTAGTGCTCTGCCTTCCACTTTGCAGTCTGATGATTCCATTTCTACGCCTAGGTGAGTTTATCACTGGTGGACCTCATTTTCCTTTGACTGCTGATGCACTAAAGAAGGTCTTCACTGGTGAGGCTTCAAAGGAAGTCTTGCTCAGCATATTCCGTGCGGTAAGTGGAGAAGTTTTTGCATTTGAGCATCTCTTCCTTCCTTCCTCTCTTATATCAGCATCATCTTCTTGATTGTTAGACCGATATATCTATTTGATGTTGTCGGGCTTCTTCACTCCATTAGCACTACAGGTGCATTATAAGTACCAAAAGAAGAAGAAAGGGCATTTTTCAATTATCCGTTCTTTTTGGCTGGATATAACTTTGTCGTTCTTTGAAGTACTAAAATTAGCTTATGCTTCTTTTCTTTTTCATCGTGTTCTTTACCTGACTTTTGTCAATGGACTTTGGACAACTTTTACAGATTTTGGGCTGGCTTGTTGCTGTACCCTTCATCACAGCAGGACTTTATGTAGTGTTTTTACCATGTTTTGTGATCTTGGTTCGTAAGTTCAGTACCCATCCTCCAAGCCCGAGGACGCTTCTCCAACCCCTTACAGAAGTCAGTGTCAAAGCCCGGGATGCATGATTGATAATTGTAGTTTAAATGTGTTAAGTTTCTGCTAATACTTATTACTTGTTAATAGGACTTGGGGGAGTCTGGCAGTTCTTCAGTATTTTCCCCAAAGTTGTTCACTTGCTCATGAACTGCAGCTTCGACGAACGGGGGACTAGGGAAGGCCGACGACTACATGAGATAGGGAAGTTTTACTTTACCCCTGAATGTCAATCACCTCCAGTGTCATCGTTTTCGTCATAGGGAACGTATATCCAATTGTGTGAAATAACTTAAGTTAAACAAACACCCAAATTTTAACCAAGTGTAATGGTTTCCGTGGTAAGCTCCTATAGGTTGAACTTGTTAAATTTAAATCATGGATTCACGTCTTCATAGAGATACGTGTCATGTTGATGAGGAGCTCTATGCTTGATTTCAATGTTATGAAACATCAATTAGTACATGTATAATATTTAATTACTATAGGTTGAACTCGTCGGGATTCACGTTTGCTTAGAGGTACGTGCTATCATCGGGTTTGTCATGTAAAGTTGTAAACAACTAGCTCTCTACAGTTGATCACATTGTTGTGAAACGTAAAATTAGTAAATGTGTGAAGTAAGTTGGATTTCTTATTGTACTTGTTGCCAAAGACAGATGGGACATTTATACAATGAGGTTCACCGAATCCAATATTTTCAACAGATATATATAGTGAAATTGAAATTCATTGTTTAAAGTAATTTCAATAGGATTACTCTGCTTGTACATACGAGTTAAGCACATGACTAGATGAGTTGAAGGGTTATGTATTTCTCTTATTTGATAAACGGCTAAGTTGGGCAACTTAAGGTTGTCGTGCCTGCCTCAACTGCTTGAAGCACGTAGGTGATTATTTACGCTGGCTATTAAAGTGTCTATTTAATTTTTCTATACTATTTCTATTAATTATGTCTTTAGCTACAAGTAGCTATGAAATTACAATAACGTATCTGCATAATTTTATAGTGGCTATTAAAGTGTCTACTTAATTTTACTATGTCATTTTAATTAAGTATTATTTAATTATTTCTTCATCTACTTCAATTATGAAATGTATTATTTAAAAAAACTATTTTAAAATATTATAAATTCAAATAATA
Source organism: Solanum medicagineum (assembly GCA_026153255.1). NCBI lineage: Eukaryota > Viridiplantae > Streptophyta > Magnoliopsida > Solanales > Solanaceae > Solanum > Solanum medicagineum. The sequence continues at coordinate 14,589,657 of JAPFFP010000094.1, read as the reverse complement.
AAATAATTTTAAAAAAATATTAAAATTATTTACTCTTCAAATTTTATCTAGATCATAGACATTAAGAGAGAAAAATAACATATATTGACTCGTGTAACGTACGATCTTGGCCACTAGTATGGTAATAGATCACTTAAATGGTAATATCACTAAATTATTACCTTCTTAGTTTTAATTTATTTAGTTTGATTCAAAGTATAGTGTTAAATTAACTAATGTTTTACGAGAAATTAGACAGAATATTCTAATCTTTCTTGAAATAAAATTGATATATTAAAACTACATTTAAAGTACTAAAACCTACAATAAAGTATTTGAAAGAACAAATTGCAAAAGAAGTGTGGCTTCAATCCAAAAAGTTATACGTGTGGCTGAGTATCGCATCATGTAGAAGACAAGGGAGTGAACCAAATTATTAATTCTAATTAATATTAGAGAAAGAAGGTGCAAAACTTAACCCTAACTTTTACGTAAAAAATCACTGGTAAGTGCTAATTAATACTGATCAAAATGGAAAAATTCCTAAGTTATATAGGTCTTTAACACACTCTCTCTCTCTCTCTCTCTCTATCTATCTATCTATCTATATATATATATATATATATGTAGTATACTAATTAATTTCAATGACAACAAAACAACAACAACATACTCTGTAAAATTTCACAAGTGAGGTTTGGAGAAGGTAAAATATATGCAGACCTTACTACTATCTCATAGAGATAGAAAAGTTGTTTCTGCATGACTCTCAACTCAAAAAATATCATCCCAAAAGCAAAAAATACAAGATATGAAATGACTAGAGTGAACATCAAACAAAAGTTTATAAAGACAATAAAAGTACAAAATAAATGAATACAATAATAACAATATAATAGATAACGACACGACTATCTCTACTAACTTATTAAATCACAAGATACGATATCAACCAACTCCAATTGATCTTTTAATCTTCTAGCCTAATACGTAATCTCTGCTCCTTTCAAAAGAGAATATTTTGAAAAAGATTTTACAGAACAAAATTATGGGGAGGGCATAATACTCAATAGAGAGAAATAATTTCTCAACTCACTTACGATTTAAATAAAAAAATAATTCTATAAAAACTTAGATATTATTGTAAAGCAATTTATTTATTTAAATGACCCTATAAAAATTATATTTAAGTGAAACCAATAGGTCTTAAGTTTGTCGGAAGAAGAAATTGAGATTTATGGGAAATTGAGATTTATGGCAACAAAGTTTATTCTGTCCTAAATTAGCATATACCCACCCCTTTATTTTTAAGAGTTTTTTTGTTTGTTTCTTAATTACTTAGTAATATTTATTCTAGCTTTAACATGGCCAGCTATCTACAGATGTCTTATTTTCTTTACTATATAGTATACGTATTAGTTATTACCACCATGTTTGTTTATTGAGTTGAGTTACTACTAGAAGAGAATGGATACTTCAATTTAAATTGAAAGTCAAACGATAATAACACATCGCTATCTTCTAACTTTCTAATTTAATCTTATAAGATTAAATATTATCATAATTTAACAAGTTATAAGAATTCAAATGCTGAACCTTTGAGTGCCAAGACAAAGAGTAATATTAGGATTGAGCACTTATTATTTTGTTAATAGTTAATTTCATTTCATTTCTTAATCAAATTCACCATTCTAGCTTTATGTTTGATCATTCCATGCAAGCTACCCCAATAGGGTGTTGGCATTGCCCAACAATCAACATATTGTTCGTGAGAATCAAACTCATGACCTTCTATCAGAGTTAGAATCAAGCATTTATTATTATGTCAAAAGTTGTGATTGACAGCAAAGAAACAACTTTATTTAATTTCTTAACCAAGTAAACCATGCTAGGTGGCATGTGATCATGACTTTGACTCGGACTATCCATCCCCCTCATAAGTCTTGCCATAGACAGAATATTTACAGTAGAAAAATGCACATTAATTAAGAAGTAATATCCTTTATTATTTTGAATATAAAAAAATTATAAACAATTTCTCATGTGTATTTCTTCTCTCTTTATCTAAGACATCCTTACAAATTTTTTATTTTTTTTTATTTTTTAAATGGAAAAGATACAAGCATACAAAAATAATTGGCGCGTTGAATGTAAATGAGATGCTACAACTCGAGAATGTGTATGTTTCTAAAAAGAAAAGATTTATCATAAATTATATAATGGATAACTATAGGAATATATGTTGATCACGTTGTGGATTTTGACGCAAGCTTAATTAATTTTTTTGCAATTTGCAATATATAACAAATTCAGCTATTAAGAAAATCAGTATACTAAGTCTTCTCTCTTTTTTTTTTCTGGTTAATTATAATATTACTAAATTGCAATGCATAAACAATGTTTAGCCACCGCATAAAATCTTAGAAGCACAATGAAACCTTCCCTATATCCATCGTTTTTTCAAGTTTGAATAAAAATGTTACTAGTAGTTTCTATTCATCCTTTATTTTTCTTTTAATTAACTCTGTCGTGCTTATCCTTTACATTTTAAAAAAATATTTATATTATGTTATATTTATATCAGTAATAAAAGAGAAGATCAATTTAAAAAATAGAATTTCGGGATCTACGTAAATGTAAATTTAGTTTTATTGGTGTAGAGGTTGGTTATGGATGGTTGTAGGAGACGTATGTAGAAGTCGCTAGGCTGAAGAAGTATAAATTAGGAAGATGTGATTATATATGCCATCCTGCGAGTTTAGTTTATAAAGGATATAATCTTAGATAGAAAAGTTATGGAGGGAAAAGAATTAGGAGCAGAGAGTGACTTAGGTAGGTAGTTGAGAATTGTTTCACTTAGTCTTTCATACTATTAGTCATAGTATTAATACCTTGAGAGAGTTTTTTGTTATTCCATTTCTGTCACTATTTAATATTTGTTGCACTTCGATTATCATATTATTTTGATGTAGTTACTGTTTGTTTAAGTCAGGTTTGCCATTCTTCAACATTTTATCTTGGCTTCTTCACTGCTATTATTTTCTCAAATTTCGAAATGCTTTGAAATGTCTTTATTTGTATTGATTGTCTATTGGAAACAACTTCTTTAATTCCTAATTAAGATAGAGGTAAGGTTTATATACAAATTATCCTCTATAAATTTCACTTGTGAAATTACACTAAATAGTAAATATGATATTATTATTACATATTTCAATGAATTTTTAATATAACTACAAAACTAAACAAAAACTACTAAATTCATCAGCCAACTCGAATCCTCACCACATAAGCTCTAATATATGAAACCAACATAACCTCTAATTATGTGTATATAATTTATCATTCTTATTTTTTTGAATTTTTCATTTTGTTTTGATATTCATACTAAAATTTAATTTAGACTCACAAATTAAATCCTTTAATTAAGAATGAAGAGATCTCAACTGACCATCTTATCGCAATATGCATGACCACAACCCATGTTGGTATATAGCCTCTGATTCCAACAAAGGCCAATACATAAATATCTATATATGCCCTTTTTCATACTTAGCATCTAATTATGTGTTGGGTATTTGGAAGCATATTCTGGTTTTATGTCAGTTATCTTTCTGGGAAACCCTAAATCCCAGGAGGCAAAATTGGAAAGGACAAGGGTCACAAGTGGGAGATATACAAATTTGGCCTTTTGTTGGAATAAAATATAGTTTTATTATATATTTATTGTTCTTAAATTCACATACCTAGATTATACGGATAGATACATTTGATTAAGTCAACTAAATCTAGTATGATATTTCTTAATTAATACTAAAGTTTATCTGCTTGCTTGTAGATAAGTCAATATTCCAATGCAACGACCATAGTTTGATACATATATGATATTTTTAAATTAATTGACATGCTAGTTGTATATGGGAATGTCTACTTGTAAGAAGTTACTAGATTATATATATGTCCGTTAGTAGCAGAGGGAGGTTCGATTTTCCTTATACACAATGAGGTGAAAAAGACTGATTCAACGAGATATATCTTGCCTGCGTTAAGATTTAAAACTTGCCGTCTACTTTCAGGAAATGTTTAGAACAAAAAACTTACAATAATACAATGCTGTATTCTACTCCAAAGATTGAGGAACAAGAAGAGATCTATTAAGAGAAAGATTTATTCTAGAGAAAATCTTAATAGTTACATGCAATCACAAACTACACAAAAATGGTTGACCATGTTTCCAGGAAAAAGATACTTATCTGTTATATGTATTTGAATTAATGGTAAAAATATTAGAAATCAATTAATTCACGATAATTCTTTTATTGAAAATCCTTCGAATCGTTTTATGAACTTTTTATCTTAAAATCAATTTGTTAACTGGTGATAAAAGGAGATCAATGGAAGAAACAAAATTTCATGATCCAAGTACAAATATGATATTTTAGATTTGGCTTGTTATTTATTATTCTTAAATTAAAATAGATTATCAATCGATATATTTTAACTAGTCAACTAATTAATATGGAATACTATGATATACATTTTAAATATTTTTTATTTAAGCATACGTTTATCTGCCTTCCTACCAATAAAGTAATTCCAATGTAACGTGGTGCACGGAACTCTTAAAGCAAAAACAAACAAGTCCCTCTCCATCAAGATATCACAATCTATTAATTACGATGAAGATATTTGAAATTTATTTTTAATTTCTGTTTATGATTGGTTAAAAAATAAATAAGCAAGGAATATGTTATGAGACAAAAATAATGATGGCAATAATATAACGAAAGAAAAAGAATACAATATCATGTGAAAACAAGGAAACGAAAACTCGCAATCAATGATCAACTCTTATTAGTTTTTGTTGGTATAATATACCATAAGTATAATAAATTGTAGTTGAAAATAAACTAAACAAAAATGAAGAAAGATAGATTTACGATGAGGAACGAATATTTATCTCGCTCTCTTTAAATAGATTCAAGCCTAATGTGACATAATTTACACCAATCCAATAGTATATCTCTTGACTTGTACCCTCCAGTATATAATAGTCCAACAACGTTGTAGGACTCAAACAATTCCATATTAGTTGAAGAGTCCAAAGTTACACAAAAAGAACATCTTCCTTGAACATATAATTATTTTCCTTTGTATAGTGAATTAGTTGAAGACTTAAAATATTTTTTCTTTGACTCAGCTCTCTCTTGCATTACACACTATAATATTATCCACACTTTTCATCTTTCTTTCATACTCAACTACTTTTCACAAAGGAAGAAACACCACTATTAATAGGTGAGGAATTCAGTCCTTGTCTTGAGTAAGAATAAAGTAGATAATAATATAGGTAAACGAATAAAGAAATTGTGCCTTGGTGGTTACATAAATTACAAGACATAACGAGATTAAACATGTGCAAATGGTTACATAAGTTACACCAAGAATAATCGACCACATTCTTGTTAATTTATATCCACTAAAATAAGACACTTTTAATATTAAAATATCCCACTTCAACAATTTTCAGCCAAAGATGATACAAAATACACCAAATAAGTTAAGGTTAGATAGGTCGCAAAAATCCTTACAAAAATTCTTTTAGAGTATCCTTCGAACTATTTTCTAAGTAACTTAGGACTATTTTAGAACCATGCCTCTTGCAATGGCTCATTTAAATTGCAAATAAAATCTACACTGGATTCTTACATCCCCATTAAAAATTTGTCACTAGAAATTAAGGGGTGGGGGCCAAAGGTAGAACCACCCATGGCGGAGGAGTGTCAAATGACACTACTTAGTCTACATTATATATAGATCAAAATTTAATCTAATAAATATTTATACGAATATTCACATCTTTTGATATAAGCTAAATGTTTAGTGTAGTGATTAATTAAGCAGTTGCTAAAATTATCTAAGATCATATTTTCTGTCCTTGATAGGAACATATATATTTTTATTTGGCACTCCTCGTTTAAAAATTTGACTCCGCTACGGTGGGGATGCTGTGTGATTATAGAAAACCATGCATTGTCTTGTTAGAAATATTTAATTTTCACAATGTAAACTACTATCTCGTGTGGAAAAATTTCCCAAGGTCTAATTCCCACCTAACAAATTGTCAAGATATTTTCATGCATCAATAGTTTATATTTTGTAGATGTATCAAAATTTATTTTGTAATCAGTAGGGGACCCTTAACCTACATTCTACTCTCAAACACATGTAGAATATTAAAGGGCCAGGAAAAGACAAGTTACTAAAGGATAAGTATACCAACAACCCTTTTGGAATAATTAAACAAGTGAAATATGGACAATGTGTGTTAACTTGATCCTAATTAAATAAGCTTGTTGCTAATAGTTTTTGGCTAATTGACATATTATTAATTTAAGAGTTTGACCATGGTGAATGGTAAAACATATCTAAAAGCAAATCTTGCTTAGCTTTATATATAGATATATAATTAATATTTATATACATCAAATTAAATACTTTCATCGTTTCATTTTAGTCATCATAATTTTCAATTTTAGAGTAATTATACAGATTTAATTATTTGACTAATATTTTAAGATATATTTGTTTATCATATTGATATGATTTTTTTTTTTATATAGTTTTAGAATATCTAAAATTTTATTTTAAAATATCAAATTAATTCAATGTAATTTAACTTTAAAAATTGATCAAATTGACTTTTGAACAGTGCAATATGACAACTAAAATAAGATGGGGAGAGTACATCTCTTAAGAGACAAGTAATGCTTCAAATAGTTTCTATTTTATTGAAGGGAAATCAATTTTATTTTATTGAAGTGTTTATTTATTAAGTTACTACTATGCTTAGGGATGGCACCAGGGCTGATGCGGGGCAATGCCCACATAAATCCACGAGGATTTTACTCGTCTCACCATATAACATAATATTTTAATTTTTATCCGTACCGCATTAACTCGCCCGCCCCAAACATGTTCGCTACCATCACAATAAAATAAAGTGATCTTTTATTCCCTATAATCACAGTAAACAGTAAATGTACTCCAATCATTAATATGTACATGCTCCAACCATTAACAGTAAATGCGATCCAACCATTGTTCGCTACCATTACGGTTTCCTTACGATTTTTTTTTTGAAAAAAAAAAACTATAACCCGTACTTATCCCGCTCCACATAATTTTTTCTTAAAAAAATTTGTACTCACTTTGCCTTATCCTGTCTCGCAAAAATATTAATCCACATTATTTCGCAAATATAAAAATTTGCTCGCCCCGCAGCTGCCTCGCCCATTGCCATCCTAAATATGCTTTGCAATCTAATGTTATAAATGCTTCATTCGATAAATTTGAGAAATGGTTATTTAATGATAATGAAAAAAATTTGAAAAAATAAAGGAATTATCTCTTGATTTGCTATATTAGATGAGTAAAATTGAAATTTGTCAGAAGTATCATCAATTATTGATTGATTAAAATAAGACTTAGGTTTTCCTTTTTTTTTCTGGTTCTTGATTCAATATTTGATTTAGGATCAGTTTGAAAAGTCATTTGAAAATTGAATTTAACGTTTGGTTGGGTGGATAATTACTTAGTCGGATAAATAATTACTTGGTCAGCAGATAATTGAATATAAAGTAACACCTTTTATTACGATATTCAATATTTAAATAAAAAAGATACTACATATTTTGCCGGTCTAACATTAGTGTTTACTATTGACTTAACACAAATATTAAGATGGAGTAAATGATAATGGAATTTTATAACCTCACCATTTGAATATAATTGCAATGTCTTGAAAAATATAATAAAGATATGACTATAACCAATGATAAAGATAAACTAAAAATTATGTGTAAAATTATCTCGTAATTTCAAAAAATTGATAAGCATTGAATATTGAATATTTATTTTCAATACACACAAATTACAAGTATTATTATAATAGTACCAAACTAATTATTGTTACGTTAAAACTTTGACTACCCTATAATGTTCTTTTGCATAATTAATTAACAAAAAATTTGCATAAAAAATTAAACTCACAATTTTCCATTGTATGAACCGCGATCAAAAAAGTTATAATTAACCTATTTAAATCCTATTGCAAATCACTAATTTGATCTTGATAATAAAACTATCCTTAAAGTCGAAAATCAATATTATCATATCGAAATTTTCAATAGCGCATCCTATCGACCCCGACCATGAAACTAAATTTAGGGAGGAAAAAACTTTATTTTTGTTATATGTATGTAATGCCCCCCACATATTATTTCCCAATTTCCAATTCCAGATTTTCTTGCATTTAAGTAGCACTCTTGCCTTCCTATTTAACTGCGGAAATCTTTCCAACAAATCCTCCAAATCTCTCTCTTCTTTATCTTTTTTTCTTCTTCTCTTCCATCTCTTTCATTCTTACCTTCTCAAAAATTGATAAAGATTCCATTTTTTTCATCTGGGTGTTCTTCAAATTGTGTGAAATTGAATCACACTGTTGTTGATTGCGATGTCTCTTGCTGGAAAAGACTACCCAGATCCACAAGAAAGCAGTAGTAATTATCATAATCATAATAGTAATGCCTCATCTAATTGTTGCTCAGAAGCTTTAGCTCCATTGAAGCTTTATCAAGCTTTCATCTTTTCAGTCCCTATTTTGTTTGCTTTTATACTCTTACTGTTATTCTACTTATTTTATCTTCGTCGTCAGAGAGTCGATTGGTCCTCACTACGGATGAGGACATCCACATTGCACACTGCTAATGAATCTGATGAGCTCTCAAGGGTATGTAAAAAAATACATTTTTTTCATTTTTTTTAATTTTTTAAGATTTAAAATCTTATTAGTTTGGGGGTTTTGTTGATTGTTGTTTTTACCAGTGTGAATTGGGATTGAAGAAGGAGGTGAGGGAGATGTTGCCTATTATTGTCTTCAAGGAGAGTTTCTCTGTCAAAGATACTCAGTAAGTTTGCCCTCCTTTATTTTTCTTATGTTATGAATCAATAGATCTAAAATTTAGAGTAATGGGTAAATATGAATGCAATTTATGACCCTTTTAAGTTGGTAGAATGGTGGCATGTGTTGAACTTAAATGGAGAACTAAGCATTCATATAGCCAACCCCCACCCTGATCCCGACGTGTTTGGACTGGGGCGTAGTTGTTGTTGTTGTATACACCTTTTAGGTTGTTTCTTGCATATGTATACATGGTTCGAGCCGACATTAGTGACATGGCTAAATTGGACTCTGCCCCCTATCCCTATACAAAAGTGTGATCTTTCCATGTGTCTCAATATATGTCAGCTTCTTGGAGTAATCTGAGGACAAAAATGTATAACAAATGCAATCTTGTTTGAGTTTTCAGACGTAGAACCCACTCTGCAATTGTGGCAGATTGGGAATATAGATTATTCTCTTTCAGAGTTTCCTGGAAGATGTTAGACTATTCGCTGATATTCTCCATGAAATAGCTTGTTGGGAATCACAAATTACAATATATGGTTATAAGGGTAAAGGTAGATCACGGTGTATGTAGCATCAGTGTTGGAGACTCGAATTTTAATAGATGCCTACTAATATCTTACATTTCCCAAATCAATGAGCCCCTTCCCTATTTGCTCATTTTTGGTATGAGAAGTAAGCTATGTCAAGTTCATGAATGTCATGGCATGGTTCAAGTATTATCTTGTCTAAGTAAAAACAACTAGTCAGACATAAGGGGATTCAAGATTTGAACTTTATAGATTTGAGTTTGGGATTCTACCATAACTCTATGATTTACAGGGTTCAACATCAACTGTTTGTATTTATTGACTGAAATTTTTTAACACATATACAGAGTTCGAGCCAAAACTGCTCTGTCAAAGGATTAAGCCATAATGTCTTTTTACACTATTTGTTCCATCTACACATCTACAGTTTTTTAGCCTGGAAAATTTTTCCAAGTCCATGATATAGCATCTGCAGTAAATCTGCAGGTGTAGAAATACAGAATGTAATCTTGAGATATGAATTAAACCTCACACTTCTAGATGCATAAACATACCATTTGTATCCAAATTCTATTTCAAAGATCTGCTGTAATGATACGGCTCAAACTTCTTGCACTTCTTGAGCCGTTATTATTCGCATGCTGAGGGTGTATTTTGGAAAAAAGTACCAAAAATATCAATAAAATTAATGATTTCAGTATATTTTGCACAAACGGTGATATGTGGATCCTCAGATGGCTGAAAACTTGTGGAAATATTTCAGTGGTCCTCAGTGAAAATCATTTGCTGGATCTAAAACAATATGGCTAAAAGAAGTCGATCTGTCATCATGTAAAAATGGGACCACATCCCTCAAAATGCACTATAATGAATAGCCTTTCATATTTCTGAGATTTGGTTCTAGACATTTGCTGCTTCAACCTTCATCTTCTTGTATTTGCAGCATATTTCATTTTTGGTCCTTAAAACCAAGATATCCCCACACCTTACCTTTAGTAAATCTGATTGTGATTTTAGTGGCAATTGTTGCTAGGAAATGCAACACCACTACTTTTCTAGTATGAAGTTCAAACTCATGTTGGAGATAGCAGAAAACAGCTACTCCCTCTGTCTCATTTTATGTGGCATACTTTCCTTTTTAGTTCCCAAAGAATGTCACCTTACTCTAATCAGAAACAATTTAATTTTAAATTTCCCTTTACTCTTAATGAAATTATTCTCAGCCACACAAATATCTAAGAAGTAAGACTAGAGCACAAGTTTCGAAAGTCTCCCTTTTTCTCTTAAACATTGTGCCAAGTCAATGAGTGCCACATAAAATGTGACAGAGGGAATATTTATCTTTTGGACATTAAGAAATGTCAGTATGAAATTCTTCTTATTGACAAACTCTTTCAAGGTATGATCTATAATTGTGTCATCAATTTGCGAACTTTTTCTTATTTATAAGCCATCACCTTGGGCATGGCACCATTGGTGTATACTGGCAATTCCGCTTCCTATTGCATTCATCAATTTGCAAAATACAGAGAGAAGAGGGGGGCATAGGACCTTGCCTCCAAATGACATACACAAGACAGTTACATACAGTCTTCAAAAAAAGAAATAGACTTTACTATACAAGATTCTTTTTTTTTTTTTTTTTTTGATTTGCATCGGGTGTCCGAGTCTCTTAGAGACCCGACTAATCCTGGGGTGCTCAAACCCTCGGCAAAGGAGTTTCCCACAAGTGCACCACGGTTAATTCAGGTTTTATCCAGTCTGATGGCCCTTAGAAATTGTTTGTGCCTAGTGGGTTTCGATCTTGAGACCTTGAAAGGGAGCAAACCCCAAGGCTCAAGTCTATTACCACCAGACCAACCCCTGAGGGCTTATATAAATTTCTTTCATAACTAACTTAGATTATACAAGAATTCTTTCATTATTAACTTAGATTAACTTACAAAAAAGTAAGCATTGTCAAACCTTCTCCTTATGCTAGGCAATTGCTGCTTATCAAGTGGAAATGGTACCTTCATCCTTTTGGAAGATGTTGAAAAGAGTGATAGTAGGGTACGATTTCCACTCGAAGAGGCCAATTTGGAAAGAAGATCACATACTTGGTTAGCTTCTGTTAACTGAACTTTCTTCACTAATTTATTTCATTTGTTCACTAGCAATGACAAAAGAAATAATTGTTTATTTAGATTGCACATTTAGATTTACATATTGTGAAGAAAACAGATGGTTTACTAGACATGTTTACCATAGGTGAAGCTCAATATTTAAACATTGGTTTCTGATGAAGTTTGATCTTTCCTGGACAGATGCTCAGTGTGCTTAGGAGATTACCTAGCAGATGATAAGCTTCAACAGATACCTGCTTGTGGGCACATATTTCACATGGATTGTATCGACCACTGGCTAGCCGCCCATATCACCTGCCCCCTCTGCCGCCAATCCATCCTTGCTCCAACTAAAACTTGCACTGTAACACCTGATGCGAGCTCAGAAACTACTGAGAGTACTTCTAGTGAACAAGATGCCGATGAAACATCTCACGAGAGCAGCTCTGAGTGTTCTGGGGATCCTGAAGTAGGTCAATCAAATTCAGAGCCAGAAACCAGAGAAGAAACAGAGCACAGATCATCTAATGAAGAAGAAAGTGATGGTCATAACATTGACCAAAATCGCGTTTCAAGAATTGGAAGCCATGACACTATGCAGGAACAATGTGATTCCGCTTGATGTTCATAAGGTAGGAAAGATAAAAACTAGCCATACCCTGGCTGGATGTGATGCAGCTTGATGCATGTTAGGTGACACAATGGGGACGAGACTGCAGGATGAATATCACAGCACGAGCTTGCCCCTTTGTTTGGATTCCAAAATTGCTCAGTCCTGAGATTGAAGTTCATTGTCATGACTCGTAGTCATGAAGTTTCGACTTCTCAGGAAATGGGAGGCAGAACGGCTCGCTTGAATCACCATACGAGGTTAAGGCTTGCATCATTTTGCCGTCTGGGTAAGATTGTTGAAGTATCCACAGAGTTGTACCATGTAGCCTTTCTGTGTTGTAAAGGTGAATTGTAGCCTTTAGTAGAGTTGTACCTAATAATACCTAGGATAGTGATTTGAAGTTTGTAGGTTCATGATTCTTGTACTTGACGTGTTCGTAATCTATACATATTTCATTGGATTTTTCACATACAAATACAAGATTTGGATTAACATTATTGGATTTGGTTGCTCCAATCGGGCCACTTGTTACATTTTTATTTACACGTGTTATGACTATCGTACCTTTATTTATTATTTTATCATTTAAAATGTTAATCTCTTTTATGAAGGTTACATGCTAGGGTGGTAGGTTAGTTTATGTCGGCATATGCGTATCTACTCTTCACTTTGATTTTCTATGTTAAAATTAGTCAATGCTTATTACTTTAAAGAATAACTAATTATTAGGGGCAAAATGGAGAGTTTGCTCAATTATATTTTGATTTTGCTAAAATGATAATTATTTTGGACTATATATTTTAAGCAAGGACGATAAGTAAAGTGGTTCAGAAGGGGTAATATTTAATTCATTCGTTTCAATTTGTTTGTTATATTTTGATTCATTTAAGTAAAGAACACTTTTAAATCTTGTTGTCTTAAATTAACGATATGTTAAATGTATCAAAATATCTTTTAATAGTGTGATCTTCAATACGTTAAATGCAAAATTAAAATTAAAGAGCTATTAAAAATGGAAAAAAATAATTTTTAAAACATATTAAAAAGGAAAGTAGGACATAAATTAAAACAATACCAATACTTTTTTGAGTTAATATACATCAATAATTATTACTCTTTTTGTCTTAATTTATGAGTTACTTTCCTTTTTAAAGTTACAGAAAAAATGATATATTTTTATATTTAGTAACAATTTAATAATAAAATATTCATTTTAAATAATTTATTGCCTCATAAATATCTATGATTTGTTTTTATTTACAAGTTTCAAAAAATTTTCTTTTTTAAATTCCATATCAAGTCAAATTAACTCTCATAAATTGAAACAAAATGAATATTAATTTCAATACCTCTATTCAAACTCGCAACTTCTTATTTACTACTCCCTCCGTCTCAACTTAACTGAATTTTTGAGGCTTTTTTTAATGTTCAATTCAAAA
>JAPFFP010000094.1:14509435-14536701 GCA_026153255.1 Solanum medicagineum | reverse complement strand
TAGGCTGCGTACATCCGACCCCCCCTCACCCCGCAATGAGCGGGAGCCTTTTGAGGCACTGGGGTATGTTGTTGTTTTTGTTTGGGTAGGTTGCATAGACTTGGACTAATTTTGACACCTTTAGCTGATAAAAAGTGAAATTATGTTAAAGGTTCAATTACAAGAATAGGACATCGATGAAGAGCTCTCTGAATTTTCACAGAAGGATCTTTTGCCATTCATTAACCTGCGATTCAACCTGTTATGAAGGAGGGATATATAATAATAGATAGATCTCAAACAGTGGAGGGTAATGTCTGATCAAATAATTAATTTTATGACTTTTTGATAGGTCAAAAGCTGCAAGAGCAAAAAAATTGCTTCGGAAAAAAGAAATGTTAAAGGAAGCAAAAAAAGCTGCTGCTTTGGCTGCTGGAGCTGACTGGAAAAGTGACGATTCAGACAGAGAGTTTCCTGTGAGTGGCTCATTGCCAATGTCTTCTGTTATCATACATGTTACATACTGTTTATACCCATGATTTTTACCTAATATTTCCTTCTCTTTCTTGTATGCTATCCTGATTCTCAAGGAGCACGTATACCGAGAGCCTCCGTTACCAGATCTTCTAAAAGATGAGGAACACCTGGGTCTTATTGTAGATGTTAGCGTTTATTCCCATCTCATCTCTTTTTTCTCTTTACTTTTAGTTACTTCCTCTCCTTTCTTGATTTGATTTTATCTTTTTCTTTCTTTTCCTTAATGATCATGTCAGTTTCATATGATTGTTGTTCTTGTTCCGTTTTCACATATTAATGCATTTTTCTTGTGTTTATTCATTTTTAAACAACACGCGCTTACGATTTTTATATCAGTACAGATACTCATTTAGTCTAAGCAAGAGGTATGAGATGTCTTCTTTTGACATGTATAAGTCGAAGATGAAAATATACACAGGAAATTTCAATGCTAAATAGATCTCCAATTCCCTTCTGATTCGTTGTTTGCCCTTTTAACAAGTACTTGTAATTCTGTCAGATAGGACATAAATTTTCACTTAAAATTTCGCTTTTTTTTTTAGCTCTGCAAGGCTTTAATATCCTTGGAACGGTATTGGGATGCACTAGAGATCATTAATCGCTGTCTAAAATTGGCATCCAGCACGTTGTCTGTTGAGAAAAAAGGGGAGCTGCAAGCTCTAGGAGCTCGTAAGTTTCAGCTTGTAGTGTTGGCGCTCTCTCCCTTTGCTTTTGTTTGTATAAACTACTTTTACACATCCGTTGACAGGTTGGGATATACTTGGCTGAGTAATGTTATAAAGTGGAAGGCAAAGATGCATGCTTGCTAAAACATTATTTTTCTATCGTGTAGAAGTAGGATATAACATTGCTGATCCCATCCATGGGTTTGATTGTGCACGTTCCATTGTCAGTCAGCATCCTTACAGCTTTGCAGCATGGAATTGCTACTACAAAGTAATATCAAGGTATCTGCAGAATTTTTATCAGTATTCTGAACACACTCTTTTTTTCATGGTTGGTACTAGTGGAATTGGTTCTGTATCCCTTGTTCTTTAACAGGTGCTTGGTGGAATTTACTGAATAATAGACGTAATTTACTGTTTGTAAATGTTTGTTTGCACTCGCTGATTCTGCTGAGCTCCTGTGAATTGAGATCAGGAGAATGTGGCTGATGAGTGTCTTGTGCCTAAAGTTTGTCGGAAATATTTTGTACTTGCATTCAATAGATTTACATCATTACATGCACCACTAATGTAACAAGGAGTGTTTTTGTGTTTGGGCATTTTTGGGGGACTAACAGTCTGGATTGGTTCTTAGGATTTATGAATCAGAAATGTGCTACAAAAAGTTCTTGGAAGGACAAGGTCGGTATTGGTTGTGTAGGAATCCACCACCGGTCCAGTAGTATTTTGAGTATGAAATTAAAGATTTCTTTTTTAATTGGTAAATGAAAAAAGAGGGTCACATTAGGGCTATGCATAGCTATTTGATTCATGCTCCTTGTTTAACTTCTTTCCTTCAATAGAAGAATGTTATTTTGTATTATATGAATTCACTTTGGCATCTTCAACTTCCTAGATTCAGGTTTTCCAATTTTATATCCTATAATCAATTAAAGTATAAAGATGTGTTCACATCCAACAACAACAATATGGCCCGTGTAATTCCACAAGTGGGGTCTGGGGACGGTAATACGGAGACCACACCCACTTGTATTAATCTTTGTGCTAATCTTGTATTAGTTCCAGCACCTCATTGCCCGTGTTGTAATGTAGCAGCTTGCTTGTCCAATAGCATTTTGAGAATCATAAAGACCATCAATAGATTATTGATTTATACTCCTTTTCTATTTTGTTTGACCTAATTTTGATTTTAACTGCAGATTGACTTCTGTCTTTCAACCGCAATTTTACAATTATCAGGAAATTAATTGACATAAATAATGTTATTTTGAATTTTCTTTGACAGCTTAAGATCTCCATGCTTTTCGCATATTCATTCATTATTTCCTGTACTTTTAACAAATTGAAACATAATATTGTGTTCTGACTTTATAGCATAAAACTTTGTGCTGGCTAAAGTAGGTGGTTCAGTTTGGGAAGGAGGGACTATCTTATGCATTCAATGTAAACACAGTTCTCAGATTTGAACTCAACACAATTAATTTTTACCCCCTCCATTTAAAAAAGAATGACCTAGTTTGACTTGGCACGAAGTTTAAAAAAATAAAGAAAACTTTTTAATTTTGTGGTCCTAAATTAAAGTCATGTCAAATGTACCAAAATGCTCACTGTAGACGTGCCACGTGGAAAGTTGAAATTAAAGTGTTGCCAAAAAAGGAAATGGGTCATTCTTTTTAAAACGAACTAAAAAGGAAAGTAGGTCATTCTTTTTGAAATGGAGGGAGTACTTTTTAGTAACTTAAGTAGTTTTTTTTTGTCCGCTGTAGTTTTGAAATTACTGTGATCATCATATTTTGTCAGCAAACTGATAAGTAAGAGGGTTAACTGACAAACGGAGCCAAGTACAGGGGTCTTTTAGGTCATTCCGCCTATATATATAAAAACTGAAGCATTCTTGGTTGAATTTTACAGTCTCAAAAAAATTGGTTATTTATGCATTTAATTCTTTTGTAACGAAGCTGAGATACAATCACAGCAACATACTTGATGTAATATTCCACAAAGTGGGTTCTGGGGAGGGTATTGTGTACTTTACCTTACTACTTGTGATACATGAAAAATAAATTTTCAGTAGAGCATCAGCTGAAAGCAGTTACCTGAGATTTGATAGTACATTAAATCTTGTCCAGAATAAGATTTGAAGTCTTTAAAGATGCAAAAGAAAAGAAAATCCTTTCTTAATGAACAAATCGAAAAGAGAACGAAACCCTGCTTTTGCAAATTCATGACTGCATGATCTTATCTCTGGTTTGTTATTGTAACTTGTTTGTTTGATTATGGATGATCATGTGCAGACTAGATAATCGACATCCGAAACATAGCAAATTCTTGAACACTATGCGTATCAAACACAAAGATTGTGTACCACCAATTCTTATTGCTGGTCATCAGTTTACAGCGATCAGCCATCATCAAGATGCGGCTCGAGAATATTTGGAAGCACATAAGCTGATGAAAGATAGTCAGTTGATAAATCTGTGTGTAGGTGTGGGTTTCTTCTAACAATCAAATAAAAGAAACGCAGAGTTGACATTGTTTTTATCTTTCATGGTATCAATTCAAGGTTCGACTTTTACCTTTTTTTTCCCCAGGAAGTGCTTTAATAAATGTAGCTCTTGGATTCAGGCTTCAGAACAAGCATCAGTGCGTACTACAGGGATTGGCTTTCCTGTATAATAATTTGAGGCTTTCAAGAAACAGACAGGTTCTACTTTGATCTTGTCTAGCCTTCTTTTTTCAAGTCTGATAAACTTACTTCACAAACCAATATGAAGTTTTTCGTAACAATCTAATTCCGTTACACTAACATAGTTAGGAATGTTGGGACATCTAAAGGAACTCCTTGAATCTCTTTTGCAGGAAGCACTGTATAATTTTGGTCGAGCTTGTCATCATGTTGGTCTTGTTTCTGAAGCTGCCACATATTATCAAAGGGTACTTGACACTCACGAAGACGATTATCCCATCCCAAAGCTTCCTAATGAGAACCCAGATCCCGTGGAAAATAGAAAACCAGGTTACTGTGATTTACGCAGAGAAGCAGCATTCAATCTGCACTTGATTTACAGAAGTAGTGGAGCACATGACCTGGCAAGACAGATACTGAAAGATCACTGTACCATATGACCATGACCACATGTGCCATAATCCAACTCAATTCTTCTTCAAGATTTGAGTTCTTTGTAGATAGCTAGACTTGCTGGATTCATTTTCTCGCCGCCACCAATTCTACAATTTATCAGCAATTGAACTACCAACCAGTCTTTTTATTTATCAATTTGATGGAGAGTTCCTCCAAACCTTTGATAAGCACTGGTCTTGTGGGATGTTTGGCACCTGAATATGCAAATGTAGGTAGTAAGAAGTATTGCATTTAATTAAGGGTGTGTTTGGTACGGAGGAAATATTTTTCAATTTTCTCATGTTTGGTTGGTTTAAATGTTTTTCAAATCAAGTCATGTTTCTCAAGTTTAAGGAAAAGAATTTCTTTCCAAAAACCGCCCAACCTCCCAAAAAAATATTCAAATAAAAACATTTTTCTTGTGGGATGTTGGCACCTGAAGTTGGATTGGGTCCCACATTAGGTGTTGGTTTTCATGTTACAAAATATTTTCTACTTTCTAGTGGAAACAAAATATATTTTTTAAAAAAGTATTTTCATTCACTAACCAAACGATAAAAAAGATTTTGAAAAATATTTTTCATTCACCAATTAAACATGAGAAATAAGTTTAAAATTAATTTATTTTTCAATTTTTTTAGAAGAAAATAATTTCCTTCGTACCAAATACGCCCTACAACGATGGTCCAACAAAATATTACAGTCCTCTAACATAGGGAGAAGCAAATTGGGAGTGATACTGGGATTTGGGAAGGGGAAGATATGATGTATGTAGATTTTGGAGAGGATGGGATAGATGTTTCTAGATTCTATCCCTAACTCTGTAGAGGAGACTGGAGAGAGATTAATTCCATGAAAATGTAAAACAAAATTAATTATAATGATCCACATCTATGAACTTATCTGATTGAATATGGACCAACAAGTTGAACTGAACAACCAACTGATCGAAGAGCATGAGCCAAAAAAGTTGGTTTAAACTCTTGCATCATCGGTAGGAGCAGAGCTACATTTGCTCCAACGGTGATTAGATGAACACCTTTTATCAAACTTTTTTTTTTTGAATATATAGGTTAAATATATATATTTTGATATATAATAGCAATTGTTGAACAGTCTTGATACAAAAATTATTCACCTATATTTTAAAAATATGAACATCTTTGACGAAAATATTGACTCCGCCACTAACATTAGGTGAACTATAAATGAAAATATTGACACCATGACCATCCCATATTCGCGATCATAGAGTAAAGTGAAATGTTCTTACTATAAAATTTCTCTACAGATACGCAGCTATTTTTATTTTATTTTGAACTAATAAAAATAAAAACGATGACTCATAAAATTAAGTAAAGAGATTATCTAGGACTTTCCTTATATGGAACTTACATGTTTGATTTTTAATATGGTCATTGGTAGGGAAGAAAGGAACTTATAACAAGTACATAAAGGCCATAAATAAAAAATGATAAGCATATTTAAAGGAGCTGTCAAGAGAGCGAAAATAATAATACGAGATACTTTCTTTATTCATCGTTATATGCATGTTTTAGTGTTTTTGTCGGTTGTCACTTTTTGTCATTACGTGAATAAGTGTATGAAATTATCAATATATATAAGTGTATAGTCACGTCTTGAAAAACATGATTTCGTCTTGAAAGATATGACTTTTTCTTGTCACGTCTTGAATATATGAATAAGTCTTAATTTATTTGCTTTATCGTTTTTTTAAGTAATTTTCACTATTTTTAAGTACTTTTTAAGAATATAGCTTTTTTCCTTCTTAGCTTTTTCTTGCTTAACCGTTCTTTACAAATAAAGAACAAAAAAGAATTTAATAAAAAAAAAACAAATCTGACAAGTAAGGCGTAATACTGCACTGTTAGTCTTTCTCGGGCGTTAGACACGATGTTAAATGTTAAAGGGAAGGCGTAGCAGACCCTACGTGTTTGCCGTTTTGATCTGATAAAAATATAGTTTGCCGTTTTGGTTATTTCACAAAAAGATTATACTTTTTTGGTTTTGGACTCTTTTATTTCGCGCTAATGTCGTACCAGCATAATGTCAACACAAGTACTATGAAATAATTCTTTGTTATCATTTATCTTACCTATTCATAATAGTTCTACCTCATACAATATAATTTCTTATAAGTTCATTATTCAAATTACTTTATATTATGTAATGATGATGAATAATACAGTCTATTTAAATATTATATTCTTTAAAGCAATAAAATAAGATACGATATATTATAAAATGACAGTAATGACCATCCATTGTGTTAAGATAATGTAACTGACAATTTCACCCTAATTCATAACTCGAGTGTGATCTATACCTTATCCTTTAATTGTATGGTACATTACATGACTGTTGTTGATTTTTTTTTTTTGAATTTTTTTTACAGAACTCTTTAATTTTTTTATTTTTTATTTTTAAAATTGACATGGTGGATGAACATCAATGGCGGTAGTGGGTGGTAACTAGAATTCATGGGAAGTGAAATTGAGAAGTTAGAAATGAATTAGGAAGCGGTCAAAACTCCTTTTTGGCTGAAATTATTTTTAGTATTAATAATTTTTATACAAAAAGGTGTTACCTTTATCTTCTTTCAGTTATACTCTTTTCTTTCTTCTACGTACAAAATATAAATAAATAAAAAAACATCACCACCCTGTACTCATAGTATTCTAATCTTGGACACAGATCCCAATTCTAAATCTTTTTAGTAATTAATGGTGATTTGATTAAATTGAGAACGAAGAAGAAGGAGGAGGTAATAGAGGATGTCTGGGATATGGCGATGGAGAAATGTAAAATATACTGTACTGAGGAAGACGATTTTTGGGAATCAGCAACATCGGAATTTGGTGAATTGGTTGCATGTGGGTTCTCCTGTTAAGCGGAGAGAGTCTCTCATTGGGGTGCAAGAAAGGTATAAATGGGACCGTGGTGGTTCGTCCGATGAGTATCGAAATTCTCCCAGAAGGATTAGGGCGGAAGCTTATTGTCCTCGTTGTTCTAAGCATATGGATCTTCTTTTCTCCAATCGACATCATCAACTTATTTCTCCTTCCAACGATGAGGATGAAAATAGTACAAGTAATACTAACAGTACTGATGCGAAAGGTGAAGCTGGTTCAGGTTCAACTTCGAGTCCTTATCAGGCTGTGAATCTTTGCCCTAATTGTAAAACGGCTTACTATTTCAGACCGTATAAGATGTCGCCACTTCAAGGGAGTTTTTTCGAGATTGGGAGGATGAAAGGGAATGGTAATGGTAAGAGAGTGAATAGCAATGATGAAGATAATGGGAAGAAACAGAGGCCGTCTTTCTGGGAGTCATTAAAATCATATGGTGGTGAGCCTCCTGAAAATTGGACACCGCCTGGTAATGGGCTGGCGGTGCATACACCTCCAGGTCCACCATTTGCACCTGGACTTAATCTCATACGGGTTCCTGGAAGTAATGGAAAAAATGGTGGTGGTACGGATGAGGCTAGTGGAGAGAAGAGTGGGTGGGGCGGGTCTAATTTGGGGAAGAATCTGCCAACACCTAAAGAGATCTGCAAGGGACTTGATAAGTTTGTTATAGGTCAAGAGCGTGCCAAGAAGGTCTGTTTCATTTTCTTATTTAATCCCTTATAGTAATTGTTTCTTCACTGACTACACTATACTGAATGTTTGGAACTTTATCACCATGATCAAGCAACTCTATATCTGATTGAACTTTCAACTTTAATCAGCAGCAATTTCATATTACTAATCTTTTTATCACTTGCTATCTTCCTTCTCAAAAGAAAAAAGAAGAATAATCTCTTTGTACTTGTCATTGCTGGGAGTTTTGAGCATGAACATATTTCTATTTTGCATTTTATGGCCAACGGAGATGCATATCTAGAATGCTTGTTTGTGGGAATCAGAATGTAAATTGAACTTTGATGCTTATGCTTCAGGCGTAATTCTGTTTTTTTTTTCCGCTGTATCCTACTGTAGAGAAGGACTATATGGTAGAACTCTCTCTAAAGTCATTGTCTGCACAATATGTGTGACATGAAATTAATGCTTCAAATTGTGTTGCGTCTTTACTTTGTCTTTTGTTCACAAAATGATTCATATGGCAGGTGCTTTCAGTGGGTGTTTATAATCACTACAAAAGGATTTATCATGCTTCATTGCAGAAAGGGTTAGCAATCCATTTGATTCATGATTTGTTGAAGGCTATTGCTGATCAACATTTTTCTTCTAGATTATAATATTTTTGTTACCAGTTGGAAATTCTATCATCTTTCTTTTTCCTTTTAGCCTTTTACTTAATTTCTCCAAATGAACCATATTTATTTATCTCTGTATTAGGTCTGGGGCAGAATCGACAAAAGACAATAATGAAGAAAATGTGGAATTGGAAAAAAGCAATGTGCTTTTGATGGGGCCTACAGGATCAGGTAGAAATCACTTTTTCGTTCTTGTACTTTCAGTCTGTTACTTATGCAAATCTTTAACCTATGAAATGATACGACGAAAAACAATGAATGAGAAAGTTTTCTAGTTGCAGCCACGTTTTCAGATCACCTTGTCCACACTTTCTTGTTTTGTCTGCCAACCAAAGAAGGGAAAATTGGACTTTCTTCTCATTTTCTTCTTTTTTATCTCGGTCCTTATTCTCAGAACGAATTAAGTTACTGTACCACAGTAAGAGTTGCGATAAATATAGATTTGTTTTAAGAGTGTGCTCATTCCATTTTATGCTTTTGTTCGCGGCTTCCCTAAACTAATGTGTGTCCTCACTAACCAATCATATCTTTTGTTGAAAATTGCTTATTTGTGTGGAAGAAGTTGTGAAAATTTGACCTTTCTTACTCTGCTTTTGGAACAGGGAAGACACTACTTGCAAAAACCCTTGCACGTTTTGTCAATGTGCCTTTTGTTATTGCAGATGCAACAACCTTAACACAGGCAAGTAAGATGCTGTTTGATTTGAATTTTGCCCACTTTGATTGTTCTGTTCTTATTTAATGAAGAATAAATGGGTGTAGATCCATCCTTTTACCGCAGGTGCTTGCTTTAATTAATTTTTATCCTTTTCTGGCCTTTTTGCTGTCACCAACCATTGCTTCTATGTATCTAAGTTATGTCTACATTATCCCGTTACTCTGTTTTCTCAATGCATAGGTGTTCTTCTTTTGAAGGTCAACGAACATAGAAGCTGAATGGTTGTTTGAGAACTATTGAAATCATTGATCAGATATATTGAAACTCTGGTTTGAAGTTGGCTTGGTTGAATATTTCCCAGTTCATCTTTGGTCCTTGTTATGCTGGATCTGAGTTTTGTGATTTTACCAAATTGTAGTTTAAAGTCATCTAATCTGAATTTTTTTTAATATCTCTATCAGTGTGTCAAATAGTATAGGCCAATGCCACATAATGACTGATCGAAATCTCAGCAAACTTTAAACTACAGGAATCATATGAGATTCATCTAGAAAGATAGAAATAGGAGAGCTTTTGAGGGGTGGAGATGAGCTTTGATTGATTAAGTAGTTGCCGATCCCTCATTTTCTTTTGGTGCACCCATGTAGATGTCTTTTGGGTAGAACCATATTTTGTAGGTTTCTCCCTTTTTTGGTGTACCTGTTGTATATGGCCAAAAAGGTCTTGTCGTTATCAATGAAATCTTTTACTTGATCAAACAAAAAAATGATGCTCTATAATCCAGTGCAAATTTAAACCATTATTCAAGATGATGAAAAATCTTTGTAACCATAAAGAAAAAAGCATCTTCTTGCTAATGCTAAAATATGAGTAAAGAAGCATCTCGAGAAGATGAGTGTCGTATTAACTTCAAGAATATAAAAAGATTACAAGACAATAGTAATCATTGATCCATCTCATAATGATATACTGGTATGGTACGAAGCAAAGTACAATCATACAAGTACTTTATATTTGTTAGTAACACAAGTGGGAAAGCTATTCATGGATAATAGGAAAAAAAGGAAAAGCAAAAAATCTGGGCAGGTATATATGTGTGTGAAGAGAGAAGCTAAAGAAAGAAAAATAACTACCATAAAAAGATGAAATATGGCCCCTTCATTGCTGCAGCTGAAAGGTCATAATTGAAGTTGGTCAGCGAAGTGGATTGTGAGCCATGAGATCTCAGGTTCAAAGTCCGGCGAAGCAGAACCCCGTATTTCTTATAGAGAATTTCCTAACTATTCCATAGCAACTAAAAAGAGATTCTTTAATTAGAAAGAATTCGGTTGAATTAAAAACAATAGGTGATTTCTTTTGATCTGTTCTAGGATTGAGTTACCTGATACTTGCGTTGATGGGAGGTAGTAGGTGTCTCGTTGAATTGTCAAGGTGCCCACAAGCTGGCTCATTTACTGTGGTTATCAAAAGAAATAAAAAGGTCGGTGGCTTTACAGAGTTTCAATAACCAGTTGGCAGGTGTGATGAGTTTTGAAGCAATGCTAGAATATGGACTGAGAAAGTATACTATAGAATTAAAGTAAAAGAACAATGGCTAGTAGTGAAAATTCCTGAATCTGCCAGATCTTTTACTAGAATATGGGAAAAGAAACAGCTTTATCTAGAATCATGTGCTTGTCAGCTGCCACTATGGTAGCGGGAACAGGTTGGCAACGGGGTGGAGTCCTCAGTCCTTGCCACAACTTGCAGAACCTAAGCTGGTGGCATCTGCAATTGTCTGCAGAATCTTCTTTCTAAGTCCATATTCTAGTGCTGTGTGTATACTTGCTTTTTGTACTAGTCTTCAATAAATTTTAGAAAATAACTGCTAAGAAACAAGGTTAAAATTTTAACCAAAATTGCCAATAACAAACAGTTTCGGAAATCACGAAAATATTTCTATCCTCATATATTTGAAATATTTCAGCTTGCATTAGATATTCCCCTTGCTAAACAATGATTAGAAAATAGGACCAAATTTCTCCCACTATATGTGGATTCAAATTTATTCCCAAGCGGCACACTTACACCTAGAAATTTGATAACTCTTGCTTTCTCTTTGTCCTTTTAATACTCCAAAATGAGAGGTGTCAGCACAACAGAATTAAATTGAAAATGCTTTTTAGTTTACATTTCCACACGGTGCTCGTTCTTTCTTCATTAACTTTGTAAGGTCCAACTGAGAAGCATTCTGTGCTATCTTACAGGCTGGATACGTTGGTGAAGATGTCGAATCCATATTGTACAAGTTACTTACGGTATATTTCCTACTTCAGATTAATAAGTTTGCAACTTACTGGCTGAGTTAAGCATGTCCTACTCTACATGTTCTTGCTCTAGAAAAGTTGGATGTGTAATTTTTATCAGGATGCTTGTTTTTACATTTTACATTTAATATGCCATGCCTTTTATTGTTATTCCCTCTTTTATTGTGCCAGTAGTTTCTGCATATAGCAGAGTAATACTTTTGACTTAGAATATAGCGTTGAATTATGCGTGAGTGATATTAGGATGTGATTCCTGCATTCTCTAGACCTCCATATTTGCACCAATTTAAACTCATTGCATTCTCTTGTATCGGACAACTCATTGATGTTACATTGTCTGTATTGGTGGATTGTTGACATTTACACGGACAAGTAGGACAATGTGTGTGTTGATGCAATTGGTAGCCTCGTTTCAAGATTTTACATAGTTTTGCAGTGCTTACGCTCCCAAAAGCATGTAATTAAAATAGTTTTGCAGTGCTTACGCTCCCAAAAGCATGTAATTAAAAAAACCAAATGCAGTCCTTTGGTTTGGAGCCAAAGTGATACACAGAGGAACAAATTAGGGAACTTGAATTTGAGGAACTAGGAACATTATAACAATGCATGGAGCATAAATATGTGTTACTTAATTATTAACGCTGTCACATTCTGTGTTCCTTGGTTTTTAGGCATCTAATAGTTTGTCTGGAATTTGGGACATCATAATTTCTTGAAAACGCTTAGTTTCTTTCTTTCTTCTTTTATTTTTGAGTATTATTAATGTCATTAGTTTTTCCCCCCTTGAGATGCCAGGAAAAAAACTTGTTTCTTGTCTTGAAGCTGGTGACCATGCAAAAGATGTGAAAAGTTGACAAAAATGTGAAATTTGTGGGTTCTGTCCTGCTCTTCTATGCTTCATGGACATTCTACTCCAACAATTTGGAGATTCCTTGATGATGTCTGATCTTGAGGGTCCTCTCTATTGATTATACCCTCTCCTTCCCCATCCCCTCCCTACAAGAAACTGTAAAAAAGAGAAGGAATTGGAAGAGGTAGTTGGATTTGATCTATACCTTTGTATTGATACCAATTTACAGTCATACTGAATCCTTCTGTATACAAATTGAATGATGGTTTCCTTTAGCTCATTGATCTGCAAATATGACAAATTAATAAAATGCTTAGGTTTCCGGATCAGATAATGCAGGCATGTCTCAATTTATTGGACTTCTGTTTGAACTTCTCTATCCAATGGGGATATATTTGCTGTGAAATATACTTTGAGTGTAAACAGGCCTTTTTGTCTCACTTCGAATCTCTGTACAAAGTTGCTCTGTATTGGGAATGTTTACTGAAGAATTTTGTTTCTTTGTGACTCTTCTATTTATTGTTCAAACCAGCTTATGAATTCTGAAAAGAATTATTAGCTTTCAATTTGATATGCAGGTTGCTGAATTTAATGTGCAAGCAGCACAACAAGGGATGATCTACATTGATGAAGTTGACAAGATAACAAAAAAGGTGTTTCCTTTTGCCTTTTTTCTGTATGCCTTCTACTAATGAAATTTGATCATTATGTAATTTTTTTTATTTGATATTTGAAGGATGTCACAACTGACACCTATCTTATTCATATGCAGGCTGAGAGTTTAAACATTAGCAGAGATGTTTCTGGGGAAGGAGTTCAGCAGGCACTACTGAAAATGCTAGAAGGAACTGTGAGTGCTCTTGGTCTTGGACCATTTATTAAGTTTTTTCAAATAATAAACAAAGAAAGTATTTGTTCTCTCTCTTAGGCTATTGTTAGCTTCCAGATTTGTATTCAACTATGTTCTTGCTGTAAGTCCATAGGTGACAGACAAGGTTTTAGTTCTTGTACGTTAGGGGAAATCCGAGTTAAATTCTACTGCAAATATATTAGAAAGCTATTAATCAGGATATGCAACCTTATCAGCAACAACAACTATGCCTCAATCTCGTCGCACCAAGCCTGCCTAGTGTGGTTTACCTCTCCTGTGTGGTTTGTGAGCTATTGCACTGGGGGGTTACCCCGTGCGCACCCAAAGGGTAGCAGCTATAGGTTTCCCTTGTCATAAAAAAAAAAAAAGAAACAATAAAAATTCTAGGCCTCAATCTCAAACAAGTTGGGTCAGCTATATCAATCCTCACTAACCACATTTCTCCATTTAAATTCATCTCAGAAATGTACATGAAATTCTCTACACTTTCAACTAGCAATAATATCTCTAATAGAGCTAAAAACTTCTAGAAGTATAGGACCTAAAATAAATGTACTAACATGACTGAAACATATTCCTAGCTAATTGGTATTAACCAATATGTAAATCTTTTTCTTTAATTGTAAAGTAAAGTAGGTTCTGAATTGCATCAGCCATCTAACTGAAGCAAATAAATGTACACCTAGCATATTTGGAAGAAGGGTTCAATGATCTTGGGTTGAATTTAATAATACTAGATTTTCTGATAGACACTAGTCTTAGATCGACCACATAAAAGAACTTGAACTTCACCCAGCATTTGTATTTCATTCTCACAAATTAAAAAAAAAAAAAGTTAAGAACTTGAACTTCTTGAATTGGTCGTGTATGAAATGAGAGCTCCCCATATTGGAGTTTAGGCAACATTAAATAAGGAAATTTTGGATTAGACTATATAATATGAGGGAAATTTGGACCACGGTAAGATTCCTAAAAAAGAAAAGTTCTTAAGTGTAGTTTGGAATCTTGTAAATGAAGCTGATACGGTGTTAGACCTACTGGAATGCCGGCAGGTTTAAAAGGGGGGACACTTTTGGTTCTTACTTTTGCTACATTCTATTGATTCTGCATTATCCTTGTGCTCTGGAATAAAATTTAAGCATTCTCGAGAAGAAGTTCTTAAATAAAGCAATTACTCAAATTCTGATATTCATAATTATGACTGAATTACAAAGAATATTTTACATTATTAACTTAGACAAGAAAAATGCATTTAACATATAACTCAACTATTTCCCGCAACCTTTAGTATGCCCCTCGCACACATGTACCTAAACAACTTGAGTTTGCAAATCAAACTAGTAAAGTCCCCAGCATGTATGCTGGAAAAAAGTTATTGTTGAAGAAACTGTCATTTTAATTATATAGTTGAAATAGTCTCGCCAGAATGGTGAACAATCACCAAAAATAAAAGCATTGCTAGAACATGCTTTCGTCCTAAAACTAGCAGGTAATTGCACTGTGAAGAAATTGTGTTGCTTCTTGAAAATATCATACATGAAAAATTGATCAAAGACTGTCTTTTCCTTTTTATCATTTGATTCTAAAAGAGTTCAGTTGAAATCATTGATTGTCATCCTGTTAAGCTTCTCTATCCACAATTTGTTTTATTTAGTTTCTACAATGCTATAATCATGACCTGAACATTTGTGCTTTAGAAGTTTGGCAGTTTGGATTATAAATCATACTGTTTAATCTCTTTAAAGTTCTGTTGGGAACAGTATTGTTTAGCTAATGATGTAAGCTGCTGCCTTTATTATCCAGCATTAACAAAAATTTCCCTTCAATGCAGATCGTGAGTGTACCTGAAAAGGGGGCAAGGAAGCATCCTCGCGGTGAGAATATTCAGGTGAAGTGGATGAGTTGTGTTTTGGTTCTTCTTCTGCTTTGTTACCATTCTCAGGGTTCTGCAATCTTTTGTTTTGGATAAAGTTATAATTTTACCATTTAAAAGGAAAACTCTAGTATACTACAGAAGACAGAATCTTACACAAAAATAACATGAACACAGCTAGGTGGCAACTTGTTGAATAGAGTCTGAACCTTCCCAATGCTGAAGGTCGGAAGGAGAAGTATATAAGGTTTCGAATGGAAGCCCTTGTAAACAAGGAAACAACCTTCTATACTAATTATAGTCTCGTTGGTGCTTTGAAATTTTACAAAATAACATAAATGGTTCCGAGAGCTGTACTACCATGTATTCTACCCCTTCAAAAAGCTTGTAGATTCCTTTCCTTCAAAGTTGTGCAAGCTTAAGATATGATGTAATGTTTTACATAATAACGTTTATCTACTGCATAGTGCCTGAATGTTTTATCTCGATCTCAACATTGTATACCGTCAATCCATTGTTTGCAGCAAGCGGATGTTCTTTTGGCCTGTCATTTCTTGAAAAATCTAAAACTGTGGATGTAATGAACTGTATGATTTTTCATTCTTTCATTGGGGAGAAGAACATTATAATTAAAAACATAATGACTTCTCACTATCCCCTTAAATCTGTTGGGCTGTAATTCAGCACAAGGTTTCTTTACCTGATATAGTAAGGTGGGCGTGAAGCATAGGATACAAAATTGTAGAAATGTGAGTACCGTAAATACCAGAGACAAAGTGAAGATTGCACATTTGAAGTAGGTGTAATCTACCAAGAAAAATATTTAATTGTTTAATTAAATAAGGAGATAATAAGGTGTGAGGAATTAGTGGTTTGGGCTTGAGACTTCTATGTTGGAGATCTCAAGTTCGAAACCCCTTACTAGAGAAAGCAAGGGGTTTTCCTTCTGGGTCGAGCCTAGTGCGAGTTACCTCTCCTATGTGGTTTTTCAGCTATTGCATAGGTGTGGGGGTTTACCTTGTGAGCACCCAAAGGATAGCGGCTGCGGGTTCCTTTGTTATTAAAAATAAAATAAAATAAAATAAAAATAAGGTGTGAGGAATCAATAGATAAGTTAGATGAGGCAACGTCCTAAAGATGATTTTCCATCCAGAGATGTTAAAATCGGATCTCATTCTCTGACTTTAAAAGTAGCGAGACTTGTTGTTAATAGATTTGTCGGTGTTTAGCATCCTTAAGTCCACTTCTAGATGTTAATGTGCATGTCAATCATATCAAACAAAATAAAGCAAGGTGCTACATGTAGACACTTTCTTTTCTCTGAATTGGAACCATAAATACATCAATGATTCTTAGGGATTTTCACTAACAAAACCAAATGTCTTCTGCTTAACTTATTCTATTCTTTTGTATTTCTTCAGAGTACTGAATTTTCAAAAAGTATTCCAATTCTTTTAACAGATAGATACAAAAGACATTCTTTTCATCTGTGGTGGCGCGTTCATTGATTTGGAGAAGACTATTTCTGAGAGGTAATTTTTATTTTCCAAATTACTTTCTCTAAGTGCATCAGGAAATATGATTTTATTGAACTTTGATGGTTTACAAAGGGTCTTGTTACCAGACGACAGGATTCTTCTATCGGTTTTGGAGCTCCAGTTCGTGCTAACATGAGAACTGGGGGAATAACAAATGCAATTGTAACATCATCCTTGCTAGAATCTGTAAGAATGATTACCTAATTTTAATTTCTATTTGTTTTATATGCCTCGGACTATGAGTTGTGTGTTGTAGAATTCACTAGTCAGCTGCTGTTCCTGAAAAATATCATTTCATGTTTGCAGGCAGAAAGTAGTGATTTTATTGCATACGGGCTCATACCAGAGTTTATTGGGCGCTTTCCTATTTTAGTTAGTTTATCTGCTCTGACTGAGGACCAGCTTGTTCAGGTATTTTATTCTTTGTGTTGCCTTTATTTTATTTTATTTTCCTACTATTATCATGGACTGCATTGTATATGGAAAGCAAGCTGCAACTTATTCAGAATTGGAGGTTGTCTCTTTTTCTGATTGGTTTTGCAACTGGTTTACATTTATAAGCTTAGTGTACCTACCGGATTGTGTTTTTCTTTTATCTGAGAAATACTTTATCTGGAATAGCTCTTTTGTGATTTAAGCAGAACAAATATTGACAAAGTCCAATTGGGTCTCTCATCATCAGTTACCATTAAAGACCCCGAGATTTTCAAATGTTGAGATTGATTGGTTATTACTTCATGTATCTTAGTATATGCATTGATCAGATCTGTTACAACATGTTACAATATAAGTGTTAGTGTTAGAATTTTAGAATGTTTAAGGTCTTAAGTTAGATTTTTCCCTGCATTCAATAAATATCAAATGTGTGTTCTGGTTGATACCTATAATTTTTATAAATAGGATTCTCTTCTATCCATAAATTACCAAGTCATCAATGTCTATTGTCTTATCTTGTTTTCTCACAGTGACCAGATTTATGTTCTTAAGTTTGTTTTCTATAAATTTACTACACGTACATTTTCATTAACCAGTTGCACTCACTCGAATGCCTTGTGAGTGCTTGGGTGGCGCCATGACTGCCCTTTTTTCCCTTGGCTATTCCAGCAGCACTACACACTTATCGGTGACTGTCCCAATGGCAACACTCCTCATCCCTGTGACCATCAATGATCACAGTGGTGCCCGTCAAGTTTTTCTGGCATTCTGAATATTGTTTCAATCACTTCCCAAATATTAGAGTTAGAAAGTCCAGTGTTCTGTTCTGAATTTAGAAATTGCCCCAACGTGGTCAAGTATGTCTATTGTCTTTGACACCTCTAAATATATTTTATATTCATCAAATTATCAAGTTTTTAGCACATGACTTCTCTTTTTAATTCTCTCACAGAGTTAGAAAATTTACTTAGGTGTATTTTTATTCCTAATTTATACACACCCTTAAAATTATAGTAACAAGGTTGCGGCCTAATTAGTTATTGACTAGTTCCAGCCTGATTCTTTCTTTTTTTAGTTTTGGTCAAGTACCTGCTTTTCCAGATTATCGTGTTGGTTAATTTCATGTTTCTTTTTTCAGGTCCTCACTGAACCAAAAAATGCTCTTTGCAAGCAATATAAAAAACTATTTAGCATGAACAATGTAAGTACAAACTATGAGTACTTTAAATATACACATCCTCAAACCTGGAAGAGAGTTATTTAGTTTTTACTTATTTGGACTTTTATATGCTTGTTTAGACTAAGTTACATTTTACGGAGGGAGCCTTAAGGATGATTGCCAAGAAAGCAATGACAAAAAATACTGGTGCTAGGGGATTGAGAGCCTTACTTGAAAGCATCTTAACTGATGCTATGTATGAGGTAAACTATGTCCAAATCTATTTATGACAGAGGAGCTTCACAAATCTGTAAGATCATGATCAAGTGTTTTTCATATTTGATTCGATTGATTGAATGTGAAGATCCCTGATGTCAAAACTGGAGATGATAGAGTAGATGCTATTGTGGTGGATGAAGAATCGGTAGGTGCAGTAAATGCACGTGGATGTGGTGGGAAAGTACTTCGTGGAGATGGTGCTCTCCAACGGTATCTTGCTCAAGCACACCTGGTAGATCAAAAAGTATGATCTGAACTTTCAGTTGTTTAATTTATTCCCTATCATAGAATCATCTTAAATCGTATAGCCACATACATGCACGCTGTTTGACGTCTGGAAAAATTTGATTGCCAGGAAAATAATTGTGCTGCCGAAGCTGAGCCGCAGGAGGGTGAGTCTGAAGTCTCATCCAGAGCAATAAGCATGTAAGATTATTAGAACCACAGTTAGGTTTTCATACATGGTTAAAATTCCATTTGTTGTAAAATGTAAATTCATAATACAGGGTGTTAATTCCCTTGTAAAACAACATAGCAATGTGCTTCCAGTAAAGTCATAGAAAATAGAAAACGGTATACGAGGAAAATGTAACCATTCTAATTTATAGGCAGCAGCTGTGTACCGATTCTTTTGGCAATGAGAAAACTTTCATTCTTCATATTTCTCTGTGATTTGTGAAGCAACAGAGTTCTCTTTTGTGGAGCATAGCAATCAAATTCTACTCAAACCAGAATGAATTAACAAATATGAAGCGAGACCTTTTCTCCAGACCCCACTTGTGGGATTACACTGGGTATGTTGTTGTTGAAGCGAGACCTTTTCCCTCTCATCCTAGAAATAACTAGAAAGCTGTCAAATTTATTAGAATTGCGGGAACTTTTCACGATAGAATTTCGTCAAATACATAAAGCACACTAAGATAGTAGTTAGTTAAGCTTATAAATTGATCAAATTTGCTTATTATAATTTTCAATTTTCAATGTTGTTATAAGATGTCAACACATTTGAAGTATTTTTAACTATTTTTTGCAGTTAAAAAGGGAGTAGGGATGTTGATTTTAGATATAAAAGAATAATAATATTCCTATTTATTATTTGGTCTGTCTCTATTTGTGTGATATGTTTGTTTTTTAAAATTCAAATTATGGGAATTTTAATTAACAATTTAACATATATATGAGAAAGAATTGTAATTAAAAATAATTTTTGTAGCTTTCAAATATCTAATATTAATTTAATCAAATCAGTTTAATTTTAAGAGTAGTCATTGAGGAAAGAGGTTAAGTTTTCAAGACATGAAGAGTGTTTAAGGAGTAAGACGGAGGAAGCTTTCTGTTAATATAAAAAATAATAAACAATAATTTTCTTTATCAATTTAGTGGTGCATCAATAAAAATAAAAAGTACTCATTTTGTCACTTCATCCTAATTTATGTAATGTAATTTGATGGAACATGAAAATTAGTAAATATGAAAAAAAAAAAAATGACAATGTCTCGGAGTTGTTAAGAGTCAATTTTTCTTCTGTTGAAGTGGATAAATGTGTTTATACTAAAATAGTAGATAATGATTATGTGATAATATGTTTGTATGTTGATGACATGCTCATATTTGGTACAAGTTTAAATGTTGTGCAGCGTCCAAATCATTTTTGTCACACTAACTTTGATATAAAAGATCTGGGTGAAGTAAATATGATATTGGGAGTTAAAGTTATTAGGAGTGAAGATGGTATAATATTGTCACAAGAACATTATGTGGAAAGACTTCTTAAAAAGTTTGAATGTTTTGAGGTGACACCTGTAGCCATATAAGAAGCTAACTCTCAATTGAAAAAAAATTGGTGACCCAGTTGCTCTATCTAAATATGCTCAAATTATTGAGAGTTTGATGCATTTAATGAATCTTACTAGGCCTGATATAGTTTATGCTGTGTGTAGATTGAGTAGATATACTCATAATTCCAATAAAAAGCATTGATCTGCATTAATAAGACTGATGAAATATTTGAGAAGAACCATGAACTATGGTATCATGTATACTGGATTTCCTTCTACATTAGAAAGGTATTGTTATGCAAACTGGATCTCTGATTCAGATGAGACAAAATCCACTAGTGGGTTTGTATTCACCTTAGGTGGTGGTGTAATATCATGGAAATCAACTAAGCAAACGATCATTGCTAGATCGACTTTGGAGTTAGAGTTTGTAGCTCTAGAGCTAGCTGGTTCTGAGGGTAAGTGGCTACGAAGTTCCTTAGCGAGTATCCCTTTGATAAATATGTAATGCCTCTTGTGCCTATGCATTGTGATTGTCAAGCTGCAATTGTTATTGCTAAGAATAAGTCTTATAGTTGTAAGAGTAGACATATTTAATTGAAGCATGATGTCATAAAACAATTGTTGAAAGGTAAATAAATTTCATTGATTATATGAAGTCAGAATTGAATTTGCCGATTCACTGATGACTAAACCCGTGGGAAGAAAATTAATTCTTCAAGCCCTAATAGAGATAAGTTTAAGGCCATGTGATTGTCAATAAAGATGGCAACCCAATCTATGTAATTGGAGATCCTGTGAACTAGGTTCATATGGGTAATAACAAGTCAATGTTGACACTGCGCATTAACTGAGAGTGTTTGAACTGCTACTAATTATGAGGGATGAGTTATCAACTCTTAATGAATTCATAGTCCTTAATTAAGGATGATGTATTTAAAGCAGTGTACACTTCGTGAATTCACCTATATGAGAAGTGGAGTGTGGCCACTCCTGTGAGACTTTGTCCTAATCTTTAAAGCTCTTATGAATAAACAGGCACACACATGACTTACTGGCGCAAAATCGCATTGAACAACAAAATTACTGAGGTCAAAATGTGATTGGTAAAGTCTCTGACTTACAATAAGAATTATCGGTGCATAGAAATATTATATTTCATCAGTAATTCTGTAAGTTAAATTTTATCGATCTAAGTTTGGTTCATACTCCAAAAGACACTAAACCTATTACATTTTGTTCTTGCTAATCCAATAAGTTAAGATATTTTTCTATAAATTTTCTTGAAATATGTGGGGGATTCTAAGTAAATATATATGTATTTCAAAAGAATTATATTGAAAAGATTATTTAGAAAAAATATTTTGACATTCAAAAATGCATTCTTGCTCTTTCTTAATTTTTCTTGACAAGAATAAACACTTGTCATTGATGACTTCATACATGAAAACAAGTGTCCTTGTCACTTGTCACCTGAAGAGCTTCTTCATTGGCCTATAAAAGGCTTTCTTTGTTGCAACATTGAAGACGATAAAAAGAAAAGGAAAAAGAAAATAAGGGAAGAGAGAGAAAGAAAAAAAGATAAAATGAGAGAAATATTTGGAGAGAGAAAATAATAAAGGGGAAAATTTCAAAATTTGAAATTTAAAAAGAGGGGAAACTTTTTGTCACTTTTTTGCTTAATTTTCTTGATAAAGTTGACTCTTATTCCTATAAAAACATGACGAAAAGGT
Organism: Solanum medicagineum; assembly: GCA_026153255.1. Taxonomy (NCBI): domain Eukaryota; kingdom Viridiplantae; phylum Streptophyta; class Magnoliopsida; order Solanales; family Solanaceae; genus Solanum; species Solanum medicagineum. Next base: position 14,514,637 of record JAPFFP010000094.1, on the reverse strand, counting down.
GTGTGCAGTAGTGTTTTCAAAACAAAAAAAAACAAAAAAATGTTTAGGATTATGGTTAGAATTAGGGTTAGGAAAGATGAAGCAAGAAGTATAATTTGGAGAATCAAACTCTTACCAATAAGGTTTGTGCTCATTGGTGTCATCCATTTGATGGTGGATCTTTAGCTATTGGCATAGCTAATAACTCTTGTTGCTCTGTTTTTTCTGGCTTTGCTATGGGTATTGAGGCTATATCTTCTGAAGCTTGTGGCTAAACAATGGCCTCTTATGGGTCAAATTCTCCAACGTATAATCTTGATTCTGTTATTTTTATCTCCATTTCTCTCTTGTGACTATAGATATAACCTGTACTCCTTTTTTCTGGCCAAGATCCAACCATTTCATCAATTGCTTCATCTTATGTCTTTGGGTATCCCTAATTTTTTCTGTCAATTCATTGTCAATCCTCTCAAAATCTACTTGAGAACTCTGAAAGTTACTTTTCCTGTTACTTCTAGTGTTGCTTTTTCAGTTGCTTTCCATGCCTCTATCAACTACTTTCTTATCTATCAACTTGGCCTTGGATTAAAGGTACTGCTGTGGTTGTGGTTATAATTGATTTCAATATTGTTATAAGATGTCAACACATTTAAAGTATTTTTAATTATTTTTTTGTAATTAAAAAAAGTGGGAGTAGGGATGGTGATTTTAGATATCACATCAAGTTTCGAGCAATGTAAGGAATAATAATATTTCTATTCATTATTTTGTCGATCTCTATTTGTGTACTAATATATTTTGTTTTTTAAAATTCAAATTATGTGAAATTTGATTAACAACTGAGCATATATATGAAAAGAATTGTGTAATTAAAAATACTTTTTGTAGTTTTAAAATATCTTTATTAATTTAATCAAATCAATTTAAATTTAGGATTAGTTATTGAGGAAAGAGGTCAAGTTTTTCAAGACATGAATAGTATTTTAGGAGTAAGACGGAGAAACGAGAAAGGACATATCTTGGCTTTTTGTTAATATTGAAAATAATAAACAACAATTTTCTTTATCAGTTTAGTGGTGCATCAATAAAATTGAAAAGTACTGATTTTGTCACTTCGTCCTAATTTATGTAATATAATTTGATCAAACATGAAATTTAAAAAATACGAAAAAAAGAACAATGGTCCCGAGCTGTTCTTCAAAATAATCTATATTTTTAAATTTTTTTTGCCAAATGTATGGATTTAAACATACATAAAATAAAAAAATCTTAGCCAAAAAGGCATGATTGGTTATGGAAATCATGAAATACACATATGGGGTAAATATATTTGAAATAATTTTTATATTAGTAAAAATCAAGATGAAGAAATTAAATAGAGTATGTGATATCTAAAGGATCTTAAAGATTTTTTTTGTCTATTCAAATCAAGCAACATAGCTATATTTTTATAAACTAGATTCACTACACGTGCAACATATCCATCAACACCTCCTTTGTTGCCATAACCACCTTCTTCTTCACCAGACTTTCTGTAAAAAAAAATAAACAACTGTCAAAGTCGTCACAACAACTATGCAGAAGTTGTTGAACTAATTTTAACAATTGTTGCAACAACTTAAACAACTGTTGAAGTTGTTGCAATAATTACGATGCTTGTTGTAACAATTATAAGTAAATATATATGTATTTTCAAAGAATTATATTGAAAAGATTATTTAGAAAAAATATTTTGACATTAAAAAAATGCAAACTTGCTCTTTTTCAAATTTTTTTGACAAGAATTAATACTTTTAATTGATGGTTTCATGCAAGTGTCTTTGCCACTTGCAACTTGAAGAGCTTCTTCACTGACCTATAAAAAGGCTTTCTTTATTGCAAAATTGAAGACAATAAACAAGAGAAAAAGAAATGAGGAAAAGAGTGAAAGAAAAAAATATAAAATGAGAGAAATATTTGGAGAGAGAAGATAATAAAGGGGGAAATTTCAAATTTTGAAACTTAAAAAGAGGGGGAACTTTTTTTGTCACGTTTTGCTTAATTTTCTTGATAAAGTTGACCCTTCTTCCTATAAAAACATGACGAAAAGGTGTGTGCAGTAGTGTTTTAAAAAAAAAAGGTTAGGGTTAGGGTTAGGGTTAGGGATAGGGTTAGGATTAGGAAAAATGAATAAGAGAGGATTATAATTTGGAGAATCGAGCTCTTACCAATATGGTTTGTGCTCATGGGTGCATGTCATCCATTTGATGGTGGATCTTTAGCTATTAACATAGCTAATATCTCTGGCTGCTCCATTCTTTCTGGCCTTGCTATGGGTATGGAGGCTATATGTCACGACCCGGACCTAGGACCTAGATATGACATGACATATGGGAACTCGAGAGTCCCCAACCAAACCTCAAGATACCAAAACTCACATCGTCGGTTCGGAAGCATAGTCAGCAATCAACACATAGTTCTAAGGGATAGGAAATTAGGACTCACGATGTGTGGGCAATTCAGGTCTTAGGATCTTTCCATCAACATGAGAATAGGTCATACATGGTACTTAAAGATAACTATATACATAACATAGACTTAACCGTAACACATAACATATAACATGAAGAGGTCTACAAGATGTCCAACAACGCCTCTACATAGATGGGTCCTGGGCCAAGACATACCCTGAGTTCACCCTCGATACATAAGGTGAAGTAAGTAACATAGGTAGATAGATGGTGGTGCGTCCTTGAATGACAGGACTCACCACTCAAGTAACTCCAGAATCTGAGCTAAACGTCAAACGGTGGATGGTCAAAGTCCTCGGTGCCTACATGGTAAAATCATGTAAGCACGAGTATGCCTTAGTACGTTTGATTGTACTAAGTATGCGGGGTGCGATACATGTAACTTACCAAAACCTGCATATTAACGTTAAATGACAAGGCACATAATATCAAAAGAGTTGAATACCAAAGAATGTAATATAACAAGATGCTATGAAAGTCATGATGCATGGAATGCAAATGATGCACTCATTTATATATATATTGGGGAAGTAACCTCAACAAACATAAGTAAGACCAGACGACTATTACTTGGAATCCCGATGAAATCCCCTCATCAGTAAAGAGGTGATCTACTTGCCAAGGGTAGACCATATTTCACCTTACGGGACAACTCCCTCTTCGTATGAAGTAACCTTCCTTACAGGACAACTCCCTCTTCGGATAGGATTTTCACAAATCACAAATCAAATCATTTCTTCTCTTTAAGGGACAACTCCCGCTTCGGATCGAAAACCTATGTTAGGCACATAGTTCAAGGAAAGGGAGAGGGCCCTTAGGGATAGCCCTAACGGCCCCAATCCATCGGTGCTAAGTCGCCATCCCACAAGAATAGATATACGTGTGTGTGTATATATATACACACACACATACATACTTTCAAACGACATAAATCATTTCCAAAACAATTTCAATGCATTTTGAGGCTTAAAGGCCAAACATAATTTCATAGTCTGTATACTCATGCATAGGAATACCCATTCATAAACAAAATGGTGCAAGCACCAAAAATGCTCAAAGAGCCAAAATCAAAGACATATATGTGATCACAATATTATCATAACCAACATTTTATCAAGATCATACCATAGAACATAATTGGGCTTAACCCCATAACATAATTCCCATAATAACCCATATACATATATGCATATACTATGAATAATGAGAGAATGACATGGGTAATTAGGATTAAATCTAAAATCAATAATATAAGGTGAAATTCAATCGAAAACATAATTAAATCCACATTTAAATTCGTATTGTAATCACCCATGTATTTAGAAGTCTTAAAGTGGACATTCATACTTGAAATTCCATAAACCCAAAGAAAATCCTCATGTAATAGTTTAAATCACATTAAAATCATCAAATAAACACTACCCATGCATAATTAGAATTTTAGGATTCATAATCTTCAAAACCCCGAATTTAAAGCAACTAGAAATCAATGAGATTGCTTAAAAATAATTTTGGGTCTCCTTGATTGAAAGGAAGTCAAGGATCAACCTACATACCTTAGACCTAGAGTTTCCTTGGAATTGAGTTTGGGAAGAATGGAAGCTTGGAAGTGGGTCTTGGAATCCAAACTTGTTCGTGGGTTTTCCTTGAAATTGAATTGGAGCTTAATGGAGGCTCTTGAGAGGATTTGGGAGTGTGATTGAGATGAGAGTAGTGAGTTATATCCTTTGGAACATCGTTTAGGTCTTTTACGAAGGTTAAGATAGCTTAGGAAGTCAAAAAGGGTCATTAGAATAATTAGCATTTACAAAAATGTCATTAGTGAATGGATAGAAAAATTGGCAAAGTGGTGCCCTATGGAAGGTCCCACGGGTCATGTGGAGTGCCTGTGATAAGGTACTTGGTCTAAAAATTGAATTTGAAAATCCATTGGAAAAAAATGTCTCTTCGCGACCACGGAGGCCTCCACGGTTCGTGTGGAGTCTCATGGGTCGTGTGGAGGCTCGTGGCACAATACTTGGTGCTGGAAAATGTTGCCTAGGCTCCATGCCAGGGACCACGAGTCGTGCACCATGCTACAGGTCATGGTGAGGGGCGTGGCACAATACTTAGCAAGAAAACTCCCCCAAACGCCTACTATTCCTCACTTGTATTCACCCCACGACCAGCCATACGGCCAGTGGAAAGCCACACGGACAATGATATTGGTCGTGCCCTATGCCTTATGCCAAAAATGGCCTTTTCCAACTCAAGACAGCTCACACGGTCCTTATAAGACACCATTGCCCGTAGTGGTGCCCGTGGGGCTTCACTGCACGGAAGGGTCTCAGGAAGACGGTTATAACTCCTTCATTCGACATAGGAATAACTCAAAGGGCTTTCATTTGACATGTTATGGTCCAACCAGTTCCAAATGTGCTGAGAGTTATGTTTGTTTAAAGTCGACCCTTCTACCGGTACTAGTGTCAAACTTAACCAACGAAAAATTCTTTGAACTTGGCTTGACGTAGGGGGACCATGATGGCCTTAAACAACAGAAATAAGCTTAAAAATTCGAGTCCTCACACTATATCTTCTCAAGCTTTGTTAGACCCCGTAATTTGCTAACGCGTAAAGTTTATCAAGTGAGATAGTGGAAAAAAAATTTAATTAGAGTCGGAAGGACTCAAACGGATTTAAAATAGGAAAGTATGGGACTGAATTGACCAATCCT
>JAPFFP010000094.1:14486921-14502054 GCA_026153255.1 Solanum medicagineum | reverse complement strand
AGTATGACTTTTAGATATTTTAAGTTGTTAATTATTATGATCTATGGTATTTTTATATAATTTTACACAATATATGTTGCTTTCCTTGTCCTAGTTTGTGTGGCACCAATAAAATTTGAAATTATTTAATTACTGTGATCTATACTATTTTTTGGTCATCTTCAAACAATATATGTTACTCATCTATTTATATTTATACGGCACTGACTCGAGAGTCAATCGAGTCCTTTAAATATTTTAAGTTGTTAATTATTGTGATTTCAATTTTTTTTTACGTAATAATAATAGTATATATTATTCCTTTTGTCCCGGTGTATGTAGCACAGATAGACTATCAAGAGTCAATCAAATGTTATTAAGTATTGAGATTTACAATACTTTTTATGTAGTTCCAAATTAAATAACACATATTACTCCTTTTGTCCAATTTTATGTGACACTGATAGGTTAATTTCGAAAATTAATCTTTTTTTATATATATTTTTTAAATATTTTAGATTGTCAATTATCATGATTTATGATTTTTATAAAGTTTTCGAATATATAAAAAAATTTAAAAAATAAGATAAACAAACTAAAATGGAAAAATCATTGGAAAATTTACAAATATACCCTCAAGCTGACATATTTGTCACGCCCCGAGAGGGTACCCCTGGCGTGGTTGGCACTCAGAAACCATTGTTGATGCCCAAGCTAATCACTTGACCTAGTCACACATTCATTCATTCATTCGAATCAACGGAAGACTTAAAATAAAGAGACAATAAGGTGGGCAAATCCAATCATCAATCTAATTCAATGTATAAAGGCCATAGGCCAACAATCAAGCTCCAAATCTATGACATAAGAATAGTCTTAAAGGAAATCAGTCAATATAAAGATCTCAACATCAACTCATCATTGTCTAGTTTATGAAGCCTCTATCTCTACTGTCTAAGATGGTGTCAATGACAGGTTCATGGCTACCTCAAATCAAAATAAAAGGGAAAAAGTATGATAAATGATAGATGATTGAGACTGATGCGAAGATTGTAAACATGAATGAATAACGAAAAGGGAAAAAGTAAGAAGCTGGAGAAGTATTCAAAGAAAAGAAAATGGAAACCCTATGCTATGCGGTGGACATTGGAATGGAAACCACGTTGAATTAGCTAGTATTTTCTTGATTAAAATACCCTTAAATTAAATATATAGTGCCTTAGAATAGACATGTTGATACCGAGCTCCTATCCGCTCTTCTATAGTATTATAAAAGTCCCTTGAGATCAGGTTATCTAGATTTTCCAGTCCTTGCAGCAGATAATTGTAATGTGAAAATGAACGTAATACATGTCCCAAGCAGATATCTTGTGCTTGATTCAACTAAAACCTTCAAATACTTCTGGTGCTACTAATTGGTTGGCTACCGTTTCTTGGGAAGTTCAACTGATGTTTATATGATCTAGAGATGTATACTGTACGATAAACATAATGGAGAAATCTTACTTTTGATTTACCAGGTTTTGGCGGTAAAGAAAATAGACTCCTCTTTTTTCCAAGATGGGCAATGCACGGAATTCACAGAAATTGTTTGCAAAATGTCCAAGCTTCACCACCCAAATATAGTTGAAGTTATTGGTTATTGTTCAGAACAGGGACAGAATATGTTAATATTTGAGTATTTTAGAAATGGTTCACTTCATGAATTCCTTCATTTGTCGGATGACTTCAGCAAACCTCTTACATGGAATACTAGAGTCAGAATCGCTCTAGGGGCTGCTCGTGCTCTTGAGTAAGTCAAACTCTTCATGTTGTTTCTCTTGTCCTTGATGCTTTCCTTTACAGTTGGTGCTGGTAATGAATAGTCTTAGCACAGATTAATTGCATGTCCTTAGTGGTGAGTGACATTATAGTTTCCACAGTAACTGATATTCCATCGAGTACGACATGATTTTAAATTACAAGAAACACTCTAGTCTATGTGGTTCTCCTAATTGATCCTATGACATGATTTTAATCTGTATACAGATACCTGCATGAGGTTTGTTCTCCATCCTGTCTTCACAGGAATGTAAGAACTTCAAACATTGTGCTCGATGCTGAATTGAATTCTCGTCTCTGTGAATGTGGCTTGGCAACGTTTCATCAGGTATGTGAAGATAGACCTTTAGAGACTGCAAGTATTATTTCCACCTGAGTTCATATTACTTCTGCAGTTTCGGATGTTAGGAACCTGCTAACTTGCAAATGTGACCACTTGAAACAGGAAATGGATCAAGTCAAATTTAGAAAAATACAGTAGGCCGCATGTAACTTATTAAGTTATTTGATATGTGGAGTCTCTCGTTCTTGCATATTTTGAAGTTTTAAGAAAACTATCGAGACAAATAAAAGTGGGAATCTTGTGATTGTTACATATATAACGTGGCTAATCTTCCATAAGAATGAATACTATTTTGGGAAGACTCAAAATGGAATGCAGATATTGACATTGTTACCTTTTCTTGGCCAATGATTGTGATTGAATTTTTTAGCAACTTCGTAATTGGTATCCATCATTGCATGGAATGTCACTTACATAGCTCTTTTCCAAATAGAATGTCACTAATACGAGGTCCTTCTCCAAGCTACATGCCCTCCATAATGTTCTTCATCACTCAGCTTTGCATGGTATTGGTCTATTGGATGAGTAATAGATGGAGGATTTGGTATAGATTTGTGCAGTTTGACATGGCGATCAGGTTCCAGTATGAGAATATGTGTCTTGTTCTGAATAACAGGATATGGTGCTACATAAATGAATATGAACATAGAAGATGGTAGCAATCCGGCTAGATAAATAATAGTAGTCTGTAAATTCGGGGGGGAGCCAGCATTGGAAGTAGGGTTTCCAGAGCCCACTAACTTTGATCAAATCCTATATATTTATTAAGAAATTGACTAATATATACCTATAATAAATTTCAGATCTGGTACTTCAAATCTAGAACTCATAAACTTCAAATCCACCTTGAGTCTGCTGAAATGCGTACTCCATTGTCGATACCTAGGGTTAATCTGGATCGATCTGCATTTGCTAATTTATGCTTAAGATATTTCACTTGGTGCTTTGGTTTCTAATAGAAGTATGTCATGCTTAAATAATATCATTCAACCTTCTCCATTTTTTTCAGCGAGCAAGCAAAAAGTTGGATGCTGGATACATTGCTCCAGAATGCACAAAACCAGAAGCATATACTTTGAAGAGTGATGTTTATAGCTTCGGAGTCGTCATGCTGGAACTATTGACAGGGCGAAAGCCTTTTGACAGGTGCATCCCTTTGCATGCAAACTTTAATTTTTATGGCTATCCATCAAAACATGAGTCTAACATATTCAGATCGATGCTTCAGTTCAAAGCCAAGATCAGAACAGCATCTGGTCCAATGGGCATTGCCACAACTACATGATCTAGATGCCTTGGAGAATATGGCTGACCCTGCTCTGCGTGGACTTTATCCACCTAAATCTCTCTCTAGGTTTGCCAATGCGACTGCTCTGTGCATTCAGGTTAGACTTCTTTAGCAGTAATTTTCGAAAATGGAGGGAGTTATTAAGTATCTTTCTATCAATCGCCTAACGAACAAAGATTATCGACTTATTCGTGATTAATGATGTTGCCAGTCAGAGCCAGAATTTCGACCACCCATATCTGAGGTGGTCCGTTTAATTCAAAGGTCGACTATGAGCCAGAGAGAGGACCTAAGTGCATCTCGGCGCACAGATGATGGTGATATTGATGATTACTAATTCTTCCAGGTTCTTGGCAAAAAAAGAAAAAAAAGAAAAAAAACTGGGATGAGTAATTGTGATCTTTTTCAAACTTGAGAAGACGTCTCCCATTTTTTCCTTTACTTCATCTTCTCCTTTAAGAAAATCAAGTGTTAAAAGTTGAATTGGTATTACCGATCATATGACCAAGACCTTTGTCTCACGTTGCTGAGTAGTTTGAGTATTGCAAATCACTTTCCAGTACTTTTGAAGTGTAGTTGAAAGCAATGATCGGTTTGTCATGGCACATCACGCCAATTAGTAGTCTCTTCTCTTGTGAATCGCCATGCATGTAGGGTTGTAGCGCCGATAACTTCATATTCCCATTCCATTTTATTTGGCGGGATTTGATGTACAAAGATCAAGATCCTTAATTCCAAGTGTATTTGGACAAAAAATTCTTCCCTTTTTCTTAAAAAAAAAAAAAAAGTTGTGTTTCCTGTGGTATAGCAAGAGGGAGTCAGTGTTTTCTTGATCAAATATGGAAAGAAAAATTGAGAAGGGAACAAATGCTCTTTCGTGCAATTTTTCAAAAAATCATTTTTGGGGCAGTCCGTTCTTGAGCATCAAGACAATGCTCATGTTAAATGCTTACGATCATCATGTCGTTAGTGATTTTGCAGCAGCACTCTTGTTCCTAAAGCTAATACTAAAATATTTGCAAACTAGAACCAACTTGCATCTTTGTTGCCTGGGGAACCATTCATCTTAGGACTGGGAATGTATTACAGAGATGTAAAAGGAAATCACAAGGCTGCACACAAGGAATTAACATTTTGCAATAGTTCTTATTTACTATTTACTATTTTCCAGTGGTACTATAATTCTGTTCCTATTCCTTCCTTACCTCCGTTGGTCTATCTACAAAACAGGGAATTCATATGCTCTGCAGACTGAGCAAAGCACCTTAGTCGCTCTGAACTGTTTCTCTTGAGTCCCTTCTCCTTGGATAACTCGACAAACATGTGCCGATCAGTTGAGAATTCTCAACAAGCATGTAGAGGCAAAGAAAGCAGAGTCCTGCATAAAATTAATCCACACATAACAGCTTAATTTGACGCAAATTTGTGATATTTTCAATGTTAAATCGCGCAAAAGACAAGGACGCGTGCTCTCTATAACTCCCAACTGAATCACAATAATGTGCTATCCATTGAGCTAACTAAGAAGTCTTTCACATACTTGACCAAAAAGATAAGGCAAGACTGACACTAACGTAATTACTAGGCAGGATTTTCAACAAAGGAATTCAACTGTATATATAATGTGATGTTTAAGCAAAAAAAGAAGACTTTTGGAACTTGTGGTCTAAAATTATTCTTAGATGTTTGTGTGGCTGAGAATCATTTCATTAAGGTTAAAAAGGGAATTTTAAAGGTAAATTGTTTCCAATTTGAGTAAGGTGACATTTTTTTTGGAACGGACCAAAAAGAAAAGGGTGCCACATAAAATGGGATGGAGTAAGTAGTAATCTTCAGGGATATTATAGTAGAGGAAATAGGAGAAGAAATGACTCACCGCCATAGGCAATAGTAACACCTGATGCTATTCTTCCCAAAACTGATAGCATATAAAGAGTAACCACAACCTGGCAATGTAGGAAGATAATTTTAATAACGTTCACCAATCCATTTTTCAGTTGCAGCAAATTAGTTTTGGTCCTCTGTATGGAACTCCTTTATGTAGTAATCATCCTAAAGTAGATGAAATGTAGGGAACGTAGAAGCTCAGATACTGTATTCGGCCGAGCCAAATAATACCATAATAATAGTATTGAAATTCATTAAATGTACACATACTGAGCTCCCATTTAGCCATAGATTTTTAGAAAGAACTTGGAAAATATTGTTTGTTCCTGAACTTTAAGTCAGTTTTGAAAATTTACAGCGATAACAAACCTAGTATAATCTTACGGCGGAACCTAAAAAGAGGACAGTGTGTACTTACAGACCCTTGGCTCAATTTTTTTGTGAAATTTTACTTCCTTTAACAACCTTCAAAAAAAAATCTAAGTAAATGCATGCCTAAGCACAGTATTAAGTCCCGAAAACTATTTTTCCACGCAATTTCAAAAACTCATTTTTTTTACTCTTAGGCTAAATTTTTATCCCAGGTATATTCAGAATGACAGTATAAATTCTGACTCCGCTAGAAACCGCTATCCAATGAATCGAATAACAGAGGAGAGGGCAAATTGGTTTAGTACCTTGAGGAACAAGCGCTTATCATGTCCCGTGGCAGAAACGCGGAGAACAGACTCAGCAGCACCGATAGTATTAACAAGGCAGGCAAGGATGCGATTAGCAGTGTCCTGCGAGATCTGCCATTCTAGTGGATCCACAGGAACCGAAATGTTCATCTGGCGAAACAGGAGTCCTAGAATAGCGAGGGAGCAAAGGATTACTATAAAAACGTCAGAGACGAGAGAGACGATACTGGAATTCCGATAAACACAGTGGTAGTAAACGAGAGTGCCGCTGATGATGAGTATGAAGGGCACTGGATCACGCAAATCCTTCTTCCTCCTCCTAGGGCTTACTGTCCTCGCTGATACTCTGATTTCCTCGTTAGTGTTCAATTCTTCCATGGCGCAGATACGTTTTGGGTCTCTAATGGCGCAATTACAGTGACGCCAAATATGGACGGAGGATTTATTGGTGAGTCAATTCCGAACGCTTATTCGTCGACTTCAAAATCCGTGTGCTTAGTTAAGATTACTATTGACACTATTTTATTCCATGTGTGTTGTATTCAAAGAGAACCTTCTGAAGAAAACTGCCAATGTCCATTTCATAACAGTTCCCAACCAAAAATTTATATTACTCTACCTTTTTCAACAACTTTTTTTTCAATTTTTTATTGACATTTTTAAAATCTATATCTATATCTTCTATATTATATCAATAGGAGAGAATGTAGCTTTCTTATTAAGCTATGTGTCATTTTATTAATTTGTCATTTGTAAATAGTTATCTAACTAACTAAAATTTAAATTTTAAATTTTGCACTAATAACTTTTTTTTGGAGTTAAATATGGTCATTGTGTCTTTTATTGCAAAACAAATTCCTTTGTCAAGTTCAGAAATGGCCAAACCCGACCCATTTCCTTAATACGAAAGAGACAAAACTTTATCTAGAGATATTCATTCACTTTCCTAAAAGCATCTTTTCGTCTACTGTTCTTCCGATACTTCTTGAAGTACTGACAAACAGTGCACTCTTCATCGTTGTCTTCTGAGTTGTCGATCAGCCATCAGCCCGTATTCCTCTGCCAGATTTGAGTTTCGCTTGATGTACCTTCAAGTAAATCCTCTTTGAATGGGTTGAATAGCCATCCTCTTCTTTGTTGAATCAGCTTTTTATGTGTAACATTTTCGTTCACCAACCGAAAAGACTTTTGATCCTGCTTTTTAGAATTCACATCCTTAGTGAATACCTTTTCCTCCTTCCATTTACTACCTTCTTTGAATGGCCGTTATTTCTTCTTTGACTCCTTGACCAACCATCGGGACGAAGTGGGTGATGGAGATGTTCACACTTTCTGAAGACTAGATACAGTTATCTATCGCTCTTCCCTGTCTTCATATCCATTTTATTACTGGAGATAATTTTGTAAGCAAAAACAGCTTAGTTCGTAGGCTTTGTAGATAGCACCAGTAACTTTATTTTTGCTGTGTATAATCACTATGCTTCCAACTACATCTAGCTGCCGGTTGAAGCATAGTGATTATACACAGCAAATTAAAGCTACTGGTGCTATCTACAAATCCTACGACTAAGCTATTTTTGCTTACAAAATTATCTCCAGTAAAAAAGTGAATCTGAACACGGGGAAGAACGGTAGATCACTGCATCTGGTCTTCAGAAGGTGTGAACATTTCCTTCACCCGCTTCGTCCCGATGGCTGGTCAAGAAGTCAAACAAGAAATAAGTGATCATTCAAAGAAGGTAGCAAATGGAAGGAGGAAAAGGTACTCACTCAGCATCTGGACATCAAAAAGCAGGGTCAAAAGCCTCTTCGATTAATGATCGGAAGTATTGCACATAGGAAGCTGATTCAGCAAAGAAGAAGATGACTATCAACCCATTCAAAAAGGATTTACGTGAAGGCACATCAAGCGAAGGTCAGATCTGGCAGAGAAATACGGATTGATGGATGATCGACAACCTAGAAGACGATGGCGAAGAATGCACTATTCATCATTGCTTCCACAAGTATCGAAAGAACAATAGACGAAAAGATGTTTTTAGGAAATAAAGTGAATGGATGTCTCCAGATAGGGTTATGTCTTTTTGTATTAAGCAAATGGGCCGCGTTTGGCTATTTCTGAACTTGACAAAAGAAATTTATTTTGCAATAAAAGGTCTAATGGCCATATTTAACCCAAAAAAAAATAATTTCTTATTGCAAAATTTAAAATTTAATTTTTAGTTAGCTAGCTAACTATTTAGAAGTGGCAAAATAATAGAATGACACCTGACTTAATGAGGAGGCTGCATCTTCTCTTATTAATATAATATAGATTTGTACAACTTTCCACTAAACTCCTACTAATTACTCTGACATTAAAACCATTTTTACTTTCTCAAATTAAAAATTTTATTCTGACGAATAATTAGATAACTTAGTTATTATTTTTACTTTATAAAATTGAATGACAAACAAATTTAAATTAAAAAAATGAATTTTATTGATTGCCAAAAAAAATTAAATAATAAATCTAATGTTTTAAAAAAATGAATACATCGTATGTTCCTATTTAACACGTCGGTAAGAATTAGTTATGAAATACTCAGAAATTTAATATTTAAAAAAAAATGCAAAATTTTGAAAAATACAAGATAGCATAGTTATTATTTTAATATTTAGAAACTTATCGCCGAAAAAATTAATTAGTAAATGTTATGTTTTAAAAAAATGCATCCAACTATTTTCCCTTTAATAATCAACGTGTATTAAAGCCATGGATATTCACATGTGCCAGAGGAAGAAACATGTACAAAAACATCTACAGAACTTAAGATCATTGGCTAATATACTCCTACACTATTCAGCTCTCAAAAAAGTCAAATCTAGCAAGAAGGGAAGTGTCGTGACCAATTTCAGCATCCTAGCATGCATCCATCACTGAGCCAAGCCAAAAACCTCTTGAGCAACCTAGATTCTCCATGAAGTTTCCTGAGACACAAGGATACAAATCTAACAGAGACCAATTGCAGACTGAAACAGGAAGAAAAAGCAGAAGATCAGTGGTATAAGGGGTACATACGCTTGATAAGGCCAGTAGTGAAGCATGGAGTTTGGACTCTTCATAGCGGCACACCTGGAACAACACCAGGAGGAGGACAAAGGACAGTCGATAGCAGTAAAGAACAGGAGACGGATAGTACCTTTGATTGTTGATATGGAAAGATTCCTCAAGTACAAGATGAAGATAGTTAGACACCTAGAAATGGCGGAACAAGAATTGCAGAGAAGGGAACCTAGACATGAACGGTGCAATAGGAAAAAGAACAGGCAGGCGCCCTTATTAGGAAAGCAACCCTAAGTTGCCTTTTTATTTCCCTCAAGAGTTAGGTTCCATCGACCTACTTCTTGAACCATTGTATATTGGGTGTCTGCTAGTTATTGCAAAAAATAAATAAATCGGGTCACTTTTAATTTTAAAAAAGTAAATAAATTGTTCCACTTAAAAAAAATATAAGATTTTTTCATAAAATAAATTGAATGTTTAAATTAATACATGAACCAAACAATCATTGGACCAAAAATATATCTCAATAAATTAGCCACATTAATTTTTAATAAATGATCTTCATCCATCACTGTTATCTTTTATTCCTAATAATAAGTACGGCAAATTTTTTAAAATATAAATACAAGCAATCACTTTTAGGGTCATACATTCTCATTAAAATTTAATACCTTGGATAAAAGTACACATTAAAAATAAAACTTTCCACTTCTACATTCTAATGATTTATGCTTGCAGTTTTTCCAAAAAGAATTTTATATTCTTTTAATATAAAAGTTTGTTTATGTTTTGGTAAATTATAATAATATATAAAATGATTCTTTTTTTGAGATACTTTTTATTTTCAAAAAATGGTCTTTTTTAGATTGATAAAGAGTAACTAAATGAGTTTTTTTTTTGTTGTTGTTGTTAGTTATACTTTATCATGAAAATTATTTTGTAAAATTCGAATTCTATGAATTATTATTATACCATAAAAGGTAAAGTTCTCTTTATTCATTTGATATTTTACAAATAAATACTTATATTTTTTAAGTTATACTTGCTAAATATCACACGAAATTATTCATTTGTATATTAAGTATTTTTTGGTAAAGTTATTTAAACCTTTCTCTTTGTTAGTTTAGTAGTATAATTTTTATTTTGATAATTTTTAAAATTTTTAAATTCAATAAATAGTGATGTTTGATTCCTCAGGAAGACTTAATTTATATTGCAATAATGAGATGTTGCGAAAGTTCAATAAATTAATATTGTGATCAATATAAAATATATAGGTTAATTGTTATTTCAAGTGTACAAGCAGAAGAGAGATAGACTAAGCATAAGAATTTAAATTGTTATTTTTTTTTATAAATAATTATAAATATATTATTTTGACTCTATAGAAGCAATGGTAATACATCAAACTACACCAGAATAGAAGATATTGAATTATTCATTACAATGTTCAAGATTTTGATGAACTTCTTTAAATTTAAAAATTATGACATTTTAAAATATTCGTGCAATGCGCAAGTACACATACCAATTAAGATGAAAAGGAAATTTTATATATTTGATATATATTTAATTAAAAATTCTAATGTTCAAAAAAAAAATTATATTTTTAAATTTCGTATATAACTTGAAGGGAAATGGGGAACTTATTTTCAAAACCAATGATTCAGGAGCGAACATGTCCTTTCCGTCTTTGTTTTTTTTTTTTCTTTTTTCTAATATTGTTAATGGCTCAATGCTTGTGTTCTTTTCTCAAAAATCTTAAACTATTCTAATTGAATATGGTTTTCTCTATGAGAAATTTTATATAATATGTAATTGGTCATCAATAGAATAAATTATATATAGTATGTGTTCTGTTATAGAACATATACATTTATTTTATTTTATTTGTATGTTTGGCTATTACTTTAAATTATTTGACCAAGTGACCAAAATGCTACAACGACATTTTATACTCGTGCCCCACTCTCCACGAAATGTGTTAACAGCTTAGAATTAGGACGTTTTTCCTTTTCACTTTTATCCAAAGCCAAAATAAATCCTTTTTAGTCTACACGCATCTCATAATTTTATTTTATGTGAAAGGGTTTAATAAGGCAGCAGAGTTCCCAAAAAAAAACGAAATCTTAAATATGTGGCATTTTTATATCTATGAAATTTATGTCAGGGTAAAGTGGTTCCAAAAAGAGAAATCTGATATCTTGATTTATTTTTTTTTCAAGAACAAACTAATGAATAAAAAAAGTGTCTTAAAATAGAATCCGGCATCGCAGTAGTAAGGGTCGTGATTGGCAATAGAAAAATGGAATAATTACATCCAATCATTTCAATTATCAAAAAAATTATAACTCATGTATAAATAATTTATGTAGTATATTCATTGTATAATTAAAAAAATGAAATAATTACATCCAATCATTTCAATTATAAAAAAAAATATAACTCATGTATAAATAATTTATATTGTATAGTCATTGTATACCACAAATTATATATTTTCTATGATTTTTAACTATATTTTATGTAAATAAAATATGATTAAATTTATTGTAAATTAATTAATTATTATATACACTTAAAACAATCCCCAAAAAAATTGTGTGAGAACGAAATTTCAGGTGCCACATTTTTTAGTTAGTGTACAGCCATGCGTCTCAACTATTTCATCAAGAAAATTACCTAATTTTTTTTAATATCCACCAAGCATTTGAACTTCAAACATCATAATTCTCGGCGTTGATCACTGGTCCACACTACATGATCATCTAAAGGGTATTTATCACTCCGGGAAGCAACAAAAACCTAAAACAACTTCCTATTTGTTTCCTAGTTTTTGGGTCTAAAAATCATTGGCAAAAGTTATGAAGAAAGTCCCCACTTCTACGAGTCTTAATAAAACTATGAGGAAGGCATTGCTACATAAAACTGTCTTTTCAACTAAAAAATCACCACTGTCAAACGGTTGAAGAATATCCACCCTATTATACAGCCAATACATTGGAAAAAGAGGATAGTAGTTTTTATGGCAAGTCAAGAGTTCCGATTCGCGAGCTAACCAGGAAATAAAATAAGAGAGGGGTCTCTCTGCAGCCTGCCATCAGTTATATCTAGTTTCTTCATCTTTTCTTCACACCAGAACAACTGCTCCTTGCTAATTCTTTCCATTCTTAGGACTCTACTCATGACTTTAACATCAATTAGGCCAAGCAACAGGTCCACATCCTCTGCCATGCTAGGCCATGATTTCTTCTTTAGGTTCTTTGTTCTCTTTCGTAGTTCCTTCAGTTTCACTTTTTTCTGCATTATAAAGACTCAGAAGTTATACCAGAGAAGACCAACAGCAACATCCAAACTTCCGTCTCAAAAGTAGCATTGCTCCACTTATCTTACGCGTCAGCACAAAATTGAGATAGCAAGAGCTTTGCTCGAATTACTATTAGCAACATTATATTACAACCAACTACTCGAAATAGAAAATGGACATCAAGTTAATGATATCAGTTCAACATTCACATAGATAGGAATCAGAGAAAACCTAGAAATCTCCTAAGGCGAGTTCTAACACTGTAACGAAGCTATGTGTTTGTCAATGGCTGACGTCCTCCAGTTTTTAAAATTTAACAATTTTCCACTGACGACCTTTCAATTTCCAATTAATTTATGGTTAAGAAAATCTGTTAGGAGAAAAGGAAGCAAAACTTTCCTCTTGACCTCTTCATAAGAGCTGAACGGGAATGAATGCCACATAGATAGAAAAGTCACGAAAAAGCTTATGAAAGAAACAATACTATCATTTGATGATATGGAGTATGGACTTTGTTCTTTCTCTTCATCGCAATTGAAGAGACATAATCACATGTCATATGAATATCGCATAAACTGCTGGTACAATTCCTTGTAAAAATTGAAAGAAATCCACAGTTGGTGGTGTGTGCTAAAAGAGACGATAAAATGGAGCCCACACATTTCAGAAACAAGATAAGGAAGAGATAAGAAGAGAGAATTAAGTCGAGAATTTTGACTAGACAAAGGCAAACTTCATTGACTGATGGTGTTACTCATCTTTTCATCTCAAGTAGATAATGTGGAAAACAAGTTCGAAGCCTTTCCTAAATCTGCTCCATATTGGATATGTTTCTAAGTGGGTCTCAACTCTTTTATACAAACACATATTTTCTATATCTCCTGGAGTATGAAAAGGAATCCATCTTGAAATTCTCCTAAGACAAACGCTAACATACTACCTCATAAAACTACTGTGGCAAAGGTAAGGTACAGGCATAGGGATGGTTAAACAGAGAATGTAAAACAATGTGTTACCTTTTCAAGAGAACATTGAACCTGATGAACGGGTGTTGTCATCTGGTTCTGGCTTCCGAAAAGATTGCGTACACTGCTAGACTTCTTGTCCATCTTCACAAATAGACGAAAAGTGAGGATTGAACTTTCAATCACTTTAAGTAGATCTGGAGCAAGAACTGGCAACTCGTCATCTTCCAATTTCTTTTGATCAGAACCTAAACTTGAGAGATTAGATTTCTTAGCCAGTTACAAACTCCAGCACATCAATGTTTAATATGCATTAAATACAACACGAACTTTTGCAAAGTACATCTTCTTAAAAAATCAAAGTCACTCACAAGGAAAAAGAAAGTCTTTCGTCATTAGGTAAATCAAATGAACATCTAATAGGAAATCAATCATTATCAGAAATTAGTGCTACCTTGGACTTTAGGAACCTGAAGTAGCATAGGCAATGCATTTCTCATGCGAGCATAAATTTCAGGCCTTGTACCTGGTTCAAAAGGTTCAGTTTCAATAAATCGTTGTAACAAGACCAACAACTGCTGAAACTGCTGAGCGCTGTGATTATAGGAGATGGGACTATCAGGCTGGCTAGAGATTTTCTGACTCAATTGTGTGTATTGACAGTGGAGAACTTCCCAGGTCAAGCACAACTGAGCTACGTAAGCTGTTTCAAGATCTTGACTAATGTCGGCCACAGGCTGGTGCAAGTGCTGAGTTTCATCTTGAAATTCATCCATTTTTTTCAAGGATAGGCACCGAAAGGGTGATACAAGCTTTTTCGATGCTGATCTTGGAGAAGAAGTAGATGGAATATGTGAACCTGGAAAATACAAAATTTTGTTAACTGCCAAGAAATTTGGTACTCTCGAAGCAGCACATCAACTCTCTTTTGGAGATGCTTGCAAGTTGCAACAATAGAGAAACAATAAGCATTAAACTTATTATAGCACCATTAAAAGCCACAGAAAGCAATTAACATTAGACTTATTAAAGCACCATCAAATCCAGAGTACAGACCGTGACAAATGAGAAGTACAATATACTTATACTAGCATGCAAAGAAACACAACTAACAACCATGCAATGAACTTTTCTAAAAATTTATCTAGAGGGAACAAAACATAAACAGAGATAAAGTGCTCAAGATAAGCAAACACTGATTCTTCGCGCATTAGAATCTGGGCCTCGCAGTTGCCTATTTGGTTAGACCTAGCGGAAAAGCATACCATTTGGTGCCTTTATTTATAAAACCTTTACCATTTCAAAAAAATAAAAGGTCTAGTACAATTGGATTTGTCAGATTTCTAATGGCTGGAGGAACAAAACCAAACCCTACAGCAGTTCTCCCCCATAGCTGTAAAAGATGTCTCTATCAGTTGACCCAAAAACAACCATCACTACAGTCTGTTCTTTTCAAGGCTTGCCATAAAAGAATGACATATCTCTAAATGCCTTTAACATGACACACTGTTGCAGTTTCACAATTTATTTAGCAATCTATTTAAAATATTTGTTTCGGAACAATTTAAGGGTTAAGTTTAAAATTCATTTACTATTTCAATTGAAAGGAATGATCTATTGGCAAATTCAATTGAACTTGTTGATTGAGTCTTCCATTGAAACAACAATTAGAGTGGTTAGTGAGAATAGTTCATCAAGTGTTGTGGAAAACTGTCTAATCAAATGACCCGTTCTTATGCTAGGAATGATCTATTGGCAAATTCAATTGAACTTGTTGATTGAGTCTTCCATTGAAACAACAATTAGAGTGGTTAGTG
>JAPFFP010000094.1:14466211-14477609 GCA_026153255.1 Solanum medicagineum | reverse complement strand
CCTCTTTCAATGGTTGGTGGCCAAATCAATCATTTTGCCAAGAAAGTTGTTTAAACAACTTTTGAAATATACACAGCCTTCATTTGAATAGTTATTCAAAGTGAAGTAATTGGAGAAAAAAATTATGGGCCCTCTATTTGGAGGAACCCACTTAACAATATCTCCTAAAATGATACTCTTTAATATAAGAATTTAACCTTAAAATGTTACGCTCCAATGGTAAATAACTTTGAATATATGATGTATAACTATATATACATCGATAAGTACTATTTCTACAATATCTATACATTGCAACATTTCATTGATTTGATTTCTTCAATATTGGCAAATTCAAACCTCTCTAAACAGTTTTAGATTTTAGACATGAGCTTCTCTCGATGTTTTGAGTTTTTGATATATTATTCACTGGAAAAATTTGACGTTTGCGGCTGGTCAAATTTTATATTTGTCCTTAGATGCTCTTCAATGACGGATTATTCCATTATTATTTCTCAACACTAAACAGTTTTAAGAACCAAAAATAAAATATAAAAACAGCCAAGGGAAAGGGACTCTATTAAACGAAACCTGATAAATAATGCCTCCAGTAACTGAAAGAAAATACCCAAGTAGAGGTAAAAGTGTAATGTAGGGGATATGTTATTCATTCTATTCATCTTGAATATATACTTGTGACACATAACACTATAGATGTTATATTAGTTTGATGATGTTGTGGTCTGGGTTTTTATCTTCTATAAATTATCAAATTATGTTGCTTTCATTTCCTTTATGAAAGGTGACAAAGCAATTAAATCAAGGAATGGAAGTTGTTGAGACTTGTGGAAAAAGGAACTCTTTCTCCTGGAGAGCCTTCCGCCAAACGTAGTATTACATCTATTTATGATGATGAAGAAGTTGTGGGCTTTGATAAAGATACAAAAATTGTAATGAACAAATTGACGCGAGGAACAAAGGAGCGGGATGTTATCTCCATCTTTGGAATGGCGGGACTAGGTAAAACAACTTTGGCAAGAAAGTTGTATAACAATCCCTCTGTTGTTAACTACTTCGATGTTAAAGCATGGTGTGCTGTGTCACAAGCATATAATAGGAGGACATTGTTGGTTGAGATTTTCAAACAAGAAACAAATGATGAGAGCGAAATCAAAGAGGGTGTTGACATAGCTGACATGTTGCGCAAGAGCCTAATAGGCAGAAGATACCTCATTGTATTAGATGATATTTGGGGTGTCAAAGCATGGGAAGATTTGGGAATATGTTTCCCTGAAGGTGAATATGGAAGCAGAGTAATGGTCACAACACGGATTGAAGAATTGGCTAAGCATCTTCAGCACTGATATCTCTTAACTTTCTAACGCCAGAAGAGAGTTGGGAATTATTGGAGAAGAAAGTATTTCGAGGAGAGAGTTGTCCCCCGGATCTAGTGGAAGCAGGGTTACAAGTTGCTCTGCACTGCAAGGGATTGCCTCTTGTGGTTGTCCTGGTTGCTGGATGTATCGCAAAAATTGAAAGGGAGACGTCCTTGTGGCTCGAAGTTGCAAATGACTTAAGTTCTCTTGCTTTAGGAGAGCAGAGTATGAAGGTAATACAATCAAGTTATGACCATTTAGAAGACCACTTAAAGCCTTGCCTTCTTTATATGGGATTGTTTCCAGAGGACCATAAGATTCCAGTGTACGATTTGCTAAAGTTGTGGATGGGTGAAGAGTTTGTATTGAATAACGAAACAGAGAACATGGAGGAAGCATGTCAAGTTTGCTTGAGTGACTTGCATAACAGAAGCCTAGTAATGGTCTCCGGAATGAGAACTAATCGTGATATAGAATACTGCTCACTTCATGACGTTGTGCGTGAGTTCTGATTGAGAAAACTCACAGAAGACAAGTATATGCAGCTCTCAGTGCCATACAATCCATATCAACATTTACATTCCACGGAGTCACGGTTAAGCATTTATATTCATGATGATCTTGTTAAACAATTAGATCATTGCGAATACCAGCTGGATAAGACTCCAATGCTCGATTTCAAAGAAATCATTTGGAGTTCATTGCTCATCCAAAACTCAATACCTGGAATAGCCGATATTCAAATTTACTTGTTAAACTAAGATTTGTTCGGGCATTGCATTTGATGGACGTAGAACTGCCAAATTCGTGGACTACTGCAGTGCCATCATTAACTCAATTGAGATACCTTGCACTTTATGTCAAACAATTTAAATTGAGGTGGATATCGCACCTATGTGATCTCCAAACTCTGCAAGTCAAGTCATGTAAGAGGCTATGCCTCAGGGCTGCTACTTTTTCCGAAATGACAAAGCTAAGACATGTGAATATAGACTTTAACACCGCAGTATGGGAAGATGATAACCAAGGATGTTTTAAAGAATCTTTAACGTGTATGCTAGAGAACATGAAGACTTTTCGCACTTGCCATTTACTCTTGGATAATATGAAGCCAAAGTTGTGGTGGAGGTTTCCGAATCTTGAAGAACTCAGCCTCTTCGTTAACTGTGTACCTGTGTTTCCTTTGTTTCCCATACCAGAAGTTCATACTCACCTTCACTCTCTTTCTGTGGAGTTACCTTTCAAGAAAATGTGGGGTTCAGTTGGCTGGGAGAGCTATTTTGTGTTCCCTTCAAACCTTAGGCATCTGCGCCTTTCTGGCTGTTTCTCGACAGTAGAGATTGTTTTAAACATTAGCTTGAGAGTCTCAAATTAGAGATTGGAATTCCTTGGAAGAGATCACATAGCTATTGCTGGGACATCACAAATGTCGAGTTCCCTGCACTCAAATACTTGGCATTACTCGGTATGTTGATCAACGAATGGAAAGCTTCAGAGGAATCCTTTCCCTTGCTTGAGGAGCTATTTTTAGAATCTTGTGTCGAGTTTAAGGAGATCCCTCCGAGCTTTGTGGATATTCCAACACTGCAACTTACTAAACTGTCCAAATGCATCCATCCATTTGGGGTTTCAGCTATGAATGTCAAAAGAGAAATAGAAGAAAACCCAAGATGTGACAGTCTCCAAGTTGTAGATGTAAAAAGTAAATAAATGTATTTAAAAGCAATTCAAAGCTACTCTATTTCCACCTTCTGTATTTTTTTTAGTGAAGTTTTTAACTTGGAAGCTGAGGTTACAATTCAACTTCCTATACTTTAGCCACTGTTGTTGTCATTGAAATGTGAACATTTATAGATGCATAATCTTTTAGTTTCAACTAGTTAGGATTTAGGATTAAGGCTTAGCTGTTGTTATTTTAAAATCTAGTGTTTGCAAGGCTTCCTCCTCTTCTTCTAGTCAAGAATATTGTATGTCAACCTTGTAAAACTTGTGAATAATTGAACAAAACACAAACAGGTTTGTCATTCCGAAACTTGTGAAATATTTGTACAAATTATGTTTGTCCCTCATAACTTGTGATCCAGGTGAAATTTCTTATCTTTTGTAGTCAAAATAGTAAACCAAAAATGATACAAAGATGAAAGGAAAGAGATCCGAATCCACAGAATTAGTAATTTAATCCTATCACTGTATGCTGTAGATTATTTGCTCTCAGGATAAAATTAATAAACTGTTAAAAAAGTAGTGATACCTCAAACTTCAATAATTTCAGCAAACTCATAAGTTACCAACAAAATCACACAAAAATTTTACTTTGTTTATAGAAAAATTATAGGTAGAAAAAGGAGTAATTCAATTTTTGAAAAATATAGTAATCCTCTTTATTTGCAAATACAAACTCATTTGTCCAGAATAGACATGATGGCTTTTGGGGAAGGAGATAATTGTTTGAAAGGATCAATTCCTTTTCATAATGTAAATTAATTTAAATAATAAATAATTCATAAATTAATTAATAAATAATTCTATGAATTAATTAATTAATACTATCAAAAAAAAAATTCAATGAGAATGATAAATAAATTTGATCTAAAAATTAACAATCAATCACATTATTTATCAAGGTCGAAGCCAAATTAAAGTTGAACGAGTGATGACAACAATGGCACAAGGGGTACCCTCTTCTTAACTATTTAAGAGCTAAAGAAAGTGTTTTCTTATGTAATACTCCTTTTGTCCACTTTTACTTGTCATTGTTTCACTTTTCGAGGTTAACTCGACTAAATTTCAAAGCTAAATTGAATATTTGAAATTTGAAATTTAGATAGTTGAAAACTATATGAAAAATGTTATAAGTTGTAATCCTTCTCATATTAATATGATGAAAGACGTATATCTTAAAATATTGGTCAAAGTTCATATTTAACCTCAATAAGTGAAATAGTGACAAGTATAAGTGAACGGAGGGAGCAACAAAACTTTTCTTCTTCCAGAGAAACAACTCTTCATTTTCTATTCACTTGATTCCCCTATATTTTTATTCACACTTTACTTAAATTCAACAAAATTTTCTAATCTAACGTTCTCCAAATTCTTCATTTTCTATTCATTTGATTCTCCAATATTTCTAATTCACACTTCACTTAAATTCAACAAAATTTTCTAATTTAACATTATCTCAAACTCTTTATTTTCTATTCACTTGATTCTCCTGTATATTTCTGCATTCACACTTTACTTAAACTCAATTTTCTTTTTCAATTTGGCATTACTCCGTAAACCATTTGTATCCGTATTATATTATGAACAACACAAGCATTGCCAGTCTGGTCGTCCCCTTGATTTATGTTAAATTTAATCTTATTAATTTTGTTAATAATAAAGGGCAAGTGGTTCATTTCACAAAATTCAAGAACAAATTTGACTATAGTTGTCTAGCATGAAAGACAAATTACTTTTAAAACAAAAGATAGAATCCACGTACCAAATGCAACAAAATACTGCCGCCCTATTTTATTTTATGTGATATTATTTAAATTGAGCATTAAATAATTTAGTTTTGATAATTAATTTGAATATAGAATCTTCAATTTTAAAATAAAATTTATATATTTAAAATTATATTAAAAATATCATAAGTCATAGTAATTATAAATTCAAAATATTTTTAAAAATATATTAAAAATTATGATAAAAAGTAGGCTTATTTCTAAATATTCAAAACATATCGCATAAATTGGAGTTAATATCTCAGATGATCACTCAACTTTAAATAGTTTAAGTAGAAAGTTACTCAACCAATTCGTTTAGAAAGTCACTAACTTTATTTATAACTCAAATTCCACTTAACTATTGATATTTTACCTTGAAAATGCCTCAATTATTGATATTTTATCTAGAAAATCACTCAATCAATTTTAAATAATTTTTTTCATCGAAAAAATATTGTTGAAATACTATTTTTTGTTTTAAACTAATTTTTTTAAAAATAAATAAGATTCTCACTTTAATTATCTTATTATATTTCTCTGAAATATTTTTTCTTTTTAAATTAATTTTTTAAAAAATAAAAGATACCCATTTTATAATAATTGACAAAAATGATCATAATGTCAAAAGATTTATAAAGAATTTACTGTGTAAAAATAAAGAATGAAATGCTTAATATTCTTATACTTCATTATTACGCAATACATTATTATTTTATGTTTTAATTTGTGGAATAATATTTAAATTATTTGTATTAATTTATTTAATTGAACAATACAAATAATTCAGACAAGATGTTTGGAATCAAACAAGTATCAACGATCATCTGACAAAATTGTTTTTTAAGTAAACAACAGAATACTCATAAAACATCGCCTGGAGGATTTGTTCTATCGTTTGGTGTAAGTAGCTCCCAAGAATATGGACTTTGTTATGTGTGGTATCATAACAAATACACGATTTCTGTGCTGCCAGGTGGGTGCTTTGCCTCCCCCTTCTCTTCTTTTTATTTGCCTCTTACGCTTCCATTCTGTGCAGGTCCAAAAATTTAGTTGGTGCAACTCAATTCCCTCAGTAGCACTGTGGAAAAGGAGTCTGCTGTTGTAATGACAACATCCTGCTTATGGCAAGGACCAGGAGGGGGCTGAGGTAGCTGGGGTCCTTATCATGATCGAACATAACGCTTGTTTGGTGGAATTGGTTAAGAAATAAAATTACACCTCTACTACCAGCTATAGCTTTTGGCATAATGGTATGATTGGCATCAGAATCAAGGTCATGCGTTCTATTCCCACGTGCAGCATGCTGCATGAGGCAGATGTTGGAAGGTGGATTGTTGTTGTAATGACAACATCCTGCCTATGGCAAGGACCACAGGGTCGTTTTATTTAGCTCGGTCCTCTCTTTATCATCAGACTTGAATACTAAAGGTGATAGGAAGATGCACCTAAAGTTATTATAGCTTGGGCCTTTGGGGATTAATGCACTTGGTCTTTGTGGTGGTGTTATCAGATGTGCAATAAGTTGTAATAAAGGTCTACAGGCCATCTTTGAATTTGTTGGCGTCAATTTGATTTATAATTCAAGTTGAGAGTCCATTGAATTATTTGGCCTCTGTGCACCTTCACAATCGCCATGATTAGAAGTTGCCATGTCCTCAAAAAAAGTCAATGTTCAATCATGATGAGAATTCATGAACTCACATAGTTTGATAAGGGAATTAGACTATTGTTCATAATGGAATATTGGGAGACCAAAGTGGAGTCTATCTCAATTAATTTCGGACGTCACAAGACCATATGAAAGGCGCATGATCCAGTAGAACAACAGAAAATACTTGCTTAAACGGTGTTTATACCAAGCTAATAAATGCACTACATGTCTCCTCCTAAGAAAACAACCATGCAAAAGTTTTCATCAGCTCACAGCCAAACTGAACTTGACAATGAGAAGGCCAAGCAATTTCCCTTTATCAATTGAATTATGATAATGAAGAGAATTAGACAATTGTTCCCTCTCGTCATTCTGTATTGTGCTGTGCTAAGAGCTGTATCAAGGGTATGGTGAGTTACAGTTTACATTCATCCACTTCCATCTTACTACAATGAGAGAGACAAGCATATTTGAAATATCCCTTTCAATAAACATTTTCTTACTTCGTTATCAAATGAGAACGGCCATATTTGCCATTAATGGTGCGACTGCATAAATATGTGGCTACTTCCGTCCAATTAGTACTTCTCAAAGTAAACATACACAAATTGATAACCAAGGAAGTAGAAGAGAAATGTACTAGAAGCAACAATTCGAATCCAACAATACGCAAATCTGCAATTACTAGGAGCTCTGATCCAATCGACCAATCAGTAAATTGGAATCAGAGGAAAAACATAAAACTTCAACTGCTTCCCTTCCCGCTGTCACCAGCCACGAATTTCAGTGAAACCAAACATACAAAATTAATACCGAGAGGTAGTGATATGAACTATAGGTTGCAATACCTCCAGCAAAGAGGATAGTCCAAGCTCATGGATATCGCGTTTGGAAAGGCAAGTACAAGAAAACCAAAATTTGTTTCAAGTATTTACAAAAGCTGAGATGGTAACATTACATTAATAAGGGTATATCCAACTCCGCTTTCTAATGAGATTAAAGTGTGACCTAGAAAACGGAAACATAGCTAAGAGCTAGCACGTATTGAGAAATACCCATTACCTAAAACCAGGAAATTTGGATTAGTGCAAAATAAAATAACTTCACTGTACAATAGATGAGATACTACTTTCCTAGTACAAAAGAAAAATAACCAGAAGCTTGTATGTACATATTCCAGCTTGGAAGTGCTTCCTCAATACACTGTTCAGCTACATTATGTACAGAAATTTGAAAACCTACATATACAAGAAGAAATATTTTAGCATCTTGCAACTGCCACACCCGTGGCAGTTCTCTGTGAGATCCTATACAAAGGCATAAGATGGGTCTCAAGGCATATGTAGAATGCATAGGCTACCAAACACTAACTGAATCAAGAATGAGTTCAGCAAAAGATAATAAGATGTGTCACGAAGTGCTGCCTAACAATTCAATTATGAGGACTAGAATTTGCATATGGCCATTCTGATAATAACTTTCAAGTGTTAACCCACCTTAACAATGGCGCTGGAGAAGCAGTTGATTTCCCAATTCATTCTCATGCTTGCAGTTAAACTTCCTCATCCTCAGCCTGGATTTCTTTTTTGGACACATTACTCTTCTCTGTGACAGCCAAAAAGACAATTTGAGACAGTGAGAGAGCATAGATGAGGTAACCCATCCCCTAACTGTAACAAAAACAATACTAGCTGTCGTTTGTATATAACTATAGTAGTGTCTTAGGTTCATGAAGTAACAGTTGCACAAAATTTTAGACCAGCAAGAGAGAGAACAATGTTTTAGCGCGTATATTGTCATGAACAGATCAACCAGACTTATGAATAAGCAAGACAGTTGAACCATTTTTCCACAAAAGTACAAGAGAAACAAAATAATAATCTCTATTTCATTTTATGTGACCTTATTCGACTGAAAAAGGATTTAACGAAAGAAAGGAACACTTGTGAAAGTAATGTTCAAAAACATGCTAAAGCATTTGCGTAACCATAAAAACTTGGTATTAAGTAGAGAGAAAAACTAAAGAACTCAGTCCAATAGTGAATCAAATGTCACATAAGGAATCAATAAACACAAACAGCATTGGAATAGCACTCAACTCATGGAAAGAGAGCCATTGCATAAACATCAGGAAAGAGAAAGGGAGAACTAAACTCTCAAGACAACATAATAGAAGACATAATAACTATGAAAAATCTCTCTTTTCATTGAATCAGAAGGAAAGCTCTATGGTCGGGGTCAGATTTAATACACATACCACACGGCATCAGTCAGACAGGTAACAGTATAATACATTTCTATTATTACCCAGTAAAACATCTACCTACCTTATTCCCCCAAAAATCATCTGCGCTTAATGTCAAAAAACATGCTGCGACGAAAACCCATACGGTACAACAGAGGGAAGCAACCTCAAGGCACCACAAGAATGTAGCTTTTCGGGGCAAGCACAATAAATGAAAAAGGACTGAGGCAATATGAAGTTCCTAATAAAACAAATAACCAAGTTATTAACTCTATAACCCCTCTCCATAAGTGAGCAAGTAATGTTCATAAGTCGCTCAAAATTCTCTCTTATTTCCGATAGAGCATCCTAATTCCATCCAGCAAACGGATAAATAGTTCAAATCACCCGACCAATCAATAAAAGAAAATTGAAAGTCTGATCTTTCCAACCATCTAGATCTCACATGAGTCGAATTAAAAATCCATTAAAATGAAACTCAAGGTCGACAATATATGCAATTGCTGCGATTAATGCACAGCTTCGCTAGAAAATTCATCATGGAATATGAGGAAAGCCAGAGAGCTAATTACCATTGTCAAGATAGAAATTAGAGGAAGGCCAGCCACGGAACGTAGCAAGAGACATAATTTCCTCTTCCGAGAGCGTATTAGCGAGTTTGTGAACGAGATCGGCAACACCGTAGGAGCTACGTCGAGGTGGGACCCAGTAGGAAGCACCAGGGCGGAAGGGAAGCCAATCAGGAGCCGATCGTCGTACTATGATGCGGTGAATGGCATCCTCGATCCTCTGCACCGCCAGCGCCTCCGCTTCCGCCTCCGGAGTGTCAGATCCGGTGTTCCTGTCGGCCTGAGTAGACTCTCTCCTAGAAGCTACGAGGAGATGAGCATTTCGGGTGGCGGATGGGGAGGCGACAATGGTGGTTCGGATCAGGTTTAGGGTTTGAGCTACGGAACGAGCCATTAGAATTGAGAAGAATCGGACAGTTGTATAAATAGATAAACCAATACTGGTAAGGAGGGAGGGAGGAACTTTCGCTTTTTGGGGATTGCCGATAAATCGACGCAAGAGAAGGGCTTCCGGTCAATTTATCGGAGCAAAAGATTGGCGGTGTATAGATTGGGCTGGGCTTAACTACATTTCTTGGGCCAATAGTTCTTTCTCGTTTGGTAGGGGCATCTTATTATTGGAGGAGTTATATTGAATTACAATGTGAAAATTAAATAATTAAAAATATATACAATAATTTTATTAATATATGTGAAATTATATGAGTATCTTGTTGATCGATATATGTTGACCTAAAAATAAGATAAAATTATATTATTTATATTGGTGATAAATAAAGAAGTTGGGACAAAAACTATTTATTTTATACATGAAAAATGGGAAAAAAAAATTCAACTAACTTCAATTCAGTTGGTGTTAACCTTGCCAAAGATCAAAGAATTTTTAATTACTAGAAAATTTGATTTTGTGCGAGTTTTTTCATATCCAATAATAATATAGCAGAGAATATATTTAAGGGAAAACTATGTAAAATAGATTTAGTTGTGAAATTTTTTATGTAAATTAGACACGATTCAAATTATTTATTTTTAATGAATTTATAATTCAAATTATTTATCCTCTTACCTTATTATTTTCTTTTTATTTTGCGCATGATATTAGCATTATTATTATGAATTAATCCTCCGTGATACTCTTTTTTGATATACTAATATTGTATCGATATGATTAGGGGTGTTCACAGTTTGGATAGAAACTAATCCAAACTGAAGAACAAAACTAAACTGATTAAATTGACCGATTTTATTTTGATTTTGGTTTGGTTTAGTTTTGTTTTAGTTTTTTAAAAATCGACAGTATTTGGTTTGGGTTTGGATTAGTTCGGAAAAATTGAAAATATAACCGAATCGAACCAACAAATGATATTCATTTTATATTTATGCATACATAATACATTATTTTAAAAAAATAATTTTTCTTTTCTAATCTACTTATGAAAGCATAAATGCTTAAATCAAAATGAGAACATTTATCTTATTAATTTTATGTACATGAATGAATGTCTACGACAATTCTTGATGATACTATAAAAGTCGTTAGCTCTTTCTTCTAGGCTTAAATGATGAATTTTGAAATTTTTTTCATAATAAATTTAGTGATTGAAAGTTCTATAATACCAGTCGTTCTAACAATTTTTTATTTTGAATGAATTATTGTCACTTTTTCTATATTTTAAATGTATGATTACTTTTATTTTTGTATATGGTTAATAACCAAATAACCAAACCAAACCAAACCAAAATCGATAACAACCAAACCAATAAATGTATATTATAATTAGGTTGGTTTAGTTTTGAGAATTTAAAAACTAAATTAAATTGGTTTGATTTTGATTTTGACCAATAACCGATCCGAACCGACCCGTGAATACTTTGATGGAGAAAAAATCAATTCAAATTGAATGGATTTAAAATAATGTTACAGCATGGATCGGGATTAAAAAAATTTCCATTTTCATCCACCTATAGGTAATTTTAGACAAGTTTCTTTTGAAGTAGATACCTGAATACCAAGTATAGCTCGTAACAATCTATCTTCCGGGGCATACAAAGATTCTTTCACGACCTGGGGTGTTAATTTACCTACT
>JAPFFP010000094.1:14439259-14455861 GCA_026153255.1 Solanum medicagineum | reverse complement strand
TTATGAGGGGTTAACGGGACACAAAGGGGAAGTATATGCCCCATTTGAGCATATTAATCAATAAGACCATGTGGCACAAGCAAAAGTAATACTTGGGAACTGACTCAACCGAATGTACCAAATTCCTTTAGCACCCCTTCTCACTAATGCTTCAGTTATCTATATCTTCTTTTCATTTCTTCATATTGCTATTCCTAAATCCAGGAGAGGAATCAAGTGGATGAAATGGGTTCATCCAAACACCTTCGGCCAGAAAAAATACTATACATACAAGGTTAAGTTATTTTTCATATATACAGTAGGTGTTGAATCTCCTTTGGCTTCTTTGTATGCTTAGATTTTTATATATTGAATCATTTGGTGAAAATTCTAGCTCTGCTGCAACCTAAATCCTCTAGTGAAAAGCCTTGCAAATGCATTAGAAACATTCAATGAACATTGTGTGAAAAGTTTATTCTAGCAAATCTATTTAAGTTGAAGAGATATGGAGATAAACACTGACCTCCCTCGCAGCCTCCACCAAATAGAATTAGACAGCCAGAAACAAAATTGAGAGAATGAGAAGCTCTAGGTCGAGGAAGCAACAGCTCATCTCCCCCTTGTGGATGCGTCAACAGTCTACGACAGTAAACAGAATCCAATTGATAGATTTGCTGGTAGATCTTCTTCCAAGGAAATTGTTGCTGTTTACCATCAGCAGCGAAGGATCTGAGTGCATCAATGGAGGAGTTTCCCCAATCTCTTCGGCAGAGTGATTCCCATAAAGAGTCTGAGTACGTAAGGGACCTGAACTTCTTACAAGTCATAGCAAAGCAAAAAATGGAGTCCAAAGGTAAAAGGAGTAAGATGGAGAAGAGATGGTCTTGTGCTATTGTCGTTATAGGAGATGATCCGTTGGTATAAGGAATACTGCAGCTGCTGCTTGTAGCCATGGAAGCTGAGAGTGGAGAGCACACGCTGCTGCTGCTGATTATTGTTGGGGATTTTTGCTTTGGCTCTGCTTTTTACCTTGGGGAGTGGTGGAGCAGCTCTGTTTTTGCTCTGTCTCTTGCCTGATTTTTAACAATTCATTTTTTTTACGAAATAAACGGGTAAAATTTTAGCCACTTTTTGCCTATGCATTCAAACGCTCCTCAGTTAGTATGATCATTTATAATTTAAAATAAATCATAAATATTGTATTAAGATAGGATGAGACGTAATTGTATATTATCGAGAATATGATTTTAGATAAAAAGGAGCAAAGTATTAGGGTAAAAGTTAGACAATTAGTAGGTATAGAATGATGTCTGGCTTTGTAAGTTAGTAGAAATAGTCATGTCTTTATATATTGTGTTATTATTATGTGTCATTTACTGTTTTTACTTTTATTATCTAAATAAGACGTGTTTCTTTTTAGAACAAAGAAAGCGACTCATATAAGTTGTGACAAAGAGACTATCATTATCTTTTCTGTCATAATAAACTATATGAATTTTGATTAATATTTGTAAAATATTAAAATTTTTAATCTTGAAATATTATAATCCCATTTAGCTTAGCCAACTTGGTCGTTGTAAGTGATATACGTAGATTTGAACGAGGAAGTAATAATATTTAGTTTCTCAGCAAATTATTCTAAATTAGAAGAATTAATAAGTGAAACGATTCAAATTTGCTGACGAACAATTTATAAGTTGAAAAAATAAGAAATAATTTATGTGCTTCAAACTTCTACAAATTTTTCCATGTGTTTAAACAGAGGTATATTTATCTAAATTTTATTTTTGCATTAAAAAAATATTAGTAATAATTTTTCAAAGGACAAGCTAAAACCTCCGAAATTGGTAGATTCACCTAGTATTTCTTACCATTTTCACTGCAGCGGAGACAGAGAATAGCAGTAACCTTTTTCCTTTTCTTTGTATTGTTTGTCTGTTTGTTTTAGTTGAGACCAAGACAAAAAGAGTCAAGGGAGGATGTTTTGTCATTTCGTGTTTTGCTAGAAAAATCCGTTTCATCCTCATCATCTTGGTACTAGGCAGTCCAATAGGGGGACCTTGTGAAATTCACAGATCAAATGAAGTCCATAGTCACTATCTAAATAATTCTACATTTTGATCAACAATTTGCTTTAGCTTTACCAAGTCAAAGTTGGATAATCACAAGACCAATCCTTTCCATGACTAAATCACTCATTGGCAGGAGGCCATTTACAAAAATGGTCTTCAAGATGAGTAGTCCATATCTTTTATCTTTTACTCATGGAGCTTAAGTTTTTAGACGAGAGTTTTTCGGAAACAATTTCTCTATCTCTATGAGGTAGTGAGAAGATGTACGTACATTTTTTCTCCTTAGACAGACCTCACTTGTAAAATTTCACTTAGTATGTCATCTTGAAGATGACTAGTATTAAATTAGTAAATCTTATGTACTTAATGAAAAAAAAAATTCTAGAGGAAATTGGAGTTGAATATTCAAAATTACTCAGTTTTCGAGGACATTGAAGGTGATTTCCAGTAATTGAGATAAGAACATTTATAGAAAGTGATTAAATGTTGTAGTGATAATCTCATATCTTAATTCCACTTTCATCACCTTGCTAGCTAATTCACGTGGCAAGTATCCACATGGCATAGAGTGTTTCGTACTAAGGATTTCAGAAAATAATAGAGTAAAAGTCATTTGCTACTGATCAAACACCAAAAATTTCTCTGATTTTGTCCATTTAAAACAATTTCTGAAGTATCAAAACACGAGGGAAGGGAAGTTCACTATTTCATTTGAAGCGTATGCAAGCAATGCATTTTATTTTTAGAGATTTTTCTACGACCATGGTGCCCAAATCAACTTATCCACGTCTCGACTATTTTCATGAGATATAAATTACACCTCGCAGTGGTACATATGCCAATTAAGTAGGTCCACAAATTCCTTCTAGGAAAATATTTTCTGTCCTATCAAACATACCCCTAGGCCCTAGATACAACTCTTTCATGTCTCTCCATAAGTGAGGTGGGATAGTTGAATATGATGGATAGGGCCCTTTTTTCAAAAATCCATAGAGGAAACAAAAATAATTGCATCCATAGTTCCTTCTCAGCTTGGTCAACAGCTTCATGAATAATTGCTGAGACAATCTGTCACGCTACTTGTCCTTACCAGATAAAACAATAAAATAAAAGATAAAAAGATAAAAAATAGAAAGTCACTTCTGGTGGCAAAAATTTCAATCAATAGTCGGCACTAAATAGGTAAGCCCCGTGCAGAGCAAAGCTCCCGTAGGGTCTGGGAAAGGACCTGATCATAAGGGCCTATTGTGCGCAACTTTACTTTGTATTTCTGTCAGAGGTTGTTTCCAAGACTTGAAGCTGTAACATCCTGGTCACATGACAACAATTTACCCGTTACTTCAACAGTTAGCACTGAACAATATAAATCTTACCTTAAAAGGAATAGTCCAGGGAAGGACCCGACCACGAATCTTATGTTCACTACATGGAAATTAGTAGTCTATATGTTTGAAAAAGGCCATGGCAACCACTGGATTCAAGCTGACACACTTCAGTTTAAACCTCAGACCCCAAAAAGGGACCCTGTTTTTAATTGATATAAGTTCACACTATCTCATGAAAATGTGATGAGAACATTCTTGAAACACCACCACCAACCTTACACTGCAATTTAGGTCGGTAGAAGTCAGTTTTCAGAAGAACTCAGCACACCACCAACCATAACACCTCTACAAGGCTACAAGTTAATACTTCCGCAAAGCAAACATGACAACTGATTCTTGTAACAGCATAACCGATAACCTTACACTGTTTATTCCACTGATCATTCCAAGTCCTCGAGTTAAATAGATGTATTTTGCAACCTTCATTTCTGCAAATTGTAAAGTCGGCCTCCATTTATCAGTTTCCAGAGTGCTGCTTTGGCTTCTTCTAGTGTTTCAACTGAATGGCCTTCTTCAAACGATATTCTTTGTACATTGAACTGCAGGAAGTAGAGTGAAAAGAGAAGTTTGAAGGGGGTGTGATGAAAACAAATGACTTAAAGTAGCAGAAGCACATAGAAATTACCTGTGCACCTTGACGGACACGGATATCTGTCCCCTTGCTATCTATTGATATCAAAGCGGCATCATCCACCTCAGCTTCTTGCGATAAAAGATCTTTTAGAGGCTTCGAAAATATTGCATTAAGCTCCTATAAAAATCACCAAAAACAATCACAAAATTAGTCGAAGAAAGGGAAGGAGGCAAGATGAAGCCCTGTATCCAACTAGAATGGCAAATACAATCTACATATTCACTTACTTCAAAGTTCTCATCATACTTGCATATACAAAGTAGCATGGGCACATTAATCAAGCCACCTCAGGGATTATCAATTGCTCAAACTATCAAAAACTTACCTTAAGATATTGTTCACCACCATCAACAGCAATTTTATCAGGCAGAAGTGTCTCATACTCCTTGACATCCACCCATGCAACAGTTCCAAAGCCTCCAATGAAATATATATCGCTGTTATAGTTAATAAAGCCAAGTAAGTTCTTTGAGCTATACATTGCTCCTTATTCTCTTAGCAACAATCTGCAATGAGAGCTTGCCTTTGTGCCCCCCCCGAAAAAAAAAAGAACCATATAACAGAAAGTGCAGCATAGTAGATGATTGTTTTCAAATTCAAACTTAAAACATGGTACTCATGTTGTTGTATTCAATTACGTAACCAATTATGACTCATCAAAAATGGGAGAACACTATTGATAGGGCCACAGAATCAGAAAGTAAATAATCTCCATTATTATCATTACTATTATGATTATGATTACTATTCTTCTTGTTGTTGTTTGTTGATAGGTAACATAAAGAGTTCTATTGATATATGTCAGAAGCTAAGTGAAAATCCATCCAAAAAGAGAGAGCTTTACAAAAGAGAGTAAAGAAGAGAGAGAAAATAGACCATGGATTCCAGCTCTAAAACATTGACCAAGCTTATGCTGCACAAATAATTTAGCAAAAATATACATTTGTTTTGGAGATTAACCATGGCATCTTTCCTGCCTTAAAAAACACTAGCATTTCTCTCCTTCCAGAAAACCTACCAGAGACTGTAGCGATGGTGTTATAAATTCTATAAGAGGCTAGTCATGCCCCTCTGCTGGGACTTGTGAATCTTTTCATAAGCTTATGGTGTTCCAAATCTTTTCATACCCAAAATGTACAGTCATAGTTCATTAATAAAGAGATTATAATTAGGTTACAAACAGGCTGCATAAAAATAAATTGCTTATAATGAAAATCAACTAGGAATCCACAAACTTGGAATATAAGGTGCACATGTTAACAGTAAAAGCACTTGCCAGATGCCAGAATGCAGAGTAAAAAGATGAATTCAAGTCAAAAATTCTGAAGAGACTCATGGTGTAAATAGCTAGGAGAAAATGCATATAATAATTTGCAAACTCTTTCATTTTCATTTGAAACACAAACCCAGCTGAATTACTTAGAAGAAAAAGAGCTAACCTTATATTTTGCATCCTAAAGTAAAAGAAGTTTCCCCATTGTTGAGAAGGACCTTGCTGATGTTTTGCTATATACTGCTTGTGCGCCCATTCCTGTTGAAACAAACGATGAAGTTGTTAAGGTAGCTGCAACATTCACAATATTAGAGATAATTCATAAACTTGGCTCAACCAACAAAAATAACGGTAATTAAAGCTTTAGTATTCAACATAAAAATTGCAAAGTTCCACAAGTAGCATTTGAAAGAAGATTGCAGGATCAAAGCTGAGAGGACAGCAAATCATTTAATCTCTTTTTGGTTCTTTTAAGAGGCGAACCCATCATCTCCAAGTTTTCAAAGATTGATCCCAAGGATTGGCTCCAAACAGATTTCTCATTATGAAAAGAAAAAAGCAAGTTGTTTTCTAGATCAAGTAAAGTTTAGTTATATTACAAAAACAACAACGGGGTATGGGAAGGGTAAAATGTACGTAGACCTTAAATTTAGTTACATTTTAATGGACAATAGAGGATCTACATAAAGATATGATTCCAAAAAAGACAGAGTCGTAACAGGGAAACTTTAGAAAATTGATCTTGGCAGACGAAACTTTATACACCATGCAGAAAATAAATGTCCACCTTCACCTCTTCATCCATTCCAAGATAATGTACGCTCCCCGTAATAGAAAATTATAAAAATATTTAAAAGCCAGGAGTTACAAGAGTTTGTCTTTACAAGCTCCATTATTACACTTCACTATGCTATTTTATGATCTATTCCAAGAAAGTGTTAAAAGAAATCTATGGGCCTTGCTGTGAGCTTCTATATCATTGAGGAAAACAAAAGGTCCTTTAGTAGATCACAATAATAAAAAGAGTACTGCTACTCCGTGCAAGTGTCAACTGTTTTTCACCTAGGAAATAATGAAATAGGATAAACTCCCTAGTTGAAGAAGCTGATAAATATGACTGAGGATTCCATCAGCAAAGACGCCACATATTTAATATGACGCCTTGGAGGTAAAGAAAACTAGGATTGATGTGGGACCATTTACATCCGAAGAAAGCTAGAGGCATATGTGAGTGATGCCTTTTTTTGTTGTTATTTATTTGATCAGTAACATACAGGTTGTAAAAAACAAAGCGTAAGAGTCAGTTGAGAAAGACCAGATACATCTGGTGTATGTGAGACATTTAAGCAAGTGAAATCACATCATTTTTAGCAGACAAAAGAGATAGCCAAGAAGTTTCTCAGTGGCTTTTATAAATGCTATGTATTTGATGTTGATAGGAATATGAAATTGATCACTACGTGTTGAAGAAGGTAGCTACCTGTTGATCTTCAGGTAGTGCATAGACATCACCAAATATCGTGACCCTTGCATTAGATAAACCACTCCATCCAGGGATCTAAACAGTCAAAAGTGCAAGAAACTCAGAGACATAATATAAGCAAATGTGTTTGATATGTGCTAAAACAGATCACAAACCTGTACAACCAGTGAGCATCTTGGGTCAGCTAGCAGATTACGGGTGTGTATAGCTAACGGCGAGAATGAAAATATTGGATCTGCAAAGAGAATGAGAAATAAATAATGGAACATTGTATGAATGGAAAAAACAAAAGACAGCATATAGATTATTTTGTATGCTTACGAACATTTGTTTCATTGAACATCAAATCAAGAACAACATTTTTACAAGAATTTTCAATAATTAGATATATGTACTCCATGTTCAATTGCTTATTCAATGCTAAGGTACACTAATGCTGAAAAAACTCAATTTAGCTCAAGAATATTTACCAATAATGGACCTAATAATTTCCCAATACCGATAGACAAGTTTCTAGGTCTTCACCACTTTAGTACCACAACCAACAAGGAAACTCAATGCATTAAGATGAGTTGATTCAAGATCCTTAGCCACAATTGTTCAATTGAAATGCTCAAAGTCAACAAATAAGAACTTTGATCAAAACCAAAATGATCCCTTTTATAAGATTCACAGTGGTCAAAGTGGCCTACACTTATTCATAATCAATTTAGTCAAAATATAGTTTTGAGCTCAACTTCATATTCCAACTTTTCTAGACTTAAAAATTGTTCTGACAGTAGAGTAGCAACTTACGCCCCATAGAATCTGGTGCAAAATCTACAAGCGTGCCAAATGGATATCCTTCTCGCCGATGATGCATCCGGGACATCACAGTGCATAAATGAGCAAATCTAGCCTACAATATTGGTGATATAACAATGAAAACACACACAAAAAGATGTTACTTGTACAAATCTCCCAAAAACTACAAATATCTACTGACAAAAGGAATCTACCTGCTCCATTAGATTGCGGACAGCTAAGGCAGGTTTAGGTAAGCCATGAGCTGAGGTTGCACTTTGTACACCTCCGGAAATGGGAGTTCTGAAAAGTCCAGCCCTTGTACCGCCACTACTTGAGTGCTCAAGGGGTGTAACCACTTTTGAATCTTGATTCAGATCATTTCTGTTTGTTTCTTGTTTATGTGAATTATCCTTCAGAATATGAGAGAGTCCATCACAACAAAGCTGAAGTAGCCATTTAGCATTACGAGTAATGGACTACTATGTCAAAGGAAAAAGTAAAATAAGAGATTCTTCACAATTATTGAACTTCAATTTTTGATGTGTGCCAAATTATTCAGGTCTACTTTTTTGGATCGAAAAAACGATTCATTCTGTAGAGATAACATTTCATCACACAACACTCACTGTAAATACAAGAGAGTTTCATTAAAATTAGTTGTCTAAAGCCATATTTTAGTTAGAGGTTTTTCCTTTACACATTTGTTGCTATAATGTAGTATTATTAAAAAAATATTAAGTATTTAACTTCACATGGTGCTATTTTTATATATGTGGTAAGAATTTATTCAAATTAATAAGATGTTAGTCCTGTATTTGCAATATATTAACTTTAATATTATTGTAAAAGGCTTAATCTACTACTATGAAGATCTAAGTAGTTCAATTTAATGATCTAAAATAATTGTAACATTTAAAAGCATTGACTTTGCTTATTATTTATTAGCAAACATATTTTATTTTTTACCCAACCTTTATTTATGTTAACTATTCCTCTTACCTAATTTTCTATATATGACATAGTAAGTGTATTCTTTACATTGATGTGTGTCATTGTGTAATGAAGCAAAGAATGTAATCTACCAAAACATTATATTCATCAAAACAATAAAGTACAACACATTATGAAACTATGTGTACCAACCATTTAGACAAGCTCTAAATATAACTGTTCTTACCTGATGTTTTCTTGGATAAATCTTCAAGTCATGCCTAAAGATACTTTAGGAATATCACTTTGAAGTATTCCTAGTAGCTATACGGGGCCAACAATAATATAAATTGACTAGCTAATTTCATCATTCATCATCAACAACATACGAGTGTAATCCCACAAGTGGGATTAGCTAATTTCATGAATTTCATAAATTGGACTGAGACCTTAAAGGGTAAAAGAAGAAACGCAGAGAAAAATTTTAACTGTCTATGATTATCAGGTAAAACGATCAGCAACAAAAAAACGAGAGGTTTTACCTGGGACAACGAAAAAGTTGATTCAGGAACCAACCCAAAACCATTATCATTCTTCAACCCATTAATATCCTCTTCCTCGCAGCCACTTTCACCCGAAAGTTCCGCGCGGCTAACCACTAAACGGGGAGAACAGCAGCCACCGCCGCTGCCAAAAGAGCTCGTAGACGGCGGGATAAAACTAATTTTGGGATAACAAGTAGTGAGCTTGTTAGATGGTTTGATGGATTGAAACAATGGCGGGGTCTCGGAAAACCTAGAGACACGATTGGAGCTTGAGAGAGCTGCTTCCATGGAGGAAGAGAAAGAGTGCGACGACGCCATGTTTAAGAATTGGGGCAATGTGAGCTGAACTGAAGTTAAAAGAGAGTGAGAAAAAAGATTGAAGGAAAAAGGAGGGCGTTTAAATAAAGCTAACAATAAAGCATCATATTTGATCTCCGGCCCACATTTACTCGGCCCAGTATTAAAGTTATTTTTACATAAAAGTACCTTTATTTAAATTTTGTTCAAGATTTTTATCGGTGTAACTTACATAAATTTCACTATTTTAATAGTTAATTATTTAGATTCACATTAATTTGCAATATTATGTTCTTATCTTATCTTGAGCCTCATATGCATATGTCTGTCTCTTTCAGATACATATATTCGAGATACACATATCAATTAGTGTGTCTAATTAAGAAATAAAATTGAAACACATTATTTAAGAGATGTGTCTAATTAAGGAACATAATTGAAAGTAATTATTTATAAATATATCTAATTAAGAAATATAATTGAAAGTCATTATTTGAGAAATTTGTCTAATTGAGGAATATAATTGAGAGTCACTAATTAATGAAAAAGTCACGTTTGTGATGACTTTAAAGGATGTGAACATAACAATTCCTTGAAATAAATAGAGAAGGGTTAGATATACCCTTGTATAATTAAAAATAGTTTAAACATGATCGTCGTTATACTTTTAGTTCAAATATATATGCTTTAGGTTATAGTTTTGGACAAAATATACCCCTCTCATCATATTTTCGCACAAATTTATCTTTGACATTTAAAAATTATAAGATAAAACAAATTAAAATATATCAAAAATACATGACTTTGAATAGTGATTTTATAGACATAAACCTCACAATGTTGTGTTGTGTAGTTATTTCAGGTTTAATTTTAAGTGTTTAATAATAAAAATCATGATGGAGCAAAGGAAGAAAGAGAGAAAGAAAAAGAGTGGTGGAGATGGAGATTGACGAGAGAGAAAGAGAGTTGATTAATAAAATCTTGAACTGGGAATGGTTTAATCGCACGAATAACTAATAGAGGCTAATTTTTAGAGATACGTATACTAAATATATCTTCCTCAACATATGGAATAAAACTCCTAAATGATAGTATATGTGATTATTTTAAAATATAGGTAATTTGGTATATATAGTAGTGATGTAAAAGTAGTTTAGCCTTTTAATAATTTAAATCTATTTAAATCAAATATATAATTAAATTTTAATGCAAACAAATACATGTAACAATTTACTATTTGAACCATGCTTCTGTAAATTACGTTTAAATTCTTGTGAAATTTGGAGTGAAAATTCTGGTGGAAATCGTAATAAGTTTCACTGCCAAAATTTCATGTAACAGCTCACAAAACTATGTAGAGGATTGAAGATTCTCGTAAAATTGATTTAAATTTGGATTGGAGAAATTGGAATTGAGATTGTTGAGCAGAGGATTAAAAAATTTCATGTCACCACTTTAAATCTGAATTGGGATTGGAATTAATAGAGTTCAGGACTAAAAATCATCATGTCATCGATTGCTATCGAGATTAGAATTGATAGAGTAGATAACTAAAAATCCTTTCCCTTTTCAATATGTTGATAAGCATCTTTCAAGCACCATCATTGTTGAAAGTTTCAACTTTATGCGCAACCAACCTATTAGTTTGGCTTGTTCAAATATTAAGATTTGCGAATATAATACTTCATCAATCTTCTGTGTATAATCGTTAATTTGCTTGCATAAAAATTTAATAACTCAATAGGTAATGCTTCTATCAATATCATTATTTGAAATTTTTTTAATTTTGAGATTCAAACAATTTTATTGTCATTTGTCATTTGTAATTTTTTTAAACTATATTTTAAAAATAATTTTAAGATATTCATTGTTATGACTTATAGTATTTTTACGTATTTTCTAGATGTATAAATTTAATTTGAAAAAACTTAACAATAATTTTATATCCAAATTCATCATCAATTTAAATTGTTGAACTTTCAAAATCTCAAATAAGTCATGTAAATTAAGAGAAAAGGAAGTAATGATCAATTAATAAAATTTATACTTTACTCTTTCATAAATGCCACGCATTTATAAGTTCAACCAAATTAACGTAGAAATTTAATTAGGATTCGAAGTTGATTTTCTTCTCCTCACTTTCTTCTAAAGCATCGTGATAAACAAGAAATTTCGAAGATCATGAGGGAATATAAATAAACACCTAACAATGAATATTTAAGTTATAAAACGTACTGAATTTGAGATGATTACTCATTCCGAAGAAAATGTCATGTTACTTAAGTTGGTACATACTTCCTCCGTTCGTATTTAATTATAAAAAAAAAATTATTTTATTTTTATTTTTATTTATTATTTTTAACAAATTAATTTATTGACACTAAGTTAATGACTTTAAAAAATATAATAAGTGGGCCCTATCAATTAATAAGAGTAAAATGATAAATTTACTGTATCAATAAATATTTTTTTAATAAATATTTCAAGTCAAATTTGATAACTAAAAGTAACTAGAAAGCGTATACGATAGTATGATACGAATTATACTCACTAATTCAGTTCCATGGAAAGCTTTAGACATGAATTTTGTTGTAATTCCATTGGGATTTTAGATGGGAAACATTCTAATTAAGAAAGTTAATAGCGAAAGTGAATAATCCAATGAATTTTTTAAATTTCTACGTGGGACTTAAAAACAAGTCGAAAATCGACCAAGTGTTTTCTGCTCAATTATTTTGACTAATGCAGTTTCTCAATTTCTTTAGTTCGCGTTTGACTCTGTTTTTATTTGTGTTGGTTTAACTTCTAACTTGTCCTCCTAAACGTTACTTCCTCCTTTCTGTTCTTCTTATCATAGTCTTTATGTTTTTACTTTTAGAAAGTAAAAAATTTAACTAATATTTTAAAATATCTTTTCTGTCTCAAATTAATTAAATTTTTGAGATTTTATTCAATATTTAAAATAATTTAATTACTCAAAATTCAAAAAGAATGTTTGGAACTTTTTTCATATCTATCCTTTTATTTATTGAAATTTTATATTTTTTAAGAGATAAATTATACAATATATTTATGACTTCACAAATGGCAATAGTAAAAAGTATGATTTTAAATTTTATTTTTAGATTTTTTTTAGCGTGTCTATAGCCTCACAAATTCAATTAAAATGGGACGAAGCGAGTATATATTTTTAACTACATTGATACGAAAAATTGCAAGCGTATAATTTTTGAATATCTAATTTTTATTTTAAAATTTAATTTAATTTTAAAAACTAATACTTTCGAAGGGACGAATGAGTACTTGAACTAGTTCAAAAGCGTGAAAAATGACGAGAAAAGAAAATAATGCTGTGAAATGGATGGACATGTTCAAATTCCC
Organism: Solanum medicagineum; assembly: GCA_026153255.1. Lineage (NCBI taxonomy): Eukaryota > Viridiplantae > Streptophyta > Magnoliopsida > Solanales > Solanaceae > Solanum > Solanum medicagineum. Next base: position 14,443,096 of record JAPFFP010000094.1, on the reverse strand, counting down.
TATTTTCTAATGATTTCCAACAAAAGTAACACTTTAGAAGTTAAGAAAAATAGAAAAAGAAAAATAGCTGGAGAACATTCGTCCGAAACACCTTAAAAAAAAAAATCAGGGTGACGATTCAGCCCAACTTTCCTCCATTCCTTGATGTCGTCTGTTATTGGCTTTCACAATTTTTCGAAGCTTCAATTCTGTGGCTGAAATTAGCTTTGCTGGCACACCCGAGATCTCCTCCAATTTCTTCAAAGATAGCCATGTGGATTTTGACTTGTCATCTTTACATCTCAAACCGAACCAAAAGCATGCCGCCAGGCCTACCCGCAGAGGCAGACCCCTAAACCGACCGCAACAAATCCCAAAAGCATTACAAGCCGTTTGCAGAGCTCCTTGTTCGCCGTCCATTCCGAGCTTCGTGCACCAATGCATGAACACGCAAGTTGCCACCCTTGGATCTCGCAATTTCACACTTCTGGATCGCGCTAATTCACGCTTGGTAACAGAATTGACTTCACCGGTTGTAGAATCATTTGTAAATTGCTTTCGATTGGAAGAGTTTATGTTATTTTTTTGAGTGGTAGCACCGGATTGCGTGCTGGAAACACAAGTAGACGACGACGAAGAGGAAACAGAAGAGAGGTCGGAATCAGCCGAGGAATTCCGGGAGCAGGAAGGACAAAGAGCAGGATGACGCGGCGGAGAAGAGAGGGAAAAACGATTTTTCGTAACGGAATTACATTGAGAGCAAAGAATAACACGAAGGTGACGAGCAACGAGGAAATTCGCCTGATGAACTTTGACATCACATTGAAAACAGAGAAAAGCAGAATCAGATGGGCAAAACAGAGCGGCTTGGTCATTACAAAGCTCACAGAGTTTAGAGGACACAACTTCTTCCATTTCTGGAACTTGAAGATTGAGGGAAAAGAAGGAATGAGATAGCAAAGAGTGCTACGTAAAGAGAATTTAGACTTGCGAGTGACTTGTGAAGTGTATGATTGATGAATTTAGTATGTGTGTGGTTTGGAAGGGAAAAAAGGTGAGGAGTGCGGAGTAGTATTATAGGAGAAGGAAAGAAAGAAAGAAAGGAGAGATTGAAGGAAAGCCAAGTGTTGTAGTTGTGGACTTCGTATTAACCAGTAATGCATTTGGCCACATGTGCTTGCTAAACTCAAAACGCAGCCACCATATATTTTAGGAAAGGGGCGAAATTCACTCTTTTAAGTCATCTTTAAATTTATCTCTTTGAGAATTAATTAATTCAATATTTAGTTTAACTAAGTTTAAAATGATATAGAAAATTATTATAAAAAGCTCAAATATATCACCAAACTTTAACAGAAGATTTATTTATATCGTCCATTAAAAATTTAACATAAATATGTCATTACTGTTATAATGATTTTATTTAGAATTTATTTTTTTAAAAAAAATAAAGTGGCTGAATTAAAACATGTCATGTGTGAAAAATGATTTTGCAAAACCATCGTTCAAAAATAATGTCATGAATGAGCCTTTTTCATAACAGCAATAACATATTTGAACCGTTTATTAAAATTTAATGGCATATTTGAGTCTTACAAAAATGTAAGACAACACAAAAAAATAAAACTAACAGTTTATAATATATATATATATAAAGAAAATGTTCTATTTATGATAATAGTAATACTTTTCCTTTCATTTGTAGTCTAGACATTATATATAAAAGACTAAGGTGAATCTTAAAATTAAATAAATAAAAAAGTAAATATTTAATAGATTAAAAAAATAATAAAAAAACGATTTATCTAAGGTGGAGCGTTAGAATGATAAAAAAGTTTAAATAATATTTCTAAGGCCGTCGTGCTTTAATATAGTACAGATAAAATTAAATATTCTGTTTTCAAATGTTTTTATTAAAAAAATTATAATTTTCTTTTATAGTGACATAGGAATGCAATAAATCTCCTCAGTATATTATAAATTTTTAATTGCAATATCTCAAGTTATAATTAAAAATTAATTCTTATCAAAAGTCTTCTTATAATTATTGGAAAAATATTACTATATGTATTCCAAAAATATAATTAATGTTTAATAATTATTGATTCTTTATATACAAAGATATAAACTATAGATACACAAAAATAATTAATTTATATAATAAAAGTAGTAATATTTTTTAGGCCCGGAGTCTTCAAGTACAAAAAAGTTAGTCATCTATGTTTATAAAACACGTATTATATAGATCTTCAGACATATACTATCTCATGCGTGGGTTTACAATATTATTACATATGAATTCGAAAGAATTCAATAATTTTTGTGAAATATAAATTAATTATAAATTATAATTTCAAATGTTTATGAATTCAATAATAAATAAGTTTTAACTTTTATCTTTATTTGCTACATTAATATATCCTTGTCTCTTCCCTACAATTGTTATACGTAGTCAAATCGAATGGTGCAAGATGAGCGGTGATTCCTTCATGTGAAGTCATGCCACCCATCCTTGTCCACAAAACCTCGGTCTCTCTCAAACTTCTTTCGAGTAAAGCTACTTTCACGTTTATAATTCAATGTGTCATCATATGGTATTTACTTTTTTTAAAAAAAAAATTGCTGTGGTTTTTTAAAATTTATTTCAGGAGGTACTTTTTAAAATTTTATTTTTCATATGAGACATTTAAGATTATAAATAAATAAAAAATAATATATTGATATATTTTTAAATTAAGATCATAAAATTTTTAAAATTTTACGTCAAGTCAAAATAACAATAATAACATATTCAGTGAAATTCTACAAGTAGGGTTTGAGAGGGTAAAATGTACACAGATCTTACCATTACCTCATAGAGAGAGTGTGATTATTTCTGGAAGACCCTCGGCTCAAAAATATCAAGCCCCAAAAGCAAAAGATACTTGATATGAAAGAGAAATGACTAAAGCGGAAAGCAAATGATGATATATAAATACAATAAAAGAAACAAATATATGAGACATACAATAATCGACATTAGATATAAAGATGCGAGTATACGATTGATCTCACTAACCTACTGGACCTTAAGACGTAAACATCATCTTACCCTTACCAGCCTATTAACCTTTCATCCTAATGTGACCTTCACTTCCTTGTATGTAAGGTCATAATCTCGATGATATAAAATTATGTGATATCCTATCTAATCACCTCTCCAGTGAAATAAATAAATTAGAACAGTTTATTTCATCCTGATTATTCCAGTTACAATCATTGTTCAATTTTCTCTTACTCGAATTAATATCATACTCTCTTTGTGAATTATTAAATAATTTTTCCATAAGTTATAGTATTTTGATTTTTTTAACTATCTTGAACCGTCTGTGTATTGACTTGTAGTACACTAGTATCAGTTATCTCTTCATCTCAATTCATATGATGATATTTATTAAATTCAAAATTTAAAATAATTTTTTTTGAAAACATGTGATTTAACATATGATAAATTTAACGCCATGAAATTTCAATGATAAGTTTCATATCATAAAATTTAAATAATATATGTGAAATTTTTGATTTGATTTTTCAAAAATTTGTATGTAATCCAATTTATTTTTTTATAATACAGATAAATAGGAATGTAGGGAGTATCGGCTTACTTGTAGGTACTCAATACTTATAGCTTAGGGCATGTTGTTTTGCTTTCCTCTTTTGTTATTTTTCATCTTTAAGAAGAAATGATCTAGTTAAATTTAACATATGATTTAATTTTAAAATAAAATAATTTTTTATTCTACTTAATTTTATGATATAATTATTTTAAAAATTTTATAATATTTAACATACTATATAAAAAGTTAAACTTAAAATATT
>JAPFFP010000094.1:14417431-14435565 GCA_026153255.1 Solanum medicagineum | reverse complement strand
ACACCTTATAGTGACATTTGTAGATCAGTAATGGAGCAACCAGGCACTAAGCTTGATGCCAAGACCAACAGACAATTAACAAGAAAGCTAATACGACTAAGAAGAAAACTACAACGAAATAACGGACAGCAGCTCAGAACATTAGGATTATCAAAAGATTATGGGGAGTTGGGCATCATAGAATGTTTTGAAAAAACAGGATCATTTGGACATTAGCCTTGAACTTTAGCAAATTAACAGTGAGCAAAATGACGACGACATCCTCAACCAGTACAGTAAGCTAGATAAGGCAGATTTCTTGGTCTAAATTCACCGTTTTAAGCCATTTTCAGCAAAAGAGAACTAAGACTCGCGTTGAGGAGTTCACATTCGATCTGATACTATCAACAACAACAAACTACTACATCGACTTAACAGCACAGTCTAGTCAGCTAACAACATCGCAAACAGTCACAGAACTGTATTAACGACTACACAACAACAGCGTCATTCCATCAACCCGTCACAGCAGGACATCTCCAGTCAGCAAATTCAAAACAACCATGAAAACTCGATAGCTCCCAGATTTTACAACATATGATACTTAAACGAAAATAAGCTAAGCTAAACGAGGGCGTTACCTTTTTCGGGGCAGCGAACTGAGGACGACGACGAGCTTTGACAGGGAACTTCAATACCACCAAGATTGAAGCTGTCGCAAATAGTTGGGGCCTTCGGATTTTAACAACCAAAACGATCTTTTTCGGGGCAGCGAACTGGACGACGACGAGCTTAAACTGAAGACGAACTAAACACTACAAATCAATTTGTAGACATCGACTTAAAGCTATGAATTTCAGAACCTTCCCAAAAATCGACGAGCTTCTGGAAAATGACTTTGAAGGAAAATGAACTATGTCTCAAACGCTGTGATTATACATATCATACGTCTAGCCAAATAATATTTTCTTCATTATATTTACCAATACAATATGCAAATTTTATATTCCATTTTATCCATTCACTCCAACTTAATTAACCCTGCAATTAAATAATTTGATCACAGATGTTCAAAACTTTTTGTGATTATACAATAGATGGCCATTGTGTTGCATAAAAGAAGTTTTTATTTAGCTATATAATGTAAGTCTCTGTTAGTGGAGAATAGTATTGACAAGGGAATTTTATTTCTACTTGGAAAAAAGTAAGAGCGTAGAAGTACTTTTAAGTATTTTTTTGTTCTATATTAATTTAATTATTTTGAGATTACATTACAGATGGCCAAAATATCTTAATGTAGTTTCAGAAAAAAGTTTATTTAATTTTTTTAAAAATAAATTACACATCAAGTATGCAAAAAACTACTAAAACTCAACATAATTATTAAACACTTTGGGGTCTTGTGGTATGAAGTGTATAACAATTAATAGCATTAAATATGATGTGTTAATAATGCTAAAATTAGTTATGTTGGAAATTATATACAAAAATTAGTTATATTAACATTGTCTGTTTTGTTTATTGTTGAACAATGTTCAAGAAAAAATACAGTCAAATCTCATTATAACAATCATTAGTTTAATAACATTTCATTGTAATGGTCTAATTTTTTCTAATCATCTTTTCATATCATATTTTATTTATTTATAACAATATTTCACCTATAATAACAATGTCTTTCATCACAATACACTATAAAATGTCCCTGTTTATCAATAATAATTAAATATTGTAATATTCCATGAGGAAATTTATAAAAGAAAATGTAAAAGAATAACTATTAAAAATATTTATGATAATCATCATTAATGTTATGTATATAGTAATTTTTAAGTAAGGAAAAAATTATAATTTAAATGGACAGATAAAAAAGGACAGGGGAGTGTTTATGAATTTTGTAAAACTATCTGATGTAATTATATAAAGTAAAAATTAAAATTAAAGAATTACCGAAAAAGGGTTGAATTAATTTTTCCAATAGATTAAAAAAGAAAATAGACAAAATAAATTGAAATGATTATAATTAAATTAAATTAAATTTTAAATAAGAAAAAATCTTTTAATTTTTTAAATTAAACAAACAAAAATGAGTCGAGAATATCTAGGGCTTGTTTGGATAGCCATTCTGGTAATTAAATTTGATGTAATTGACTGTTTCTATACTGTCTGATCCATTTGGTTGATTGTAAATTACTTGGTTACTGAGTAATTGGGTGAAATTGATGGGGGTGGGGGGTGGGGTGGGGGGAGAGTAATTATACTCTCCAATTTTTGGGGTGTTATTTACACGGCGTAATAGCAAGTTGATTACTTTAAAAAAAATTTCTTTTATTTTTTTGTTTTAATTAATTTTTATTTATATGAATTTAAATTCTTTTATTTGGTATTCGTTTCAATATTTTTTAGTTTTTTTAATTTTATATTTCACCGTTGATGTTCTCCACTTTTTACTCTTTGTGATTTTATGCAATTTTTCGTATTAATTATTTTATTTTATTGATTCTATGTATTTTTTTATTAGCGTAATTTTGTTAGTATTCTAATTTTTAAGTTAAAGTAAAAGTAATTACTAAACAAAAGTATAAACTTACATTTTTATTTTCATTTAAATTATATTTGTGTACATTATGATGAAATTTAACAAAAGAATAGTATTATGTTAAATTTTTTAGTGTAAATTTACAATTTATATTATATATTCAATTTCATTTATTCTAGCAATATTAACTTGATATTTATATTGTAACTCACCTACTTTTTTTAGATAGACTTGATAGATAATCTTCTTGTCTAATATTTTAATAATCTTATGACATTATATTTACTATTTTTGACAAATATGCATTTTATGATGTTCAAAATAATCTTGTCTATTAATTTTTATGATTAATTTAATTAAAATATCTTAATTTAAAAATATAACTCAATTATTTTTTATAATATTAATCAAGAAAATACGTTTATTAACTAGTATATTTTTACAGAATAATATACCTCAAATATTTAATTTAGTATCAAATTATAAAGGCCTTTATTTGTCTAATATAAAAATTTTAAACATAAATAATTAATTTTTTCTCTTAAACTTTAATATAATTTTATGATTATATTTCTATAATTAAATAATATATTTATAATTACATTGTAATTATCTAGTTGGATCATTGACTGAAAAATCTTCTATCTTGAGAACTCGATTTGAAGTCTATTTTCCCCACTTTAGATGCTAGTAATCAGGGTCGATATGTCTGAAAAAACCAAGGGACTTGAATATATAATTGAAAAGTAAAATAATAAAAATAAATAAACAAATATTAAAGTTGAGACACATGAATATTTGTTTTTTAAGGATATGATATTTATGTTTACTGCAGTATAATTTTTACTAATATAATAATATAATTCTTGATTTACTAATTTAATAATATAATTCTTGATTTAATTTTTATAGGAGTAACAATTTAATAATATCGTATGATTCAAATAATTTAAAATTGATTGAATAATTTAAAATTCCATCAAAAAATATTTTTCTTCAATAGGAATATAATTACTCTCTTTTGTATAGTAACTTAATTGAATACTTAAAATATTTTTTTATCTCAATCCTCTCATTCACTATACTAATCTCAATCCACTTCACATCTTTTTTTTAATCCAACATAAGAAAGAAAACAATCTTTATATGAGTGAGATTCTTCCAATAAATATTAAAAATGTGATAGTCATTTAAGAAGTGATGGAGCAATCAGTGAGTGATAATGAAATAGTTATAATTATTTGAGTTACAAAGAATTATTTCACCACTTCCCTTATTTTATACCTATTAATTATCATACACTTAATATTTTAATTTTCATTATTAACATGTATAATAATAGCGGTACAATCAATTTTTGAGTTATTAATAATTTCATTTAACACGCCTATGATTCAATCCTTGTGTCGACTGTAACAGAAAATTTGCGAGATCGATTACATTTTATTTATCCCTATTTCTTTATCTCAAATAATAAATTTCAACTTGATAAATTTATTAGAAAATTCATTTTTTTTTGGGTTTTACATGAGTAAAAATATTAAACTATTCATTTTTTCCTTTAGAAGTCACACTTAGCGAAAAATCTTGAATAAAACCAAAAAAAAAAAAGCATCTAAAAGTAAAACTAATTGTAGTCAGAGATATTGACTCATATAACATGTCGACAGAGCGATGCATTTTTCTTTAAAATGAAGAAGACGAAAGATCATTATAACACATTATTTATTATAATTTTAAAAAATTGACAAACTAAAGTATATCTTAGAGTAGCAAACTTCGTGGAAGTTCTCTTATCGTATTGTTTCAATAAACACAATATTTGAATGGATTATTATTTTCAATTGCTATATAATGTCCCACATTCATAATTTAACTGCAAGTTTATAACAAAAATATGAAATGAGATAGAGTTACTATGAAAATATAGGGTTTAGGAGAAAATACAATTATTAGATAATAAATAAAAATAAAATGACAAGAAAGTACTACAGTAACGATATGATCGCATCAAATGATCGTTATTATCTAACCGTGAATTTAACGATATTATACAATAAAATTTAAGTATCAATCAATGTAAATATTACATTTAAACTAAGGAATCATTTGATATAGAGTGTATAATAATAATGCTAATAAATAAAATATATTATTAATACATACATAAAATATTTTTATGCATCGTTTGATCTGATGTATTAAAAATAGTATGCATTGTATAAAAAAAAATTATTTAAAGATATACACTTTATAATTGTGATAACAAAGCTTTTGAGGGAGAATTGAGTCTGTAATCACGTCAATACATACATTAAAATCATTACATATTCATTAAAATAGACCATTATATTAGGAATATCAGAATGTTATATCAATAAAGCACATCTTTATTATGCATTATATAAAGATTGGAAAATAGCACCAAACAAAGTATGTATTATCAACAATAGCAATAATGTATCTAATTAAATCTCACAAGTTGAAGTTTGATGATGATAGAATGTACACAAATTTTACTATTGGGCGTGGGAGGCAAACCATCCATCCAGGCGAGGTGTTAGTACATGATTTGTCTTGCCTCTTTCCCTTAAACCCTAAACCCCAAATTCCAGAACCATCAAAATGCACATTTTCCTTTCAATTTCAACAAAATTATTACATTCAAAATCTTCATCCTTCAATTCCCTCAGATGGATTCCTACAGTTCTCTTGCTATCCCCAAAGCAAATGTCACAGTCAACTTCCATACCCAGAAACCAACAGCGTATTCGCGACCACGGCTTCGATGATTACATGGAAGTGGAGAAGAAAATCCGCAAAGTAATGAAATTTCAAGAACTACTTCTTACTCAACCAAATTCAATGATCGCCATTTCTCGCCTTGACATGCTTGCTCGCCGTTTTGGGTTCAAACAATATGAAGCAGGGAGGTTTATTCTCAAATTCCCTCATGTTTTTGAGGTATTCGAACACCCGGTCCAGAGAATACTTTATTGTAGGCTCACTCGTAAATCATTGCTTCAAATTGAGCAAGAAAAACAAGCGCTTTTAGCTCAATTGCCTGAAGCTGTGACCCGTTTACGAAAGCTTCTGTTGCTTTCGAATACGGGGAGATTAAGGTTAGAACATGTTAGGATTGCTAGGAGAGAATTTGGTTTACCTGATGATTTTGAGTTTTCTGTGGTTTTGAAGTATCCTAAGTATTTTAGATTGTTTGATGCTAAAGAGACTAGGAATAAGTACATTGAGGTTGTTGAAAGAGACCCACGGTTAACTGTTTGTGCTGTGGAGAATGTTAGGGAGAGAGAGTATAGAGAAAAGGGTGGCGAAGAAGAGAATGTACGGTTTTCATTTCGAGTGAATTTCCCACCAGGTTTCAAGATTGGGAAGTATTATAAGATTGCCGTTTGGAAGTGGCAAAGGTTGCCTTATTGGTCTCCGTATGAGGATATCTCCGGTTATGATTTAAGGTCACTTGAGGCACAGAAGAGGATGGAAAAGAGAGCAGTTGCGACTATTCATGAATTGGTGTCATTGACAGTTGAAAAGAAGATTACTTTGGAGAGAATTGCACATTTTAGGTTGGCAATGGATTTGCCAAAGAAGTTGAAAGACTTTCTCCTTCAGCATCAGGGGATATTTTATATTTCGACAAGGGGAAATCATGGGAAATTGCATACAGTGTTTCTCAGGGAGGCTTATAAGAAGGGAGAGTTGATTGAGCCAAATGAGTTATATTTAGCTAGGAGAAGGCTGCCTGAATTGATTTTACTGAGTCCAAGGAAAGCCATTGTGGATAAATCATTGGTTAATTATAGAAGACAGGGAGGAGATGATGAAATAGCTGACTACGTTGAGAATGGAGGAGATCATTCAGCCGTCCAAGAGACAGTTAGAGAAGATTTGGGAGAAGAAAGCCTGGACTCTGATGATGATTGCAATATTGACTCTGATGATGATTGCAGTAGTGACTCTGAGTACATAGACAAGGAAGTCAATAGTGATGATGTTACTGATGATGCAGAGGATACTCGTATCACTGAGTAACCAAACTTAGCCAAACTATTATAGCGGTTCTTATTTAGATTCCCTTTGCTCTTTTGGTGTTAAATTATTGGAGAATCAGCTTATTCAGCTGAAATTGATTTTGTATTGTAAATCTTCAGGTTCTTGATATCGGGGTTTAGGGTGGACATAAGTATGGTTTAGGGTGGACATAAGTATTGAGAAAATGAAAAACATTTGGTTCTTTGGGCTCTCGGTTTTATTTTTCCTGAAACTTCAAGTTTCAGGGTCCCGGTTCTTTGGTTAACTGAAGAAACAAAAAATTTCAGCTGCTGAATCATCTGTGTCTTGTGACTGCTCTTGCTGCCTATTAGGTGTTTGATGTTTGAACTGAGAGAAACATTAGCTGCTGGTATTTGCTCCTGCCTATTTGTTACAAATTTGTGTTGCTATTGTCTCGAATAACTTAGTTGCCAAAGAGGCTATTTTCCATAGCTTAGGCCTTAGCTGCTCGAATACTTATATTAGCTAGCTTAGCTGCTGCTGTAGTCATTGCTAATACTTGTAGTAGCTTTTCTGCTGGTGTAAACGAATATGAACTAAGATACTGTACAATTTTGTTGTTGGTACTGTGTACAGGCGAAAGGCCTTTGGCCTTTGCTGCTGAATTGTTTGCTTAGCCTCTGAGGATCTTAGTTGCTGGCCTGTTGTGTTGGCTGCTGCTACATGTTTGCATCGATCATGCAAAATTGCAAGCCATGTGATATAAAAACAGCTGCTGCCTTGCGTATGTTATTAGGTCCGTAATGAAGAACCGAACTGAATTAGAAAAAATGGAACGAACCGAGCTAATTTCGGTTTGGCATTTGGTATGCACCATTGAGGAACTGAAAACCAAAGAACCTAATGTCCAGCCCAATCGGAGTTCTTTGATTCCAAATGGATTGGGGGATCTCTGTGTAAAACTTGCATGTTTCATTTGTTTTACAAGACAGCACCAATGTAGGCATTTTTTCCCCCTGGCTACATAAGAGCTGGTCATGGTCTTCTTCCTTTTAGATGCAATGTAAGTTACTTCTTTCATCTTGTACAATCTGTTTATCATTATTGAAATTAGATTTTGCTCTGCTTTTATCATCTCCGGTGTCATGCTATGTTACCATCAATATAACTGATAAGAAATTGTCACGAGTATATATGTTTAAATTGCTTTTATCCAAAAACAAAAGAAGAGAGAATGAAATATGGATGTGTATTATTATATCATTGTGTGTGTGTGTGTTATGATTTGGCCATACTGACATCTTATTTCATAATTAAAGAAATTAGGGGTGGTCCAAAGTTGCGAAAACACCTGCTTTAAGTGCCTATAGTTTTGTTCTGCCTAGTTTGCTGTTTCTCCTCAGCTGAGAAAACAAAAAGATTGCATTACGCCCTCCTTTTGTCCTATTTCTCTATTGTGCTCTTCCTATTTATGCCGTTTTATTCACCTTTGTCATGCAAATATGTAGAAATTAAGACCTTGCATGTTCTGGAAGCTCATAAAAGCGCCTTTATGTTTAGCTATTGCCTGATATATCTTTTGAACACTTAACATTTCTTAGTCCTACATAATTTTCCTTGATGTTTTCCACTCGAATTCTGAACTTGCTGATTGAAGCTGTTTCTAATTCGAAAAGTTTCGGCTTGATAAGCTTTAGTTAGATTACAACAACAAAAATCCTGTATAATCCCACAGGGAGGGTAGAGTGCCAATGTAGTTATCATAGACTAATTTGGTCATTGATCTTTTTGTGCTGTCTCTCAGTCTCAGTATCTTTGGTGGGGAAAAAGGGTGCAGGGTTTTAGAGTACTCCCCGAGGATTATAACATTCTTGAAAATGCTCAATTGCTTAACGGTTGATCTTGATTTTAACTACTTATTTAATTTCATTATCCCTTCATTCCATTTCCCAAATGGGGTTCTTTCCCCTTTGTGTCACTTACCAATCTTGATCTTGATTGATTTTCAATTTCCTGCAGTTTGGATCAAACCATATATTTGTCTTGTATGACAAATACTTGTGCTAACAGGAAGAAAGTTATTAGGGGTGATGTGTAGTAGTTGGGGACAGAAACAATGATGATAAATGTTTAGTGGCTAATCATATTGCTTCATAAATAAATAAAAAGAAGATAGTGGTGGTGTGGCAGTAGGTTTGGTAACAATGATGGTGGAAAGAATAGATGGGCAGTCCATCTGTGTTCTGGCAGGTTAAAGTTTAACTGCTGCTGCTATAATGTTATTTTTAGCGCTTGATAGGTCTTTTCCATAAAAGAGCATATAACGAACATTACTTGTTTTGGCAAAGTGGTCTCATTTTCTTTTGTTTCTTGTTATTGCTTTCAAAACTCTACTAGAGTTTTAAATATCTCTTTGATTTCTTTGCCATGATTCACTTCTGGCTTTATTTCCATTTATGGTCTTGTTGGCATTGTAGTTTGGAAGAGTTGAAGAATGTTCGATAGTGTATCAGTTGAAAGGATGAATTTTAGTCACAGTGGTGTTGATATGGTGAAGAAAATGGATTTTGCAGATGATCCTGTTGATGCTCGGCGAAGCACTAAAGTGGAAGATGCTATGCGTTATGCCTGGAGTTTGTGAAATTCACATGCACAGGACCACGATGAACTTCAGGGCGGGTGGTTGCTTCTAATAATTTTTCTTTGTAAAAACAGTACCATTGTTCCATTGTAATTAGTCATTGAACAGTCGTATCTTTGGTGGAGGCCTCTGAGTTGGGCGTTTAGATGCTTTACCTGTTGATTGATGTTCTTTTTTCTTTCTCTATTATTTTTAAGCTTTCGAGTGATTGTAAACATTGTATACTTTACCTATTCAACAATTGTGAACAAATACAAAATCATGTTGAGGTGAAGTTTGCTTTTAAGAGCTACTTATTTTTTACTTTTAAATTTTAGTTAATAATCACATAAATATTTAAAAATTATTTGGTTACAATTTTTAAAAGTTTTTTTTTTTCCTTTTAACAATGTGTCCAATCAAAACACAATGGACGGAGGGGAATAAAATGTTTGGCTACATGTCAATTTGGCACCAACTAAACCCTTGTCTGGATGGTTGGTATCGGTCGTATTATAATTATAATGTATTGTTAATTTAAATATAATATTTTTTGGATTGTTATTTAAATTTTATTGTATCATATCATATCGTTTAAATACATTAGTGGATATTGACGAAAAGATTCATTTTATACCACGATCAATTTAATATGATTATGTCATTACTTTAATAATATCTTTTTATTTTTTACTTTATTTATCACTTAATAATTCTAATGACATTATGTATAATTTATTCAAATATTGTATTCATTAAGAAAAATAATATACAACACAATACAGGGTGGAATTCGTATACTTCATTTCCTTCCGGCTATTGGTCTAACGCTCTTTAATATTTCTTTTAACTTATTTCATTTCATTTCTAATGGATTTCTCCTCCATTTATGTGATTCACCAATCTCGATCTTGATTCAATTTTCAATCTCTTTTGATAAACACAACCAATACAGAGAGAGTTACCAAAATGGCGAGGAGTAGATCGTCGGCGAATAGGTGGAAGTACATCAATCCATCGTACTATTTGAAACGCCCCAAGCGTCTTGCTCTGCTTTTCATAGTTTTCGTTTTCGGTACTTTCTTCTTTTGGGATCGACAAACTTTACTCCGAGATCACCAGGTGCGTTCTATTAAGATTTACCGCATTGTCACTTTAATTCATTTGTCGCCGTGCACATTCCTTTCATTGATTTCCTTGATAGTAGCATTGATTTATCATTTCTTAAATTGTTAATTGGTTCTCTAGTTGATAGTTTCCGTTTTAATTTTGAGCAAGTCTTTGCTTTGTTGCCACAATAAATGAGAGAATTGAGTATTTGATTGCCCACTCACCCCAAATCTGAGGTACTTTAGTGTATGTTGTAACTGACCATCTGTATTAGTACCAGTCCTCATTAATTTGGTAGTCTATATTTTGGAAGATTCAAGGTACTCAACTTCTTACTGGAATTATTATCTGTACTTCTGTTGTAGATTATTTCTAGAATGAATTGAAGTAGACCTTAGTTCCTTACAAATTGCTTTAGCAAACTCCTTCTCCAATCAAATAGTTGATCATCAATCCCAACACTGAGCATGGGGAGCATGGGGATTAAGGAATTCTAAGTAAGATTTGAATTTTGATTATTTAAACAACAATAACAACAACAATATACTCGGTGAATCCCACAAAGTAGGGTCTGGGGAGGGTAGGGGAGGGTAGAGTATATGCAGCGCTCACCACTACCTCATGGAGAAATTTGATCATTTAAACTGTTAAGATATTTAGGCATTCATTTTAGAGATCTTCTAGTTGCTGCAGGACAATAGTTTTGAGGGTTAAAGTGGAAATAACTCCCTTGACAAGGTAGGTCCTTTAACAACAAATAGCTACATCTTAATGCCAGATTAGTTGAGGAAGTGTGACTGCTGGTATTCATGTGTAGGTATTTACATCCAGAACTTGAAATTCTACTAACCAAACCCATGATGAAAATAGAGATGCAACAACAGGACTCCCAAGGCTCACTATCCCAGTGCTAGCCTCATCTAAAAGCACTTTTAACTTAATAATTCTGACGGGATCTAGCGCATCAATGCTGGTATGCTCTCATCCATGGTTTATCACTTTATCCAAAGAAGGTTAGATAGTTAGTATTTGCTGCTTCATTTAATGAAGTGAGGGAGGTTCAGTTGTCGGATCTCCAGGATAGGAAGTATGGCGTTCTTTTTTCATCATGGTAGAATTTATGTTCTCTTATAAGTCTTAGGAGGTGCGAGAGGTTGGTTATAGCGGGTACGAGGAGAGGTAGAGGTTGGTCGAAAAAGTATTTTCAAGAGGTGATTAGACAGGGCATGGCTCAACATCAACTTATCGAGAACATGACCTTAGATAGGAAGGTGCGGAAGACACGTATTAGGGTAGAAGGTTAGTAGATGGTGGAATGTTGTCTTGCTTTCTGGAGAGTTTAGGCTTCTTGGTGTTTTGTTGTTATACTATCTGTGTTGTTGCAGTCCTTGATTGTGATATCTATCATCGTCTGTTGTATGTGGTGGTTTTGATTATCGTAGCATTTTGTTGTTATTGGTCCTTTTTTTTGTTGGGTGTGCACTTCCACCCTTGTTAGTTGCTATGTTTCTTCCACTCTTTTCTTCTTCCTTGTACCTGAATTTGCAGCACTTGAGCTGAAGATCTTTTAGAGATAGCCTCTCTACCTCCATGAGGTACTGTTTAGTCTGCGTACACTCTATTCTTTCTGACCCCATTTTTAGGATTTCACTAGTTATGCTGTTGTTCTTGTATAATCCATAGGAAAACAGATGTTGACTGGCTGTCTAGTGATTGGTTTAAGTTTCTAAGTGAGAATCTGCATTTGGGTTTACTTTCTCTTTCTCTCCCGTTTCTCCTTTGATAAAATATTAATTGATATTAACCCAGAGATTTGGTTTAGGGGTAAGCTTGCAACGTGTGATGTGTGGGTTAGACGCATGTCGCGGGTTCAAACCATATTACAGATAAAAGCATGGTATTTAGGTGGAGAAGAATAGAGGGGCTATCCCTTCTAGATTCAAACTGTCGTCAATGGCTCTCGTGGAATTTCCTGGTTATAAAAAGAAATGTAATCAAGTTCTTCTGTCTTGCATATGATCATCAATTAGTTTTCAAAAGAAACTACTTAAAGATAATACTCTTATGCTTTCTTTTTATCGGTTGTCGGCAGCCTGTAGTAGCAGCAAAGTTCTAATAATGTTTGATTCGTAATGCCTTCAATCTGTATAGAATTTTATTCTATTCTGTCCTGTGATATTTTTGTGATATAGAAGTTTGTTGGTATATATGCTTTATAAGCAAGCTAGTGGTTCTTAAATCAGTTATGACTGGGACATTTTGAAGTTATAAATTCAGTTTCTCTTGCAATTTGTCAATGAATATGTGATTTTTGCAGGAAGAGATATCTAAGTTGAATGAAGAAGTGATACGGTTGCAAGATCTGGTAAGCAGTTCCTGCAATTCTTTTTAAAGTCTGGCCTGGTGTTTTTAATGGTCAACTCTTCTATAAATTTTTGTTTGTGGGGAAATCTTTATGCTGTAGCTTCTTATAACTTTGGTGATACATAGCAATTCTCCTCCTTCCAACTGAATGAAAACATTGTTTTACTATTTAGAATGGAAAACCTGATCCCAGTTATCAATTCTTGCTATTAGGTTCAACTATCCTTTCATCTTGTATGAAAAATACTCGTGCCTGTTAGGGTCCAACAAGAAGGAACTCATTGGGGGAGAGGTAGTTGGGGACAGAAACAATGAAGATAGAGGGTGGTGTAAATAAACATATTGTTTCATTGACAAAAGAAGAAGTTAGTGTATTTGTGTGAGCAATAGGTTTGGCAACTGTGATGGTAGATGTGGTGGAGGGTGTGTGAAAGGAATAGATGGGTGGTCCATCTGCATTCTGGCAGGTTTGGGCTGCTGCAACCAATGTTGTATTTAGGGCTTAGTAGATCTTTCTAGGAGAAGAGTGTGTGTATATATATAAACATATATATATGAACATCACTTGTCTTAGCAAAGTCGTCTCATTTTCTATTGTTTGTTGTTATTGCAAAACTCATTGGTTTTAATATTTAGCCCTGTTTTCTTCATCATGATTTAATTTCTGGCTTTGTTTCTATTTGTGGTCTTTGTGGCTTTGTAGCTGGAAGAATTGCAGAATGATCGAAGTGTATCAGGTGAAAAGATTAATTTTAGTCGTGGTGGTGGTGATGTGGGGAAGAAAATGGATTACACAGAGGATCCCATTGATGCTCAGCGAAGAGAAAAAGTGAAAGATGCTATGCGTCATGCATGGAGTTCATATGAAAAATATGCATGGGGCCACGATGAACTTCAGGTCGGCTTGTTGCTATTAATAAGTTTTCTTTGTACAAAGATTACCGTTGTTTCATTGTATTTGGTCTTTTAATAGTCATATATTTGGCAAAGGCATCTCAGTAAGGTTTTTTATTGGTTGTCCGTAGATTGATGCTCTTTTATGTTCTTTATCTACTATTTAAAATTTTGAGTGATAGTGAACAACTTCTATGCTTTACCTTTAAGGCTGACCATTTAAACTGCGAATCTTCATATAATTCTCATCCTTCAACATGTCATCAGAAGATGTTGGATCAAGCTTCTCTTTTCTTTTTTGCTTCATTCCAATCATAGAACAGTTTAGGTCCTGAAAGATAATTTCATCGTTTTTTGTGTACGCTGTTTTGATCTGGACTCTTTTGGTGTATGTTTTAGGTTTTATTTATCTACAAGTTAAGGAGTAAGCTACACATACCTAGATATCTATCTCATTTAAGTTAGTTCTTTCATTTATACTATATAATATCTTTTAATTAAGATTAATGATACGAAATATTTGTCTTCAAGGGTTTCTAAA
This sequence comes from Solanum medicagineum, assembly GCA_026153255.1. NCBI lineage: Eukaryota > Viridiplantae > Streptophyta > Magnoliopsida > Solanales > Solanaceae > Solanum > Solanum medicagineum. The sequence continues at coordinate 14,421,507 of JAPFFP010000094.1, read as the reverse complement.
ATGCATCCAAAAGGGAACTACATCAAAATTTATATTGAACAAATCTTATTCTTGATGGAATTGCTAGCTTCATATGTGATTTTATGCGACTCTCTACATCCCATTTCTTTGTTTGACTGATCATTTGATTTATGAAAAAGTTCACCCAGAAGCTTATGCCTGTTAGCTGTTTAAGATTTTCCTGAAGTGCCTTATAGGAAGACTTAGGCGGTCAAATTTACGAAGAGACAGAGGATCCATGTGGAATTAATTCTCATTGACCTTTTATTGTGATATATTATTTTATAACAATTAGAAAGGAAGTGAAAATTTGGGAGACAGTTTCCTTTTTGACTCATATTTCAATGTTAAAGCTGAGAGGCTGATAAAATTTCTCTTGATACTTTCCGATCTGCTGTTGCTATGTGCTTGTGGTACTTTACATATTATATCTTCTGTTTGACATGTGCCTGCAATGATGTCGTGCTAAAATTTTGCAATGCCAGCCACAAACAAAGAATGGTGTCGACAGTTTTGGTGGTCTTGGTGCAACATTAATCGATTCTCTTGACACACTATATATTATGGGCTTGGATGAGCAGTTTCAGAGAGCTAGAGAGTGAGTTTGTTGTTTTCTTGCTTCTAAAAGCCTTGAGTTGACCTTTTCTTACCCTAGATTGAAGCTTTATTTATGTGAATGCCAGCTTTCTGTATGTGGATGTCCCATTTTCTACTTTTATCTTATTCGGCTTCCTCCTTTGGACTTTCTTAAAGAGGAACCTCATGTAAATTTAGCCATGGTTGTGTTTGGAAATATTACTCATGGTTTTTGGTTTTTTTTTTTTAAAAGGAGAAAAAACTTGGGCGGTAAGAGAAGAGGAAATGGGGGAGGGTATAACAAGGTGGGGAACTGAATCTCACCAACAAGGTGAAAATTTATGTAGCCAACCAACTAAGCTACTAAGAATCCTTTTTAGAGAAAAGACATAAATTCACCCCTAAACTTGTTCCAAAAAATCAGTTACACACTTAAACTATCGTATTGACCTGTTACACACCTATTCTTGTTCAAAATGTAATTAATACTACCTTTGAATATACAAAACCAGTCACACAATCTAGCATGGTGCACACGCGCTTGACAAATATGTAAAAGCTTACATGTGTAATTTATTTATTTTTCTCACTTTTTTCCCAATCATTTTTGCTCTATCTTCTCTCTTCTTCTTCTTCACTTGAATGACACAATTTTCCCTTTTTTTCTCGCTCTACTTTCTCATCTGAATGACTCCATGTTCGACCATTTCTTTTGATTATAAAGTATATCAAACAAACTGTTGTAGCGGATAAGAACAACGAAGCAATGGTAATGGTTGGGAAGCTTGTGAAGGAGTGTGAATATGAACATCCATATTAATACATATATAAAAAGATTCAATATGAAATATTAATCAGACAACCAAGAATATAAAAATTCCACAAAAGGATCCAACTTTTAGTCAAATAGGGATAATGGATGTTTGAAGATGAACATCTATATAACCCTCAGGGGTTGGCCTGGTGGTAATAGACTTGAGCCTTGGGGTTTGTTCCCTTTCAAGGTCTCAAGATCGAAACCCACTGGGTGCAAACAATTTCTAAGAGCCATTGGACTGGGTAAAACCTGAATTAACCGTGGTGCACTTGCGGGAAACTCCTTGACGAGGGCCTGTGTACTCCCGGGATTAGTCGGGGCTCTAAGAGATTCGGACACCCGATGCAAATCCAAAAAAAAAAAAAAGATGAACATCTGAACATCTATATGTATACGCTGATAAAAATATTCAATATGACTATTCCTTAACTAAAAACACAAAAATTTTAAAAAAAATAATCAAACCAAAGAGGGCTAGTGGGTGTGTGAATATGCAAATCCATATGAATACCCAGATGAAAAAAGTTCAATTTTTAACTAAATAAGACAAAGTGGGTGAGTGAATATGCACATCTACATGAATCTGGATGAAAAAAATTCAATTTTTAACCAAATAAGGCAAGTGGATGAATTTGGGGGGTTTAGGGTTAGAGGGTCTGCTGGTATCTTACTGGAAATTTGAAGATGAAAGTGGAAAGATGAGGAGAACAAAGTTTCGATTTCTAGAATCTAATAGGTTGTGAAATTTGGATTAACGAATTTCCTTTTTTAGTGAATCATCTTGATATGAGCATGTTAAGTATGAGTCAAATTAGTCTGGAACTAGTGAAAAATCTCTAGGTAATGATGAAATCGAGTGACAAATTGTAAGAATTGTGATGAGAAAAAAATGAAGAAAAATCTGAAGGAAATTAAGAGAAGAGGAGCATGAAGAATGAGAAAAAGGGGTGGGGGTTAAAAAATTTATCTTTTTTATTCAGATGCGCCTATTTTACTTTTATATTTAATATTTAATTTTATTCAAAACGAGTTCAGAGGTGAATTTTTATGCCTTTTCCCAATGCTTTTATTCATGGTCTCAATTTTGTTCTCTAGAAGAAAAGGAATAGTTAATTTTATATAAATATGAATGCAAAGCACCAGAATCAAGTAATGATGCATGCGGTAAATCTAAATGCATGTTGATTTAGTAATATCTTTTATACTTGTTGTATCTCTCTGATTAAAGTATGTAGTTATCCAACCTGCCTCTGCCCCCAACATGTAATGTCCCTGAAGTTCATTGGATAATGGATTTTACATGTGCCATCTTGTGTTCCCAAATTATTGGACTGTCAATTTCAGATCCCTTTTACTTTTAGGTATCAGGGTTTATGTATTACTTTCTCTTATCTATAAACCAATATTGCCAAGTGGAAGGCATTTGTGAATTTCCATATTGTTTCACGTAAGAGTTTATTGCTAGTGGTTAACAAGGACTCTGATGGCAGGTGGGTTGCCAATTCCCTGGATTTCAACAAGAATTATGATGCCAGTGTTTTTGAGACAACCATAAGGTTGCTTTATAAGGTTTAATATGCTTTTGTAATGAGTTTACTTGGATTCCTGACACCTTCCATCAGCTTTGATGATTTGCTTCTATGTTCTTCACTGATTAAATTCTCTGTAATTCAACAACAGAGTTGTTGGTGGACTTCTTAGTGTGTATGACCTTTCTGGTGATAAGCTTTTCCTAGATAAGGCTCAAGACATTGCTGACAGACTGTTGCCTGCATGGAATACACCCACTGGCATCCCTTACAACATTATCAACTTGTCACATGGGAATCCACGTAATCATAGGTGGACTGCGGTAATTCCTAACTTTATGAAATTTAAGTTGATTTTCCTTGTCCTATAACTCAAGTATCTCATGCTGGCGTTATTCTAAATTTGATTTGGCAAGTCATTTGATGCTTTATCCTGCACCCATCTTTCATGAAGAGCATGGAGGAAATTCCAGCTCGGGAGAAGAGTATTCAAAAGGGGAACTGCATGAGGAAGAATCATGCATTACCTTGAGAAGTGCTCTAATTTTCTTGTAATATATTTCTCTCTACCGCGTCCCATCATGCTTTCTTCCAACTGACGCCAGCTTGCAAGGAGAAACATGTCTTGTGCAACTTAGCAATTTGTAGTTCTCTAAGAAACTGTCCCATATATCTTCGACTTGTTTATGCAGCCTGCCATCTTTTAACAGTATCAACAACATCATACCTGGTGTAGTCCCACAAGTGGGATCTTGGGAGAGTAAGATGTACCCAGGCCTTACCCTTACCTCCGGAGATAGAAAGATTGTTTTCAATAGCCCCTCGGTCAAAAGAGAAGATATTTGCGGGTAGAGAGGCTGTTTTAATGATGCCCTTTTGCTGAAAGTTCTCCTGTGTGAATCCAACTCTTTTCTTGTTAAGTGCTGTTTATTTCTTTTCTTTGGGGATCATTGGGTAGCTGCAGGGCGAGGGTGTTGTGCATTTACTGGGAGAAAACATTTCTTTACTTTTTCTTTTCCTTTTAACTTATTCGTTCTCATTGCTATTGTGGCTGTTTGGTATATATCGTGAGTATAATGCTGGGTAGTTGGTACATATTGCTAGATATCGCTGATTACATATTGACTGTGGGCTGTATAGCATATTGTTTTTGG